>CM053784.1:502869813-503429813 GCA_028749045.1 Cupressus sempervirens
TGAATAATGGATATTTATGTTAGAATATGAAGTAGAGGCTATTCATGTTGTTTTCATTGATGCCATAATATACATGTATATATATACATATATATTTATATACATATATATGTATATATGCATATATGTACATATATATGTAGATATATGTATGTATGTATATATGTATGTATGTATACATATATGCATATATATATATATATATATATATATATATATATATATATATATATCATTGGCATAACAGAAGTATTCACCAAAGTATGTGCTCTAAATGTTTATCCTTGTTTTTCTTTTGTTGGTCCTATTTAGGTCCAACATATGGTGGATTAATAATATGGATTTGATCCTATTTGGAGTTTTTTTTGGTCCCAACACCTATCATGTCACATATAATTTGTTGAATATAGTTATCGATACTAAAATATTTTGAGATGGTGTTGCATGTTAGCATACATGTGGTATGTTATATTATTCAAGTTTAAACCATGTTTCATTTCTTACTACCATAAGTGTGACTATTTCAAATTCTTTTGTCTAAAATGACTTATGGAATCAAGTGGCATAACAAGAGTGAGGGTTTAATTTATTTATGTGGGTCGTGTGATGCTTGTATATGAACTAATTAAAAATTTGATTATAAGAATGTATGTGTTGATGTTTGCATGTGTGGATGCAATTAATAGAAGATTGATAAATTATTTTTCTATTGTGGTGTATCAATAATAATGATATTAGTGGTGGATTCAATCTCTTTGTATATGTTTTGGTAGTTAGAGATGAGCCTATTTATACTAGTATTTATCCATATTATTTTGTAAAAGAAATAAGCTTGATTAGCAGTGAGCCAAACTACAAGGTTTTAATTAATAGTTGGAAAGGTTAAGTAATAAGATGGGGAGTGGGGGGATCAATTCTTATCAAATTTAACATTTAAATCATTTTCTCTATATTAAATGATAGTCTATAATATATCTAACCCGATAAACCTTCCATGTGACTAATAGAATGGCTTATAACTTAAGATTTGTATCCTTTAAAGTAAGTAATACGAACACATAATAAATTCATGCATAGGAATAACACATAGATTTTGGTATCACACAAAACCCTTAGTCAAAGGGTAAATTTGTGGTGGGGATGGTACCCACAACTTTTTTGTTGCAATAAAAAAGGTTGCCAATTAGACTTACAATAATATTTTCCTCTAAGAAACTCACTCATTACAAATTGATTGATAAAGTGTCAATTATATCCTTAGTCTTGTTAAGACTACTCAATTATGATATTTTATCGTACCTTTCTTATTATTCACCTTGTTGAAGGATTTACAAAAGTTGATACATGAACTTATTAGTCCTATAAAAGACTACCTTTATTTTAAGAATTTTTACAAATCTTGTAGAAACTGGTTAAGTGTTTCTACAAGGTAGCTTGACCTAATTCTTGCTTCTACCTTAAGCTTTTCAAATTCTTTCTTGAGCTCTATTCTCACCTTCTTTCCCTGTGATGATCTTTCGATGTTCTCATTGTTCATTGTCTTCTCTTCACTTCTCTTCTCTCTCTTTTTTTCTATTTTGCATCTCAATCTTTTTCTTTTTCTGACCCTACACAAAATCTTGATCATAGATCTTAAGGTTAACCACTTTCTTCTTTCTTTTTTTCACTACCAAAAAAACTTCCTTAGTACATGGATATTATTCTAATAGAATCTTTCATACTTTACTTTGATAGCTAGATTTCTAATGACTACACTTACGATAGTTAGATATCTAATAACTACACTTATACTTTGATATTGTCTTAAGATTAAGTTATCAATAGTAGGTTTACTTTTCAATTCAATGAATAGTTCTCAGATATTTGACATCAATTACAAAACTATATGTCATACCTTCATCATTGTACTCATCAAATATAAATGCCAAAACAAGGAGAAAAAATGATAGTGAGACTTTGTAAAAATCACCTCAACTAGTGTCACCCTAACAACTGTTCATTTCTCAATAATTAGCTTCTCTTTAGACATTTGTATTTTGGGTTTCCAAATAAATTATGGTTTTATTCATGTTGATATTCTTTATCTTTCATGTTCACATGTGATAAATATTTGAAGTGATTAAATAATAGATCACAAATTAATATTGTTAATTTTTATGATTTTACCAATAAAGTAAAGAAATTATAAAGTGTGTGGGAATAATGAATTCACCCCCCTCTCATTTATTTTTCATTTTCAATAATTATTATCTGATCTTTTCTCCTTAGTAAAGAGATTAACCTCTTGAGGTGGGTTCAATGGCACACGAACATTTCCATGTTTGATGGATTTGACTATAATTCATAGAAAGATCAAAGGAAAGGATATTTGGTTTTGGTAGGATACAAGACCTTAAATCATATGAAGAAAAAGTATGAATTACCTTAGAATGACCTTCAAACTCAAGATTAAATCTCAAACTATGAGGAGAATTTAAAAAACAAAGGTATACTATTGCTAGTGTTTTATAAAAAATAGTATTAACTATGTTTATTTCTTCAAAGGCTTTTTATAAATTATGGGAAATTTTGAAAGAGATTTATGAAGGAAATGATATATAAGAAGCCAATAGCTAAAAGAAACTATGAGAATATGAGAATGCAAGAATATGAAGACAATATAAGTTTTTTCTAGAGAGTTAATGCAATGAATGAATTCAAGAACCAAGGGTGCACTATACCAATGTGGACTTCATAGAAAATATCTTAACGACATTACTAGATAGTTATAGTGAAAATAACTTGTTTATAAAGGATGTGTTGGAAATATAAGAGGAGTAATTGAGAGGGGAGGGGTGAATCAGTTACCACTAAAATAAAACTTGGATCCCTTAGATTTCAGTACAAAATAACTCTATGAAAACTGAACTCTATTGATGCTTGACAAATACACAAAAAATGTTGTAACTCGGTAAACACTGAAATAGCTCAAAAAATGCTTAACATGAAAATATTAAGATGTTAAATATGATGAATATTATTAAATAACTTAGTTCCAAACACATAAAATAAATTTAATGAACACATTTGACACCAAGATTTAATGTGGAAACCCAATTTTGGAAAAACCACCAATTGTGAATATTTACTAATTTTCACTCTTCTGAAGTGAGCCCTATTAGGAGCCAATCCTATTAAAGGTTACAAAACACACTATTAATTATGACCCTATTAGAGGATTTAATCACCCTATTAGGAGTGTCCTTGTTAGAGGTCTTTTGACAATTCAATAGAAATGCCACCTTGTTAGAGGATTTACAAATAGCTGTTAAGAAAATTTTGTTAAGAGGTTTAGATCACTTCTACAATGTTTAGCGAGTAACAATGAGATAACTTGATTTTTGATGAAACTAAATTTCTGATTATAGATCTTATTTCTGGCTTGTATACTTGATCCTTCTTGATTAGATGTATCTTTTCAGCTCCACAAGGATATTATGCTTATCCTTCTCATTTGCTTCCTCTTAGCATCATTAAATCTTCAATTATCTTCCATGCATTCACTTTTCTAATTCTCAACTTGACCTTATATTTATATCTTTCATATTATCAAGTCAGCTAGAATATAACTTAGAATAATTAATATTCATCTCCTCAGTCGGATAGAACCAACAAACAATTCACTTTAACTAAATATGCCAAAAAAAGAAAATCTTTCATTAGCTAACCCTGCTTGGTAGACACTAACTCAGATCATTTTTCCTATGTTAACCAAGTAAACTTGGTTAATACTACATATTCACAAAGTTCCTTTGGTAACCAAGTGATCTTAGATAACACTGGTTCCATCCAACATTTTCTTCATTAACCGAGTGAGCTCGGCTAACACTCAACTTCTACAAACTTTCATTTGGCACCCGAGTGAACTTGGTAGACAGTTTCTTCTAAACTAGGAAAACTCTAGAATGCTCAATAGACACAGAAAACTATCTTCAATGCCCAAGTGAGCTTTGCATACACTGACTAGAAATGATATGAAATTTTGTGTAACATTAAAGACAACACATAATTAATCAACTGTTTCAACAATCTCCCTCTTTTACATTGATGGCAACACAACATGTCATAATGCAATGAAACTTTTAGAGCAAGAATAAAGTAAGGAATATATCCTTAGTTTCATTTTGATTCTCATTCATGAGAACTCCCTCTATCAGTGTGAACTCTTTCTGCTTTTAGTTTCTCCCTTTGTCAAAAAACTTCTGTCTACAACAACTTCTTCTAATAGCAAACTCTACCTTTGATATCAAACCAAGTTCATTCTCCCTTTTGAAATCTCTTTCACTTTCTCTTTATAAATTTTTTATGAGATATGACATCAAACTTTCCCCTCTTTCACATCTCATTCCAAAGATAATATTTAGTGAGTATCAATGTACCTCACATACTAATTCATTTGCAATATTCCCTTGTCAATATTACACCAACTAATTGATCTTCAACATGCTTTGTTTGATGCATCGCTAAACTTCATTTAGTGAGCTTTAGATAGTAGAATGACCCCGACTCACCTCGTAGATACAAAAATGCATCCTTGGGTAATGGCTTGATAAATATGTCTTTAATTTGTTCTTTTTGTATTTACATATTTCAATCTTAATTCTTTATCTTGTACCAATTTTCTTTAAAAATGATATTTTGTAGCAATGTGTTTTTTTTTGGTATGCATCATTAGATTCTTTGATATATTGATTGCACTGGTGTTACCACAATATATAACCACTGGATCCTTGATCTCTATCTTCATACCTACCAATAGTAGTTTGAA
This sequence comes from Cupressus sempervirens, assembly GCA_028749045.1. Classification (NCBI taxonomy): domain Eukaryota; kingdom Viridiplantae; phylum Streptophyta; class Pinopsida; order Cupressales; family Cupressaceae; genus Cupressus; species Cupressus sempervirens. The sequence continues at coordinate 502,874,621 of CM053784.1, forward strand.
CCAAACAATATTAGAACAATTAACTACTACTGCCACATATTCTACCTCTGTTGTGGATTGAGAAATAAAATTATGTTTCTTGCTTGTCCAAGACACTAATTTTTTATCAAGAAAGAATGCTCCACCACTGGTGTTTTTTCTATCATCAATACTTCATACCCAATCAACATCTGTAAATATTTTAAAGTCCAAATTGCCTCCTATTTTATATCATAAACCATATTATTAGTACCTTTTTCATATCTCATCATTCTTTTAATTGCCATCATGTGATTTTCTATGGGATTTTCTAAGAATCTTGTCACCATATTAATTTCTAATGCAATATCAGGCCTTGTATGCACTACATACTACAATTTTTCAATCATTGATCTATATGTGTTCTGATCTACTTCTTTGGAATCATCATTTTTGGAAATCTTATGTCTAGTAGACATAGGGTTTCCAACGAGTTTTGAATCTTCCATTCCAAATTTTTTTAGTATCTCCTTGATATATTTAGATTGAGTAATGTAGATACCATCTTTCTTCTACTGGATCTACAATCCAACAAAGAATTTTAGCTCTCCAAACATAGACATCTCAAATTCTTTACTCATTTATTCTAAAAATGCCTTGAACAAGTCATCATTTCCTATGAATAAAGTGTCATCCACAAATATTTCTACCAATGCAATCTTCTTGTCTGATCCTTCTTTGATATATAGACTATTGTTCTCATTGGTTCTTTGAAAGCCAATATGTATCAAGTAGTTATGAAGTCTTTCATGCCAAGCTCTGGGAGCTTTCTTGAGACCATATAATGTCTTGTGTAATTTGCAAACCATGTCTCTTTTACTATGTTCTACAAACCCTTCAAGTTTCAATATGTAGACTTTCTCATTAAGAATTCCATTCAAGAATGCAAATTTTACATCGATTTGATAACTTTAAAACCTCTATGAGCTACACATGCTAGTAAATTTCTAGCACCTTCTAATCTTGCAAAAAGAGAAAAAGTTTCACCATAATCAATACCTTCTTCTTGAGAATAACCTTTACATACTAACCTTACTATGTTTCTAGAAACTTCTCCATCTTCATTTAGCTTATTTATGAATACCCACTTTGTGACAATTACATTTTTATCATTGCATCTAGGGACAAGTGTCCAGGTTTTGTTGTTCTCTATCTATTCTATTTATTTATTCATTGCTTCAATCCAACTTTCATTACCCAAAGCATCTTTAACATTTCTAGTTTCAAATTCAGCAAGTAAACATGGACCTTTCAATTTGTTTCTTGTCATTGGTCCATCTAACTTGTCTCCAATGATCTGATAAGGTGCATGATGCCTTCTAACATATCTTGCTAATATAGGTTCTTTAGGTTTTTTTTCATTGATTTCTTCATGAAGTTCTATATTGAGCTTGGGTCCTACTATCTGTGACTTACGTCCACCAGACTCAGTTTTCTCTAGTAACAGCTTAGTAGCTTCTGACTGTGACTCGAGTCATTCACATTGTGACTCAGGTTGCACTAATCGCACCTTAGTAGTTGTTGGAGATTTTGGGGACACAAGAGGTGAAGCCTCCCATCTTCTAGATAGATTTATAGGGTATCAAGTTCATAGTAAACAAATCTTCTATAATCCTCAAGCTCTTTGTTACTTTCTTCATCACTCTTTTATGAAAACTCATCAATTCTCACATGTGCACTTACTATGATTTTATGAGTAGAAAAATTCAAATATTTGTATGCTTTACTTCTAAAAGAGTATCCTAAAAATATGCCTTCATCAACTTTGACATCAAATTTACCTTTCCTAGATTCTTTCAAGATGTAACATTTATTGTCAAATACTTTCAAGTAACTTACATTAGGTTTATAGCCATACCATAGTTCACAAGGAGTTTGATTTGACTCTTTCTTCAGCTGGACTCTTTTCAAAGTATGCATTGTAGTATTGATTGCTTCCTTCTAGTATTTGATTACAACATTATTTTCTATCATTAGTGTTCTTGTACAATCCATGATGGATCTATTCCTTCTTTCAACAATACCATTCTACTGAGGTGTACCAGGGGCTGATACTTGTATTTTAATTCCTTTTCAATGTAGAATTCATTGGAAATGAATTCACCACCTCTATCTAATCTCAAGCATTTCAGCTTCTTTCCAGTTTCTTTTCTATTCTTGCTAGATACCTCTTGAATTTTTGAAAAGCTTCAAATTTTTCTTTCATAGGCATTACAATCATCATTCTAAAATAGTCATCAACAAAAAGAATGAAAAACCTATCTCCATTGTAGCTTTATATTCCAATAGGTCCACATAAGTTTGTATGAACAAGTTCTAAGACTTCTTCAAAATGATAGTTCTTGCTTTTGAAACTAGTCTTTCCCATCTTACCAATTTGACAGTTTTTGCATAGTCCCATATCAAATTTCCTCAAGCTAGGAATACCTTTTACTCTTTTTTTTTTTCTTATCTTAACTAGATTATCAAAGTTCACATGACATAATATTTTGTGCCATAACCATCTTTCTTCTACTTGAGCAATAAAGCATGAACTTTCATTTAGATCTATAGAATAGATTACCTTTTGTTTGTTTGCCATATCTAACTAGATTTCCTTTTCCATTCATAAATTCTACCTTGAACCCAATGTTATTCAAGTATGCTACACTTAATAGATTATGCTTTAATCCTTCAACAAAATAAGCATTGTCACATATAATTTCATTGGTTAATGAGATACATCCTTTTCCTTTTATGAAACAAGGTTCATTGTTTCCAAATCTCACACCACCACGATCATAATATTTCATGTGCTCAAACTTTTCTTTATCTCTAGTCATATGATGTGAATAGCCACTATCAATAATCCATGTATCATTTTTGCTAACATGAGAGATAAGTGTCATCTTATCTCCTTTATCATCAAATTTATCTTTTACAACAATATATACCATTTCATCTTCACTATTATCAAAATCTTTAGCCATAAGACAAGATTTCTTACCTTTGTCCTTGTAATCCTTGTAGTTTTTAAACTCCTTCTTGCCTTTGTACTTATTACTTCTATTTTCATCCTTTTTTTCTCTATTTTGGTACATAGCAACAATGTGACCAACTTCTTCACAAGAAAAGCAGATCAGAGGAATCTTAACCTTGTACTTTCCATTACCTTTGGAGTATTTCCTTGAAAGTAGGTCTTCAACAAATTCAAGATCATTGTCTTCACTTTCTTCTTCTTCTTCACTTCCTGATTGATTGGTCTCTTATTTTCTACCCCTTTTTCTTGAGTGAAAGCTTGGCTTCAAATGTAGATTCAATATTTTTGGAACTACGAACATAGTTATCATAGTTATCCAACTCAAAAGTTGTCAATCTTCCATTTAGAGCATCCAAAGTTATATTGCTATTTGGAACGCATCTCATTTCTTGAATAGTAGACACTCTAATTCATAGTTAGGAAGAAGGGTTCTGAGTACCTTTCTTACAAAAAAAATTTCATCAATATCTCCTCCAAACACTTTGATTATACTCACACTTGCTTTGATTCTTTTAACATATTTTGCAATGTTTTCATCTTCTCTTATCTTCATCTGATCAAATTATCCTCTAAGACTTTTAGCTTTGGCTCGTTTTACATTGTCATCTCCTCCATAGATGACTTTTAGTTTGATCCACATGTCATGAGTTGTAGTACAACTTTTGACTTCATCAAATTCAACATAATTAAGAGAAGATGCAATGTCAATCATCATGATGTTATGATTTTTATTTTTAGAAATATCTTCAATTGATAATGTTCCAATAGGAGTCTTGTATTTAGTGTCAAGATACTTGCAACCTGAATCACTGATAGTTGCTAGATGTAATCTCATAAGTCCTTGTCATCTTACAAAGTTGTCTCAATTCAACTCTGGAATTTCTCTTCTGTAAAACATCCTAATCTCTAGCTTAGCTCCTTAAAACTTTCTCTACAATCACTGAAAGCTCTGATACCAATTGTTGGAAATATAAGAGGAGAGTGGTGAATCATTTACCACTAAAATAAATCCCAAATCCCTTAGATGTCAATAGAAAATAACTCTATAAAAACTAAACTTTGCCGATGCTCAACAAAAACATTAAAAAAATTTGTAACTCAATAAACACTAAAATAGCTTAACAAATGATTAACATGAAAATCTTAAGATGTTAACTATGATTAATATTATTTTAACTTAGTTCCAAACACATAAGATAAATATCATGAACACATTTAACACCAAGATTTAATGTGGAAACCCAATTTGGGAAAAACCACCAATTGTAACTAGTTACTGATTTTCACTCTTTTGAAGTGAGCCCTATTAGGACCCAACACTATTAAAGGTTTAAAAATACACTATTAGGTGTGACCCTATTAGAGGATTTAATCACCCTGTTAGCAATGGCCTTTTTATAAGTCTCTTGATAATTCAATACAAATGCCACCTTGTTAGAGGATTTACAAATAGCTGTTAAGCCAACTCTATTAAGAGATTTAGATCACTATGACAATGGTTGGAGAGTAACAATTAGATGACATGATTTCTAATGCAACTGAATTGCTAATTATAGATCTCAATTCTTGCTTTTATACATGATCCTTCTTGATCGAATGTATCTTTTCAATTCCAAAAGGATATTATGCTTATCCTTCTAATTTGCTTCCTCTTAGCATCATTAAAGCTTCAATTATCTTCCATGCATTCAATTTTTCTAGTTCTCAATATTAATATCCTCAGTCAGCTAGAACCAAAAAATAATTCAATTGAACTCAATATGCCAAAACAAGAAAATCCTTCGTTAGCCGACCCTGCTCGGTAGACACTAACTCAAAGTGTGTCCTATGTTGACCAAGTGAACTTGGTTAACACTGCATATTCACAAATTTCCTTTGGTAACTAAGTGAGCTTGATTAACAATGGTTTTATCCAACATTTTCTTCATTAACCGAGTGAGCTCCGTTAAAACTCAATTTCTACAAACTTTCCTTTAGCACCCAAATGAACTTGGTAGACACTGTCTTTTGAACTAGGCAAACTTTGGAATACTTGGTAGACATAGAAAACTATCTTCAATGCCTAAGTGAGCTCGGCATACACTGGCAGACAATGATATGACATTTTGTGTAACATCAAAGACAATACAAATTAATCAATTATTTCAACAAGGTGTGTATGATCCAAATAATTTTATAAGCAATAATTATATCAAACTTTGACCATATTTGAGCTACATTTGGAATAGACAAAAGAAGATCTAATGCATCTTTAAAGACCACTGAATTAGGATAAGATCATGAGAGTGATGTTGATTCAAATGAATTTGAAGAAAATTTTGCAAGAAGACTAAAGAAAGGTACTAATGATTAAAAATATATATTACTCATAAAATATTTTAGATTTTGTAAGATTGGTCATTGGCTATTAAATGTCCATATAAATGTCCTAATTTTTTTTTTTTAAAGTTCAATAAGAAATATCATTTTAATTAAGTAAAAATAAGTTTTGAAAGGACCCAAAACCTTTTCCAAAGTAACCAGTAGATAAGAAAAGTAAGCCCATGAAAAAATGTGCCTTAGTACCATACAACTAGACAAGTTGGAACAAAATACCATAAAACATCAAACAACAAGAAGGAGAACAAAAAGAAATATCATTGTATGAATGAAGATGCTCGTATTTAAGATGATGAATTAGAAATAAAATAATGCTTTTCTATGTTGAAGAAGAAGAAGAATGATAATTAGGAGGGTGATAAGGAGTAGGAGGAGGAGGAGAAAAAGAAGGAGAAGGAGGAGGAGGAGGAGGAGGAGAAGCGGTGAGAAGCATAAAGGGGGGGGTGGGGGATGGGGGTGGTGGGGGGCAGGGGGGAGGGGGGCGGGGAAGGAGAAGGAGCAGCAGTAGTAGCAGGAGGACAAGAGGAAGACATGGGAGGAGGAGGAGGATAAATATAAGGAGATGGAGAAGGAGAATAAAATATTTTTTTTCTATGTTGAAGAAGAAGAAGAATGATAATTAGGAGGGTGATAATGATGAAGTAGAAATAAATTTTTTTTTTTCTATGTTGAATAAGAAGAAGAATGATAATTAGGAGGGTGATAAGGAGTAGGAGGAGGAGGAGGAGAAGAAGAAGAAGAAGGAGAAGGAGGAGGAGAAGGAGAAGTAGGAGGAGGAGGAGGAGGAGGAGAAGAAGAAGAAGAAGAAGAAGTAGTGAGAAGAATAAGGCGGGGAGGGGAGAACGAGAGAGAGAGAGAGGGAGGGGGGGGGGGAAGGAAAAGGAGCTGCAGTAGTAGCAGGAGGACAAGAGGAAGACATGGGAGGAGGAGGAGGAGGAGGAGGAGAACAAATATAAGGAGATGGAGAGGGAGAATAAATATAAGGAGATGGAGAAGGAGAATAATGAGATGAAGAAGGAGAAGGAGAGGAGGAGAAGATGAATAAATGAGAAGAATAATAAAAACAAGAAGAAGAAGAATCATGAATTGACATTTCTAACATTTTTATTGAAATTGATGATAATGTTGAAATATTTTTGTATATTACAAGGAAGAAAAATGAATGGTTAATATATAGTACGTGTTCTCATCATATGATTGGAGATAAAATTAAGTTTGTAACACATGAAAATATGTTGATGGTCCTATTAGATTTCATGATAATAAAGAAGTATATATTATTTGAAAATGATCAATTACTTTTTAATAATAAAACTAAAAATGTTTATAATGTGAAGGGTTTGAGTCATAATCTGTTAAATTTTAACAGATGCATGAGAAAGAATAGGATGTTGTGTTCAAGAATGAAGGATGTTAGATTTAGAAGAAATCTTAAGTAGTTACTATGGTTGGAAAAATAAAATGAAGAAACATGTACCATCTTGAAGGAGCTATTGAAGGATTTTCAATATCTCATATTGATGATAGTTGGATTTGGCACTAGAGGATGCTCCATGTCAATTTTGAAAATTTGGTAAGAAAAAGTTCATCACATGTAGTAAGAGATTTACCTAGAGTGCATAGACTAAACCTTGTGATCCATAAGAGATGTCAAGAAGGGAAACAAAGAAGATAAGAATTCAAGGAAAAAGGCAATTCATCAACTAGTTTATTGTGTTAGTATAGACCAAACTTTGTGGTCCTGCCAAAACAAGAATTTTACAAGGTAAGAGATATTTTATAATTTTACTTGATGATTGTTCAATATTTACTTGGGTGTAATTTCTATTAAAAAAATTAGACATTTTAAGAAAGATATTAAAGGCTAGAGATAAATATGAATGTGGTAGAAATATTAAATGTTTGATATCTTACAAAGGATGAGAATTTGCTTCTGTGAGTTTGAAAAGTTATGTGAGAAACATGGTATTAAGAGATAGTATCTAGAACACCACCACAAAATAGTTTTGTGAAAACCATGTATTAAATGGTTCATAAAGTAGTAGGAATTATGATGAAAGGAGGAATTTTACCAATTGTTTACTGGAGAGAGAGATATAGACACACTATTGTATGCATGTTGGACATAGTTCTATATTAGATGTATGAAAGTAAATCATATGAATAATGGAATGGAAGATCACCTATAGTTAAGTATTTCAAAATCTTTGGAAACAAATGTTACATTCAAACAGATGAAGACAATCTAAAGAAATTTGACAAGAGAGTTGATGAAGGTTTTTTTTTTTAAATATTCTATGAGGAGAAAAACTTACCAATGTTACAAATACAGGATGGAAAATATTCTTGAAAATGATAATGTGAAGGTTGATGAATATTTTTATAAGACTTTTTTATGCCCTGCATACATATTTCTAGTTTTTTTTCATGAAACATTGGCTCCACTCTTTTCTTTTTGGGCTTACCTTTTTTGGGGTAAGTTCATTTGGTCGATTTGTTTTTGGTCTTTAGGTTTTCATTATCCTTTTCTAGATATAGGATGTCTTTCATGTAGGAGAAGAAAGTACAATTTCTCAACCCTAGGAATAGAAGTCAGTGATCTTTGCAGAAGGTACTCTCGGATCAGGAAGGAACTTATTCTTGCATGTCGTTGATGGCAAGGGAGGAAATTTTTTTGGTCTTAAGGCTAGATGCATGACAATGTTCACTAATGGAAGGTGAGTACAATTAATGCATCTTTGAAGCTATCATGAACACTATGTGTTTAAGATATCTAAAGGGATTAATTGTCACTTTTTTTTCTAATAACAATTATGCTTTGCAAGTAAATTTTTCACTTTGGTCATTCCTTTGCCTAATATTGTTTTATTTCTCAAAGTCCATGAAATTTGCTTCTTAGGGCCAAGCTAGTTCTAGTTTGCTTGCAAATAAGGATAGGTTTTGGCATTGTGATACTCTTTATTTTGGTGTCCCAAGTTAGTAGCTTTTTTTCCCTTTATTGTGTTTCATTGCATTTACAAGATATGTTCATTCCCCAATTTTTTTGTAGGGTCCTCTTTTGTTTCTTTTGTTTTGTTCCTATGCTTTTTGTTCTCTTTTCTTGATTTGGTATGGTTTTGTTTTCTTTGTGGGTGTACATCTCTTCTTTCATTCAACTCTATCTATGTGTTTGTCCTTGTGTTATATTTCATTTTGGCAAGGCTACTTCGACTCCACCCATAGTGTGTCATTTGGTCTAGTGGTGTAAGGTGATGCCTGATTTTTCACCTAGCAAAAGTTTTGAGATATTTTGTGAAAATTAGGAAGAATTGTGTTTATATTTTCTTAGGGTTTCTAAAAAAATTGATTATCCCCATAAAAACCCTAAGGCAAAAATTTATGTTATGTCTTGGTGACATATTCATAAGTTGACATGAAGTGCTAAATAGGGATAAATAAAAATTCTTGCTTATGCAATTATATCCCTAAGTAGTTTGATCTAATGTCATTTTATATTTCATACCTCTTAAGTATTTTATGTTGTGATGTTGCAAAATCCTTTCGGGTGCAACATCGCTACTCTATGATCACTAACCATTTTGAAGGGTGCAAGGATGTGAAGCAGCCATTAGCATGGCCAGTCTAGTTTCATAGTTGCTATGGTCAAATGGTGAGATTAGGTTGTGAAGAAGTGATAAGCTATTGATCACAAGGTTGTAAGCAGTATCTAGCTTAAGATGCTATGAGTTGTGATGAAACGATAAATGAAAATGCAATTTAGCTCTACAATTATCGCATGATCATGGGCTAGTTATGATTCAAAGGATTTTAAGTTATGATGGTGTGCATGGAAGGAAGTAATCAAAAATATGGTTATCACAACATTGCTATGCTAGATGACATGTTAGACTTTATAGTTTCAAGGTTGTGATGTAGGAAAATAGTTAGCTTCAAATAGTCATCACAAGGTAAAAGGCTAGAAAGCATTGAGTACATTTAAGGTACAAAGGCATGATGGCTTAATTTTGAAGGAGTTGTTTGGTCGATGGAAACAATTAGATAAGCTTTAGAATTCAATTTTTGATGGTGTGAAAGGCAATAGTCATTATCTTCTAAGGTTATTGCATGCTTGCAGGTGGTTTAGAGAAAACTCAGGTTAAGGTGATGAGAGTGTGAAAGCTTGCAATTGCACCTTCATAGGGTTACTTGCTATCTTTCTAGGTTGTGAGGTAGCGATAAGGAGAAAATAGTCAAGTTAAAGGGCTATCACATGGTCACATAGTTAAGCCATGAAGAAAGATTGTGAGTAGTAAAACTACAAAAAGTATTTAATTGTCAAAGGAAATGGTCATTGCAATACTGCAAGTGTTTGAGTCACAATTAAATACTAAGTTGTGAAGGTGTGAAATATAATCATGCAGTTAAAAATTTAGACCATCACAACATCGCAGGAGTTTTTGATTAACTCAAGGTTATTGTAGAAAAGTGGTGAAAGCTTGAAATCACATTGTCACAAGGTTTAGCTAAGGTTAAGATCTTATGCTTGCAAATTTGTGAAGTAAATTGATTATTAATATAAGTGGTCACAACATCGCATGACTAAGAAATTTTACGTATTTGATAGTCTCAAATGTGCAAGTAGTAACCTGACAGTTAAGATCAAAGTAGAAAATTTCTCATAATCACATCTTCGTAGGTCAAAAGCTATACTTAAGAAATGAAATTGTGAGCTTGTGAACAAAGAAAATATTACCATTTAAAGTGATCATTTCATCTTCGCATGGTTTCAAAGACAAATAGAATTTTAGGTTGTAATGTTGTGAGATGAAGTAATGGTTAACTAGAAGGGTTCATTGCAACATCACACAGTTAGAGCAAAAAATTGTGTTTGGCAGTTACGAAGAAGTGATAAGGTCATTATCTGAAGCATCATAGCATCGCAAGCATAAAAGATGTTAGGTTCCAAACTACCACAAAGATGTGAAGTAATGAATACAGAGGTCATCGCTAGATCATAGAAGTTAGATAGATAAAGTGGTAAATGGTTGCAAAGTAGTGATAAAGCATAAGACATGAAGAATGAAGTTTTGAAAGCCTATGTAGTTAGTAAAGAATTGAAGTTGTGAAGAAACAAACAATGGGAATCACAATGTTGGAGGCTAGACTTAGTAGTTTAAGAAAAGAGGAGAAAAGTTCCAAAATGGTAGACATAACCATCTTTGCATGTTCATAGTAGAAGACAAGAAAAGAAAGGAAACCATGGAAAGATAGTGATAAGGTTGTCATCACATTATCACAACTTGTAGCTTTAACATATAAATTAGTTTTTAATGGCCATGTTTGAGCTAGATAAAAAGAGTATGAGCTAGAAGTATGAAATAGGAAAAAGTGAAGATTTTGCCAACTTTTCAAAGATTGATAGGTTTTGAAGTGTGCTGAATTAATTTCCATTAACATCATCCTCCTATTGGAGAAATAGATAAATTATGAGAGACACAAAGATTTTCATTATGAGTTACATAATTGTTTGATTTTTCTTAGAAAAATTAGTTGTAGAGTGATTTTTAGCAATTTTCTAGCATACAATATTTAGAATTGATCAAATTTACTTGGAGAGATGGCTTAGAAAGAAGGTGAATTTATTGCACAAGTCTAAATTGAAGAATCTGTATCACACAAAAAAATCCCTAATTTATTTGTGGAAGAATGGATGCACATTCTACCTAGTTCAACCAACGCACAAGTTGCAAATGATCACACTTTTAGATATCCATATGCATTTTGTAGAGATGCAGAAGTTCTAGATAGGAACAGATATGAATTATTCTAGTTCTTTTACAAGAACAAAATGGAGAAAGTTCCATTTTGCAACCCTTGGGTTATAAATTTAGGCAAATTGATTATGCCAGAAGTATTTGTGGATGTGGACTTGGTAAAGGCATTAATTGAATGTTATGATCCAATTAGCAAGTCATTCCACTAGAGAGATAGGAGCATCTTCCTAGCTCTAGAGAAGGACACATTCATAGAGGAATTCAATATAGGAGGCCCAATGTCATTGCCTATTGATATCAATGACCTAACTGAGAATTTCAAAAGCTAGAAGAGCTTTTACATGGGTAGGGTGATGACAAAACACATCCCTCTGTCTAGAAAAGAAAAAGGAGAGATTCCAAAGGAAAAGGAAGTGTATAAAACCTTGCCTCTTGAATTATTTTAGAGGTATTTCTAGAATACTATATTTGGTCTCAAAAAAGTCCTAGGTTTGAATGGAACCATGAATGCCCTAGGAGGACACTATGTCATGGAATTGAATATTCAAGATCCTAACACAAATTATGGGTATGATTATGTGATATACATCATCAACAAGATTCATGAGGAGATCATTGTTGCACAACAAAGACAACTAGAGAATTTTAGATTCCCCCACTACTCTTTGATTATGTTTTTGATCTTGTTAAAAAATTATGATTCACTTGATTAGAGCTTCTTTGAATGCATAGAGGAATGGGGAGAAAGGATACCAATACAAATGTGGACAAGGGTATGGAAAAGATTTTACCCATACTCAAATTTCATTTCCTTTTATAATGATTTTTTGCATCCTATTTTAAAATTGATAGGACTAATAAATGAAAGAATACCTAGAAGTGCTAGAAAAATTGTTAAACCTAAAATGTGTTTTGATGTTGGGAAATAATTGACACATGATTGGGGAAGCTTTTTTTCTATTTGAGGAGTATATTGTTATCAAAATATATGGATTTCCTCAACCACCTCACATTCTACCCAAATATGTCCCGGAGAGACTAGGGTTTGTAGATTTTTTTTAGCAATTGACCTCATTAAATAGAGAGTATCTACAAAAAGTTGTCAAGAAAGGAACATTTTTGTGTAGATGCACTAAAGTAGGAGATTTTGAGATAGGGAAAAATTGCATTGAGGAGATTGATGCCTATCTATGAGGTTACAAATTTCCAACTAGACTAACAAGAACGTATGACCCCTACAATGTAGTCAAGCACACCCTAAAGAACATGAGAGGATATAATCTACCTCCTACAAAACCTCTATGGGAAGAAGATTTCATTGCTAATTGATTCAATGAGGACATCTATAGAGAAAGAATGATCAAATATGGAGATTTTCTTAGTTTTGAGTAGGAGATGATAAATGTAGATCCATCCTTTAAGGGATTCTATCTTATAGAAGACTATTGGTCAAGGTTGGATAAGTGTGTAGAAAATTTTGATGAGATTTCAGCCCAAGTACCTAAGGAAATAAGGAAGAAAGTTAATCTTGACTATTCTGATGAAGAAATTGTAGTTGAAGTCAATGATGATGAGGAAGATCAACCTAAGAGCTCAAAGTGGGTAGAGTAGAGGAATAAGAAGCATAAAATGGTGGAGATTCTTAAAAAGGCTTAGTGGAAAGCCTTACACATCTTTCTTAGGGGTATCCAATAATTTGATGATGTCAAAAGAAGATATCTAGTAGCTTAGGCTTCTAAGGATGAACAAAGGGCTAGAAAACTATAGCTAAAAGCTCAAATAATTGATGATAGAATCATAGAAGCAAATGAGTTTATGAGTGATTATAACTTCATCAAAGCAGAATAATTTAAAATCTTCTTGTTCAAATTGAAATAAAATGAGTTGTCTCTACAAATGAAGCCAAGTGATTCTAATGAAGTGGTTGCTAAATTAGTGTAGAAACTACAAGAATATGATCCTTTCAGAAACCCTCACTATAGAAGAGGCCAAAGATATAGTAGGAAGAAGTGGCATTATTGTCTTCCTAGGATGGGATATTAGTTCCTCTTTTCTACTAGACTAGATGAGGAGACAAGAAAAATCAATTACCTTTGAAGATGAAAATTAGTTGGGAGAACTCAGAGGGCTAGGATACAATATTAGTGCTCAAACAATGGCTATATGGATTCTAGCTCCAAATCATCAAAAGCCTAGCCTTACAAAAATCAAGGAATCCTAAAGGGGGAATGTGATATTTTGGAATGTCTATTCCACCTCCAGCAACCAAATATATTGAAGGAAAACCTCAATGAAACTATTGTGAAAGAACAAAGTGGATTTTCTTGAAGTAAGTTAGAGGGATCCTATGAGTAGTATATCAAAACTAGGAGGCATTATGAGGAAAAAATCAAGAATACTTATGTCTTAGAATATAAAACCCTCAAATTGGAAAATGAACTAGTAGCACTAAAAAATACTGTCAAATTAGCTACAAAGGTTAAAGACTAGGGTATCCAAATAGAGGGTCAGACATCTGAGATAGAAGGAACATCAAGTCAAGCCATTGCAGTTGATGAGGAAGACTTAGAGTTCAGAAAGGAGATTGAAATTAGCACCATAAGGAATTTGCTAGCTCATAAGGTAAATGCATTAAAACTGGTCCCCAAGAATGTGCACAACAACTATCTTGTGTTGCAAGGAGCTTAGGTGTTCAAAGGTAGTTGCCCTATTATCTCTTCTTTTCCCATATGAGGTCCTTACACTCCATGATAGCCTTGTACCTTTATTGGTATAAAAGAAAGATTTTTCCAAGTTAGTTGTTATAAATACTAGAAAAATGATCAATAAGGTGAAGGATCTTAATGGTTTCTTTACTAGAAAGTTGTAGCTAATTTAGAATAAGATGAAAGAAATTACCACAAGAACACATAGTTTTGTGCCTAAAATTTTGGAAAATGATGGAAGAGTTAAGGATTGGGTGGAATGGTTAGCATCTTTGATAGCATTCTAAATCATCTCAAGTTCAAAGCATATTGCAATGATGAGGAAAGTATAGTTGTAGTATATGATTTGATTGACATGCTCTACAAATTAGAATAAAAAATGTCAAAGATAACTATAGAGGTTAAGGTAATAAAAAATTCCAAATGGAACAAATGCCTTGAGGATTTAGATGTAGTTAGAGATTCCAATTGGCCTAATATAGATACAAATTTTTCTATTTGGGAAGTGATAGCAAACATAAAGGATATACCATCCGATGACAATGATTAGGTAGTATAAAGATATAGTTAAAGGTAGAAGAGACAAAAGGAACAAAGAAAAGGCAAGGAAATCAATAGGAGCTTGAAGATAAATAGACTTTTGTTAAAGACACATGTTGAAAGTACCACCTACCAATTTTGCAACTGCATCCTAAATGTTGATCACAGTACAAAGAATGTCTGTAACGAAACTATATGAAATATCTTGTATTTTGTTTCCAATAAGATTTTGGCATGTGTCCTCCCATTTGAAGCTTGTTACAATCCTTCCTATAAAAATATTTCCAAGATGTGGAGGAATGGTCTACAATCTATACAATTATAGTGTGTTTATTCTATTATGCAATTGGTGCACTTAGCCTTTGTGTCAATTTTTGTGTGGTGTAATTCATTTTTTCCAATCTAGGAATGCAAGTGAATATTAAATGATAGATTTTTCATGTCTTGAGTTATTCTTGAGTTTATACCAATAATGTATTTTTTTCAAGGAAGATTAATAAAAAGGAATGTTCTACAATATCTGTGTCTCTAAATTTTGTCTCCATTTTTATATATTGGTTATTTTTGGATTGAATGAGAAAGGTTCATGCAATTTAATGTAACTAGGATAGGTTGTATATCAATTTTTTGTTTCTTTTAATTCAAAGAATTAAGTAAATGCTTCCATAAATTGGTAAGGTTTCTAATCATATGACAGGGATATCATAAGAATGATATTTAGGGTTAACTACTAATAAATTTAATTGTAAGGAAATTAAATAGGTCAATTTTTGTTGGTCAAACTATGTATAGAAGTAGATAAGGCATTGATCATCAGTTCAGATGTAAATTGAAGAGTTCATGTGGAGGAATGGTCTACAATCAAATCAAATAAATCTTTACTTTTCTATAATGAAGAATCAAAATGTTGGTCATTACTTATTTGTAATAGTTTCCCTCTAAATTATAGTTAGAAAATGTAATCAAGGAGTCATTACAAATCTAAGAAGAATTGTTGACCATTATTTGCTATAGAGGATAGATCAAATGAAAAGAGTGTGAATGAATGAACTATGAAGAATAATATCAAATAGTTAGTCATTTCCATCCCTAAGGTGCACCCACCTTGGTCTTGTAGAGCCTAAAGTGTAGAGAGTCCTCTGTGATTATGTTGAAGTTGGTCTAGATTTGAAGAAAATTTAGTTGAATATAGGAACTAGCTAAACCTTAGACTAAATCTTTTATTCTGCATCCTAGTATTGGGTTTTAGATCAACTTGGTAGTTTTAAAACACCAATATGAGGTCCATTCCTCTTAGTTTTTATGAGCACTTGCTCTACCGGGGGTTGGTCTCCACCATCTAGCTACTCTCTAATGTCCTACTTTGGTCCTGGTTCATTTTTTGGAGTGAGGTAGAATCTCACTGGGCTTTTTTTCTCTACTCAACCAAGGAGGTTTATAAGAAAGCCTTTGTGGGTGACTAGATGGTGGTTTTGAGGCTTTAAAAGATGAAAAATATAGGTATGTTATCACTATTACATGTACACATGTGATTACTATTACATGTACACATGTGATTTTGGCCTTGGTAGGATGAGTGGCATATTTCTTGGTGTCATGCTAGTGGCTCTATAGTATTTGGGTGGTGGTAGGTAATGTCTTTTTTCTTCTCTTTATTACTAAGATACAACATTCCTTCTCAATTTGAGAGCCTTGCATCATTCATGATGTATTTGCTGGTATTTTGAATTTTAAATGATTGTCACATCAAAATTACTTAGCATTTAATAGTCCCATGTGTTACACAAGTGGATGTTGAATAGTGGTCTTTTTAACCTTGTAAAGACAACTTAGTGTCATGAGCCATGTTGTTAGAAGTCTTTCTCAAGCGATATGCATTTTAAGATTTCTAGTATAAGAGAAATTGTATACAAAATGTTTTGACATTCATAACATTGTAGGTTCTCTAGATTCAAAGAGCTCTTTGCCTCATTACTAGTGAGATACAATTTTCATGTTCTAAAGGTATGGCTTCTAGATTTCCTTTTCTTTGTCATTTGTTAGTTTTTATACTAGTTCAAAATTTTTGGTTCTACTTTCCTTCCCCATGTGGAAAAGTTATCCTTTTACAAGGATGGGAAGGAAAAGAATCTTTGAGGGCATGTTTGGCAACAGGAATACTATTGAAATAGACATTTGTTTATTCTTAAAATTTCTAAATTCTTCTTTTGGGTCCATTAGTTAAGAATTGGAAATAGGCTTACAATAGGAATATGTATACCATTTTTTGCCAAAAAATGAGTTTCCCAATTCCACCTAAATAGGAGGAATTAGAATACTTATTCCTATTCCATGTTTTACATTGCTATAAAATACAAATTTTTGGGTACATACAAATTATGACACTCATTTCCATGAATATTGATGCTCAAGTTCCTAATTTTTTTGGCACTCAAGTTTTTCATCGAGTAAAGATGTCTTCATTTTCTCATTTTTCATTTTAGTTGTAGGGTTTCTCATCATGGTAGGTTTCTCATTCTACTTTCTATTGTAGGGTTTGTGGCTATAGTTTTTCATTGTGCATCCCTTTGTCATGCTCTTAATTAGGCTTTATCTCCAGAGTGCAAGATGTCACCATAAAAAATAAGATTGTTGGTTCATCTGACACCAAAGCTAATGTTGTTGAGAATTATTAAGCAATCATCCCCTACCTAGCACTTAATAGACCCAACACTCATTTCTTATCTACTTCAAAAATGGGTATCTCTAAAGATCCTTGCATTTCTTATTTGTAGAGATTCTCAAGGAAGAGAATCTCTTTGTTTTCCCTATGGTTATGGTGCATTTTATTTAGAATGTTGGGAGAGGAGAAGCAATGAGTTTGTTAAGCTTGAATAGTCAAAATCTAGGGGATCTTCTCATTTCTAAAATCCTTTTTTCTTCAAACCCTGGAGTTCCCCATCAAAATACTAGTGAACCAAACAAAGAATAGGAATATATATTCTTATTTTGTATTCTTAGATTAACAAATCTAGAATATGTATTCCTATTTATATAAAAAAACAAACCCTAAAATCCCATAGATCTTAAAAAACCTAATAAATGAATAATTGTTGGAAATTGATTCAGTGTAATAACAAATGTCTAGTCTCTATAGGAACTCATGGATATTGGATTTGGAGGACTAGAAAAATTATTTGAGTATCATGGTTGGAAAAAAACTAATGAAAATTCTTGGAAAGGGAGGCCACCTATAAAAATGGTACCTCCAAAGAAAGTTTGAAGACAATTCCTTTATGGGTCTAGATCGGCTAGGTCCCAAGATCCAAACCACGGAAGGATCAACTATCAACATAAGAGGCAATGCTTCCCCAAAATAGAAACCCTAGAGGAAAAAAGTTAGAAAAGTAAAAAATGCTTGCATAATCATCATTACGCAAAGGTAGATCTAAAATGTTTATCTATCTTGGTCAATTAGGCTTCCCCATCTACTTTTGACCATGTCAATGCCATGAGGTAGGAGCTTGCAGAACAAGGACTCCCCTATAAGAAATATTTTTATCATACAATAATCCTTTTGGCTAGCTTCAATACTTCCTAAGTGATGATTTTTCTTGCATATGAAGGCACCCCAACTTGGTAAAACATAAACCCGAGTCTAGGGATTACTTTTCCTTGTGACTTGGTTAAGTGAGCTTGTATTACATGGTAGTTAGCAGTTAGTATCTTGTGCTTACAGGTCTTGTAAATTTAGTCCTTCCAATGCATTAATGGATATGAATGAATTCATATTGAATCTTTCCTTTTGTCACTGATGTGGTCAATAGACTTATCAATTATGTGGTGACATTGATGGTAGATAAAGAATATCCTTTTGTCAACTACATATGTCCCCATGTATCTAATGCATTTAAGGTTGTCAAACAAGTGGAGTGCTCTTTTCAATAAGTGAGTGCTTTGAGGAGATAACTGATAGAGATTTGGTAGAAAAGGCATGTAAATATTGACATTTAGTGACTTGATTTTCTTTGGGAAATTGGTTCCCTCATTCCCTGCTTCTTTATGTCCTCCTTTCATGGCTTTATAAGTGTAATTTCCTTTTTCACAAGATGTTTTTTGTGTAAAGATGGTAGTATATTTAGTAAATCTTAAAAATAAAGTTGGGAGTTGAATTAGATAGGGTAAGAAGTTAGTGTCCCATCTAAGCATCATATATAGTAGTCTATAAATATGAAGACCGCCAACTATTCTTAGGTAGGTCGAATTGTTGATTTTACCATCCAGTGTTCATTGGTGCATATGTTTGATAGCCATACATATTTATAATACTCATCTAAGAGAATTAATACATATTTCCTTCTTGGAAGTGTTCTATTTGTTTGGCCCAGTGCTTGTTAGTATTTAAATTTATTATTGGGATAGAGGAATCCTAGAGTGCTTGCTATGGGATTCATTTGTCTCTAAATACACTGAGATCTTTCTATTTTGTTACTTTTATCTTTCTTGGCTTGGATAAAACTAAATGATCTTGTTTACTTTGATAGTATTTCATTTGAAACACTTAGTAATGTTAGATTGATTGATTGAGCATGTATTTAGGTTGTCCTAGCATTCAAGCATGTATAGTTGATAATAATAGTGCAAAAGTAGACTATAGGTATATTAAATCTATAACTTTATATGCTCTTTATTTTCTATCATTTTCTTTCAGTACCTTCCCCCCTCTTGCTTTATGTCCTTTTATATTTGCCCAACCTAGTTTATATAATTCCCTATCAAAATCCTGTGAATACAAAGGCTAGCTAAAGACTTTATTTTCCTTATTATATATATAGTCACCCCCTCATCCAAATTTTCCTATTCCTTGCACAATCAAGACCCAATCTATAGGAGCTTGGAAGTTGAGAGTTCCTCTCTATTCTCTTTTAGGTGATATTGGTCAAGCATTCTAGCCTAGTGACAATTATTACTCTATTGGTGATGTGTGAAACAAAGTTCCATTACAAGATGAATGTCACTAGAAGGAGGGTGTAGAACCTTCAAATAGATTTCAAATTAGTATCATCAAGTGCTTGTGTCATCCAAACCTATGCAATGTGAAAACTAGCATGGGGATGTTCAAGTTCGCTAACTTGACCACATTTTCATCTACATAGCATAGGATCCCCATTGGTCCCTACTTTTTTTAGGTCATAGCTAGTATCCTAATCCTTGACTTTTCATCAATTTGGCTCTATAATTATAATGCCCCCAAGAGGCACCATTATTCACTGAATCTGAGGAATATGTTCTAAAAAATATAAAAGCATGGTTATAGCCCATGGACTGCAACCCCAGCTTCCTTATGAGATCTCAATCAATCCTACTAGATCACAAAGATCATGGAGAAAATACTTATTGTCTCTACACATTGATTGGATAACCAGTTTTGCTACCCATCAATGGGCAGTTCCTCAAGCAATACTTTGAGTAGGGAGATGGTACAAGGGTGTCCATATTCTCCTTTGGTTATAACATATGCATAGTGTTGCCAAGTTTTAGTCTTCCCCCTTTTTAAGCTTGAGGACATTGGTTCAAGTGAGTGTCTTTCCAAGTGAGAGGTGTCTAAGTCTATTTTAGATCACTTACTTCTCATCTTTCCTGAGTGCTCTGCTTACTTAGTTTTCTAGGTCTTCCTTTGTAGTACCATTTATCTAATGTTTCCAAGCATGGTTTCTTACTTTTCTAATCTGCATGGGGATTAAGTGATTTAGACATGGTTGGGATGTGAGATTGCATCCTCTCGACGAGAAGTAAGTGTTTTCCATTTTATTATCTATCATTTTTCCCTAACATTTCACATGTCACAAATTTTGAGCTTTTGACTTGATTTTCCCATTGAGTGAACTATACCAAGTGTGAATCTAAAGGTTGAAGCCATAGAAAATGATTAAAAGGGTTGTGAATATGATTTTTCAAATACCCAATGATTTATAAAGTTGTGGATAGAGGCCAACGTGATTCTCATTCAAATTTGTAAAGATAATATTAAATATTGCTAAGGAATATAGGCTTATGGTTTTGTTGTTGCATATTCATGGAAATGGAGTCATTTTCTTCTATATTTGAATCTTTTTGAACCTGAACCAAATCTCAGTTTGATGATCAAATAGTGTGACCATAATGATTAAAATCTCATAACCAATAAGGTGTGCTCGAGATCTTTCCTCATGGCCATCAAATTGAAATAAAAGGTTGAACATTTGTTGTTATCCCCTAGTCCAAAAAATGTTGCTGAGAAAGGAGTTTTCCACCCAAAAGTAACAAAACAAGCTATTTTTCTAAGGGCTTTGAGAATAGAAAGTCAAGTTACCCTAAAATTTGAATATCCTTTGGAGATGCTCAAAGAATACTTCTAGAGAAGTTAGTATTGGAGATGCAAACCTGTTATGAAGGAAAAGTAGTGTTAAAATCCTTACGCAGAAAGTGGAAGAATGGAGCGTGCAAGCTAGCAAAAGGACTACTCTCTATGCTATAATTCCAAATAAAAAGAAGATAATATTGTGGAAAATATAAGTGTTTCTTTCTCTCCTGCATATGGTAATATTGTTAAGAATATCTACATTCCAAATTCTAAAGCTTAGTAAGGCACTTCCCACAAAGCTAAGTGTTTGTATTGTTTTATGAATCTTAGTCATATCACTTTACTTTATGTAAAGTAAGAGTTCTTAAAAGAACTTAGTATGTTATGTGCAAATGAATGGAAAGCTTAAATAGACATTACTCATGGAATTAAATGAAAATCCATCCATTATAATTGTTGAGAAAACTTAATTTCATTCATGTGGCACCAACGTTCTAATTCCTGAAGCTATTTCATTAGAATTGCATGCAATTGGTTTCTACAAGTATATCTTAACAACTATTTATTGAGAACTACATCCTAAGAAATCATAGTGAATGACAATCAGATTTGTTGGTTATGAAAGATTAATTGGCTTGGAGAGTGATTTAAAAGACTTTATAGATACATCCTTTAAATTCTACAATCTTGGCAATCTTCATAAGAGGCTCAACACTCAACCCATAAACCCAATCACTCAAAATCTTAAATAGAGTGGATTCATAGAAGCAGTTGGCTTTCCAATGGTAGTTCATGCACTTGAGTTAATAAACAAGTGCATAAAGAGTAAAAATCTAGAAACAAAGAGGATTTTTTTCCAAACCAATCCATTCTCTTGTCAATTAACAAGGTGTTAATGTAGTCAACACTTGGTATCCCTACACAAGAGTAGTATTGTGATATTTATTTTGGGTCCTCTACATCCATGTTTAATGAGAAGAAGACCCTTAGATGGGAAGACATGTAGAGGACCTCATTCTAGATTGTTTGCTCAAAGAATAGAAAAATGTCAAAGACTCTATTTGGCACAAATCTAAAGTGAGAGATCATGGATATCCTTGCACTTCTCAGATTGAAGGGAAAAGAGGAGATTTTGGACTTCATTAAGCACTATTTCTTCCTAGTACAACAAATATGTGTTGAGGATATGAAGATCAATTAGGCACAAATCATCTATGAGCTTGCTTCATGGTTGAATTCTGCTAGAGGATTCAAGCAATTTTATATGTCCTCTTATTTGATTTATGCTTTGGCAACACACCATTTGTGGCCTCGTCTCCCTAGCATCCCAAATTATGATGAGTGCACCAAGGTCTATGAATTATACCCACATCTATAATTGCAAAGGAGCTATGAGGAGTATGTAGTTGTCAATGATTCTTTTACAATGAGATTGTGTCAGGAATTGCAAGGTTTCCCTAAGAGAAGATTCTCACCGGAGGTAATTTCGGCTATAAGCCAATTTGGGTGATCATTCATCTAGCTTTCAAGCTTCTTCTATTTGTGAATAGGAGCCTATGATGGATTTCCCAAGAGGTTGCTCAAATATCTAGAGGACAAGGTAGTTCTAGTCAAGTTGTGTTGACAAATCTTGGAGGTGAACACCCTGTGTTCAAATGTTAAGAAAATTGTCTAGATTCCATTCCATATTATGGTAGACCCATATTCATGTGCCTCTAGATTAGATGCTCAGAACTTGGTAAAGAGTTTTGAAAGCAAGATCAAGTTGTTAGAATATGAGGTGCTCAAGCCTTAATATGATCTAGTGAATTTTTTAAAGGATCATCTGAAGTTGGGATATGCCTATAAGAATGTCCTAGTTATTGAAGATTTCTAGACTTGGTGTCTCAATGAGTACCAAACTATAGATGAAATAAAATTTTATAATGATTTTTTTAATGTCTCTAACCTTGTAGATGATGGAGCCTACATGCACCCCACATTTTATGAGAAGATCAAGAATGCAAAAATTATGTCTGCCCCACATGTAGAGTTGGTCATCAAAATAATGGAGGTTCTTGTGAGAGGGATAATCAAGAGAATGGAAAAATGGGTGGAGTGGACCCGAGCAAGGAAGGATGGAACTACCACTTCAACAAATGGAGTATCATCTGGTACCACCTAATTAGTTGTAGCAACAACCACAATGGCCACAACATCAACATCTATAGGGCCATCTCAATCCATTGGTCAAGGAGGAGACCAACCCTTTGAAAAGAATGTGCCACTCACTCCCACCTATGGACTTGGCCCTCTTCTGAACATTGGGAAGATTAGAGAGGAGAAAGATGACAAGGATAAGGGATAGAAAAAAGAGAAATCATTAGCTAAGCCATCCTCCCCTATTTAAGTCATCAATTTGGATGGAAATACTAATACCATTGATGGAGATACTAATCTAGTTCATGACTCTATGGTGAACATGTGGAAGTAAACTAATGAAAAGATTAAGCACAAGATGGAAGAGCTTAGAGTAGAGAAGGAGATATTGAAAGCCTCAAATAGAGAGCTAATGGATTACATAAAGTATACACTTGGGAGTACTTCTTCTAGTCAATTCAACCCAAATACAAAGGAGAACAAGAACTTACTACTCAATCTGCAACAAGAAATAAAATTTGGGAAAGTAGGACAAGCATGAGTAGATCAGATAAAGGCTCAAGGCCCCCCACTAGTTGAGGATCTAGGAAACTTGGTATTGGGCACTCACAAGCTCAAAGAGGTAGCCTTGGGTCATTAAACAACAATACAGAAGGCAGAAAACAAGCTAATAGAGCAATTTGTCCTTCTACAAGAAGTGATAGACATGAAGACTAATGTATCATTACTCATGGGATCCTACAGGATTTCCAAGAGTCACTATTAGACTAGAAGAAATCCTTGGAGTTTGTCATAGAAAACTCCATGAATTCTACAAGTGAACTCAAGGATGTGCATGACCTAGTGCAAAAAATCATCAAAAAGTTATTTTAGTATTTGAAGATCTTGCATATAGAGTCCTTAGTGTCAACTAATGGAAAGCTCATGGACATTGAGAGAATGAAGTCCAAGTTCATGGCATTTTTTGATGAGGCTATTGACCCCCTCAACTTTCAAGTGTCTAAGATCTAGGAACTCTTAGTAAGAAGAGAAATGGAGAAGTTCCAATCAAGGGTAGCCAAAATTGATGAACTAAAAAAAATACATGACTACTAGATGATCCAAGCTAACAATATTCTCATTCATGGTGTCAAAGAGTTGGATAAAGTAACCAAAGCCATGAAAGCTTATAGAGCTAAGTCAGTTATTTCTAAGAAGACATGATGCTCTAATGCTTTTCTAGACATCTGTCATTATTTCCCTCTTCCTTATTTTCTTTTCATTCATGGTATTTTGTTAATCTCTGTAATGGAAAAAGATTCATTCTTGTCCTATTTTTAGATTGTTATATTTAGAGATGCTTTGCCAAGCAACCATCCAATGTAACTAGCCATTTTGAGAAGGCCTATTAATGTAACATTTTAAGATGTAAATAAGATCAGCAAAATTTACTTCGAGAAAAATCCTATAGCTAGGACTACTATGTATGACTCTAAGTTCATTCTAAGTTTTGTTGTTCATATAGTTTAAAAGTTGACTTTATGGAATGAATGTGTTAATATTGATAGTTGAATGAATGTGAATGAACTTGGCTTTATTTCCTTCATTCAATAGATTGTATGATTTACTCTCATTAGCATAAGCATGTCTTATGTTACCTCTATTATTCACCATGGTCTACTTGTTTAATTTAGTTCTTTGCATAAGGAAGCTAGAAAATAGTGTGTGGAGTAGTTGAGGGATAGACAATCTAGGTATTGTGAAAACATTGACTAACTCTATAATCTAGGAATTACTTATTTCACTATCTTTCCTTTCTTCCTTTTGTCATGGTTGGTCTTGCATGTTTCCATTTCTCTACATCATAGGTCTGAATAGATTGCATTTTATGATTTAGTCCCCTTCTTTTCCTAGGTTGTTTAAGGTGTTGAGCAACTTGGTCTTTGCCTCTTATGTTCTTTGGTTAAGAGTATACCCCAAAAACTCAAAAGAAAAATTCATTCCATATCTTACACTCATAAGGGAGTTGTACCTTTCAATTCAGGGGTCTTTGATAAATTACTACATTGCCCCATTTTTTTGTTAACTTCTTTGTTTTCCATAAGTCATTGGGCATGTTGGTGTTTGAAAATGTTAAAACAGTGCTAAAACTACTAAGTGACAAAAGGCTTAATACCTAGATATCAGTACATACACAACCTAAAGAATAGCCAATTCTCATTGTCACTTGCCTATGCAAAGTACTAGGACCCAACTTCAACAAAACCTCAGATGGTTTTCTACTCTTTTGGCTCTATAAAGACCAGGGCGGGTGTACCCGGGGATGGTTCAAAAATGGAACAATTATATGAGAATTATTCTTAGTTTCATTTTGATTCTCATTTCTAAATCTTCAAACATGTACATAACTCTTACCAAATTGATAAACACATCCCTTGAACAGATATGGCCAAGAAATCTTCTATAGATCTGCATATGTTTTCAACAGCAATGGCTAAATGAGGCTAAAATATTCCATGCAGGCAAGTGCTGGCCAACTTTGAATATCTTACAGGAAATAAAAGTAAAATTTGATTTTATGATGTATTTTTAAAAAACCAGTCATAATATACTTCTCTTTTGGCTGAAATAACTTTTGATCAGTGCCTAATCCATTGGGCTTCAGAGTCTATAGTAAATTCTTAGATCTAATTTGTTGCTTTGCAACAAATTCTTATCAGAATTTATCATTCAAAAATCCTTTTCAATACCTAAGCAATCTCATCACATTCATCAGAACCTTTATTTAATCCATTGAATTAACAGCAATAACAAATGGATGTACAACCCTACTAGATTGCAATCAATTGCATAAGCTTTTACTCACACAACATCAAGGTAGCTAAGTATTTAAAAGGAGACAGAATTCAGAAAGAATTGATATGGGGACAATTCACAATTTGTATTCATTTCCTTTGAAAATGGTATATCCTTTACAATAGACCCAGAAAGGCCTTCAGAAAAGAAGCACAGTTCTTTCGACATTCATGTATTCTCAGAAATTTTGACAGAAAAGTATGCTACAAACTTGCTTTCCAAATGTTTGGACCAAAAATAGGACTAAGCTCAATACTTAGTAAAAACAGAATTCGGACCCTTTCTTCAGCCTTGGGATCTCACTTAAATAGTGTGAGATGCAACAAGCTTCAGGCTAAAGAAGGTGACAGGTGTCCTTTCAAAAGAAAGACAAAAAAAAAAAATAACAGAAAGATTAACAACATTTCTTGGCGGGTCCCTTTCTGTTATGCTTCTGAATTGTTGAGACAAGAGCATGATCTGACCTTGCAGTCATTCTTCACTTTCGGAGTACATACCCATGAGGTCTGTAAGTGATATATCATCTTCTATTACCTGCAAACTCACTTTAACCTGGGGATTTTCCATGTCATCATTGCTGATTACAAGGGTAACTATTACTTTTGCATCTTCTTCCTCATTGTCTCCTGACATCTGTTCACTAAACTGATTTTTCCACTCATTAAAAGTATCATCATCTGGCCAATCAAAACTTAGAGTTTCTCTTTGTATCTTTATTAAAAAATTTGCATTTTCCTCTAAATCATCAAATTCTTTTATCATAGCAGTATAGTAAAATTGTACTTTTACCAGCTCCTCGTTTGTCTTTACCCAAAACCAATGGCCAGTCTCACTGATGATGTTTATTATTCTATTATCGAATAATTCATCCATTTCCTTTTTCCATTTTTCTTTTTCCTTTACTGTATCAACAAATTCTAAAGCACAAGGAAATAGGGTGAATTTTTCAGCAAGATATTTTGAAAAACAGAGTATTAATCTTCTCTGTAAAGAATCTCTTTCATTTTCAAAATTTTCTAACTTATTCAATAAATCAAAAATCTTTTCAACTTGATGATAAGGCATTTGGACTGCAGATATACATATAATTGTAACATCATTATTTCTCTGTCTCCATTTCTGTGCAAGAGAATCTAGTCCATCCTTTTCTTTATTCAACTCATCCATGAGGGTTACAATCCTTGTCAACTGATCATAAAAAGTCGACCATTGTATTTTATCCCTCAAATATGTCACACCCTACTTCCATTTTTCTTCCTGTTGATTTCTAAATTCTATCTGCCACTCATGTAATTTGGTTTTTTCTGCTTCAAATTCCTCTGCAGTATAGAATTGGGGTCTTTCAGGGGTGTTAGGTATTTCAATGATAGGGGTTAATCCCACAGATGACTGTGGAGGATATGCAATTCTCAGTGTACTGGATTCTCCCACTTTCCTTTTTCCAAGTATCTTCTCCAATTGAGATACCCTGTTTTCCAGCTCAATTCTCTTTTTTACCTCTTGATTATAAGCATCCACCACTATTCCATATTTACTGTGCATATCAATCATTTCCTTCTCTTCTCTTTCTGTAGTGGCCAAGGCAAATTTAGAATAATCCACATTCATGTGGGCTGCCTATACATTTGAAGTATCAGCAACTCTCCTTACAATGATACTCCCTGTTAGTCCTGAATCATCAGGCTGTGATGAAGTAGTCCTGGATCCTCTTCTCAGGGACCACATAACAAGGGTAGCTTGATCATTGCTAAATGTTGTACCCAAGAATTCCTCTTTATTTGGATCCTAGAGTCCTAAATTATTTGATACAGAATTAAAAATTAATGCATCAGCAATATCCCAATTGGGCAATAATAAAACATTTGCATTTTTTACCATCCGTCTACCCTCATCAGGGGTTATATTTTGGAACTCTTGCATCATTTGTTCCTTTATTTGATTTTGAATGGAGGCCTCGTCCATTTCTGGATGTTCTGTTTTCATATTCTTACACCTTTGCTCAAAAATGTGCATGTTTACCCTCCATGCAAACTGATGGAAAGCCCTAGATCTTACAAAACTGTTATCAGAAAAAAATGTTGACTGGATTGTTCCAAAATAGGGTCCAATTCCCTTCCTCTAAAATCTGCTATAGTTAATTCAAAACTTGGCACAGGAGGTTCTTGGGGGTTCCCTTCATCAATTTCTGCTTGTGTAACAAAAATTTCTCCTTGTGACCCCATTTGTTCAAATTGCTCATTGGTGAGCTGCTCTTCCTCAATTCTCATTAGAGTTTGAGAAGGTGAGTAACCTTCATCAGGGGATTCTTCTTCCCTTATTATTTTTCTTCTCTTGGGAGAAGGTTCAGGGGTTCTTTCTTCCAGGACAGTACTGGTAGATTCAACTACCTATTTTTCTTTGTGTACAATGGGCATTTGCTGCCGAACAATAGTATATCCTGTCTTCTTTCGTACCACCAGTGGACCCATTCCAATGTTGGGGGTGAAACCCAATTTTCTCATAACCTCTCTGGCTTTATCTGGAAAAGAATCAATAAAATGATGTTTCTTCTCATTCATTACTTCCATTATCTCAGAGAAAGTACTCATGAGCTTATTTATCTTATCTGCATTGGTTGCAGCATTACTAAGAGGACTTTAATCTTTGTCAAAACAATTAATGAATTCCAAAACTTTTGAATAGACTCTCCATTTTTTTTTCTTTATTTCTTGCTCATGGAGAGAATATTCATTTCTTATTATATCTTCAGGAAAATAGAATTCATGTTGAACTGGACGAAGCTTGATTCTAAGTCTAAGAGCAGAGTTAAAGAAACCTTCTGTATCACAAAAATGAGCATGAGACACTGCCATCTTATATTGATCCAAAATTTTGTGGAGAAAGATCCACCCTTCTTTAGTTATCACAAACTGATGGGCTATAGTGCAAGTAGGAAAAATTGATCCTGTCCCCCTTTTGTGCAAAAAGGCCTCCTCCACTCCTCCCAACTGCCACAAAAATTCAGCTATCCCTACCTTTAAAGGTACCTGATAGGGTAGTACATGGGGTGTTCTTTTGAATCCATAGACCCTAATGACAGTTGAGACTAAATATGGGATAATATCTCCCCAATTATGTGAAACTTTTAGATTATGGGGTTTGTCCATAGGCCTAACAAGATGCATTAGTGCCTTAGGAATTCTGGGATTATCACTCAATATGAGGCATCTTAGTTTGGAGGCAAAGTGCCTATCAAATCTAACAAAGCTAGCATTTACTGCTTCCCAAGTCATGTCTGCACTCCATAATTGGACTAGCAATGCCTCCCCCTCTTGTTCCCTATTTAAAACCATTTCTTTACCAAAATAAGTGGCCCCTTTAAAAAGAAACATATGCATCAATAGGGAGTACTGACCCCAAACCTTTTCCACCTTGCCCTTTGCAATCCCCACCAATCCCTAGTGAATCTCATTAGCCAAGTAAGATGCAAAATCAAAAATTATTTCCACACCAAAAGAGGAGATTTGGGTGATCATATACATGAAGCTCACCGGAATAAAATCTTCTTCGCCCTCTCTGAAGACTCTGCACAGGGTCCTATATATCTCTACTGCCCTGGCATTAAAGCATGATTTCTTGAATGGTTCTTTAGAAGACGATGTTATGGTTGGGAGGCCTCCAATCCGGCCTATGTGGGCTTTCAGTGCACCTTGTCTAACTACATCCCTTTTGGATATATATTCTTTTTCTAACTCTATCAAATTAATGGGCACATGATACATAGTGAGAGGTCCCAGACTAAAAACCTTCCTAATCTCCTCGAGACTGATGGTAACTAAAGCCTCACCATCCATTCTTCTCACTACCTTAGTGGCTTGGTCATAATTTTTTGCTATAGCTTCAAGCAGGTCAAAATCCATAAACACACTGGGGACAACAAGCTTTCCAAGATCAAAATTCCATATATTGGCATGAGGGGCATATAACTTCCTTTTCGCAAACCATTTTTTGAATAAACTCAAACTAGTTTGAGAAGTTTGAGCATCCTGAACCCAATTACCCTTATCATACAATCCATCAGCTATCCTTAGCCTAAGGTTCAGTGAGGTTAACCTCTTAACTTGCACCTTTTCTACAGTAGACTCAGGAAGCAACTCAAGCAAATCATCATGCACATTTCTATCCAAGTAGTTTATTGCACCTAAAAATCCCTTCTTCAAAGGCATCTTGGGCTATCTTTTTAGAACTTAAAAGCTCACGAAGATTATGGTAGTATTACTTACTTGAATTCTATCTCTGTTTTCCTCTGTATTCCTGCAAATTTTCTGCGAACAGACAACTTGACAATTTTTATCAAACCTTGGCACGCTTTTCTTTCAGTAATGGCTTCTGCACAAGAATGGCTCCAAATCTTTTCTCACGTGAAATGAAACTGATGAAATCTCTCTGTATTATACTCTGTTTTTCCTCATGGACAAAGCTTTCTTGTCTAATTAATACAGAGAGTGGCACTACATTTTTCATTTAAAACTGCATCGTCGATCTTCAAAGATCCTACGATCATGTGGTATAGAGAGAACAACTAGGAGTTATATTTTCCATGTCAGTTATTTTACCCAATGAGAACTTTCCACGTACAGAATTATTTCTTTGATGACGCTTATATTTGGACCCACTAACGACTGAGAACATGTGTTAGCATGTCGCTACTTCATTATGCATAAAGAACGAGCACCTTGCCATAGCGAAGCGACGACAATCGTTGATCTGATCCAGAAATGATCGAAAGATATGCTACAGGGCTTCTTAAGAAGGAAGGCGGTGGGCCCAACTCACTATGTTTCTATAATTATCTCCCTTGCAACTCTTCATAGCGAGGAGACGATAGCCGTTGATCACTTACCAAATCAAAGGTTAAGAAGAAACACAAGATCTCCTAATTTATATTTGCTATGTCGCATGGCTTAACAAGCATGCAACTTGTCATAGTGAGGTAGCGAGCTCCGTTGATCCACTTCAAGCTGACGTTCAGGATTTTTTGTACATTCAGTCAGATAGGCATTAATGAGAATCGGATCTCTGCATAGTTGGCACATGTCAAAATTTACCATAGTCATTTGTCATTCCACGTCACCAAAGATCTTGCCGATCTTTTACCATTTTACGGGGCATCGCTAACTCGCTAACGGTGAAGCACCTGAATTTTCTGATAGCGAGGTAGCGAGCTCTGGCACTTAAAAGGATTCCATGCCAGAAAATGCAAGGGTTACCCAGTAATCACTTCTGTCAATTAAAACTGATGCTGACAACGGTATTTATGACTGGTCATGCCACCTGGTGTAATTATGATATAAGCAAGATGCAATGTCATCATCTTCAAATTTTCACATGGCCTCGCTAACTCGCTAATGGCGAAGTGCCTAATTTTTCCGATAGCGAGGTGGCGGAACGTCCGGAAAAGCCATCATTCCAGCTCTGATGTCAGATATTCTAGTGGGTCCCTATCCTTTTTGGACGGTAACTTGCAAAGTGTACCTGCACAATAAATCATTTAATAAGCAAATCTCTGATTGCCGTATCTTCACTTTACGGTCCCGCCTCTTAAAATACTCAACACTTGTTACCTCGCCATACTTAATAAGCATGCAACTTTTCATAGCGAGGTAACGACAATGGTAGATCTAGTCGGATCTGACAGTTGGGACAAATAGGAAGAAAAGGTAACCCGGGCGGAAAGGAAAAGGAATATGTCAGCATATTCATCTCTTTTGAAAATTCAAAATTTTGTGCCCAACAATTTATGAATAGAGATGATATAGGGTTTACATGATGATTATTTCTTATGGATGAATTATCCAAAACCTTATGCTTCACTTAGGAATAGAACATTTGACTTTTCTATGATTTAACAGAAAACTTCTACTACACAAAAAGTCAGACCAATAGGGCAAGTTAGGAGTCAAGGTATAAACCAAAGTATCAAGGAAGAAAAATTGTTATCCAACACATAGTTTCTTGTAAATATTTTTTTTGTGTGCCCTCGGATGCACCCTATGCACTCGAGCATGTTTTTGTCTGATTTTTGTCTGATTTTCCTTTTTTCTAGTCTCTATTTTTGTTAGCCTTTGTAAATAAGTTGGGTCACATCTTAGTTTTTGGGTCTCTACATCTTGGTTTTTGGGTCTCTATGGCTTTCGCAATTTTGTTGGGTCTTTTCATTATTTCAGGGATCCATGTTTCTTTCTCCTCTTAGTAGGCATCATATGCTTAGCATAACAAGAGGTGACTAAGTGGGATCTTCTTGTGGTATTCTATTATTCTTGAACCCATTTGGCAAATTTCTAGTACCCTATTTTTACTAGTTGAAAACTACAAGAATGAACTCATGATAAGACCAATCTTTATCGAACCTAGATGACACTTCTTATGTCTATAGATAATTGGCCAATTAAGTTGGCAATAAAAGGGAAGAGAATAATCACTATAAGAATGAAATGAATAGATCAGCCTTGCTTAGAATTGATGAAAAATTAAAAGCTACGTGATATCACAAGAGGTGGGTGTTTTTTCTCCTCCTCACAGTCGAAAGAGTAAAGCACTAAAGGATGGGATGGTGAAAGAACTTCCCCTAGAATGAAAAAATTAAAATTTCCATATGTGCAAAGGATTACAACATCCTATACCTTGAAAAGAATAAAATCAAAAAGAGAAAAGAAGACATATCATTGATTCCTAAATAATTGCACAATATCGAATAAAAGAAAAGAAAATAGATTCTTGAATGAGCTTAGTTTCTCTATTTTCTTTAGGAATTGAAATGATATACTACCTTCAAAGAACATACTCCAATGTTGGACATTAGGAAGGTTAAGAGTTATGGCGAGTTAGGATGTTTAGATCTAGAGTTCATGTTTAAGGAAATTCACTTCGTAAAAATAAGGCATTAGTTCTTTCAAAGCCTAAGTTTTGGAGTTCTCAAATCTAAGGCATTTTCCAAGTCAAGTCATCATTTCTTACGTTATGTATACATGTCCCTACTTTTTTTTTGCAAAAATTTGGGTCCCCTCTTTTTTTTTGGGCTTACCTTGTTCGGGGTAAAACCCTTTGCTTGGTTTGTTTTTAGTCTATGGGTTTCCCTTATCCTTGTGCAGACATAGGAAAATTTTCATGTGGGAGAAGAAAGTAGGGTTTCTTGGACTTAGGGCCAAAATTTCATGATCTTTTCAAAAGGTACTCTCAAATTAGGAAGGAACTTATTCTCCCATTTCTTTGACAATAAGGGGGGAATTTCTATGATCTTAAGGCTAGATGCATAGCAATGTTCATTAATGGAAATCAAGTACAATTAATCCATCCTTTTAGATATCATGATCAATATGTATTTAAGACATCTAAAGGGATTAATTTTCACATTTCTCAATAATAAAAATTGTGCTTTGCATGTAAAGTTGTCATGTTGGACATCACCCTGCCTGGAAGCTATTTTATCTGTGAAGTTTCCTTCTCAGGGCCAAGCTAGTTATGGTTTTCATGTAGATAAGGATGATTTTTCATTGTAACACTCTTAATTTTGGTATCCCAAGTTGGTATTTTTGTTTTTCCTTTGTTGTGTTTTTAGGTCATGTTCCCCAGTTTCATTTTGCAAGGTCCTCTTTTCTTTCTCTTGTTTTTCTCTTGTATTTCTTTTTGTTCTCTTTCACTACTTCAGCATGGTTTTATTTTCTTTTGAGGATGTGTAACTCTTTTTTCAATCAATTATGTGTGTGTGTTCATTATTTTTTTGTTTTTTATTTGGATGGAGCTTCTTTAGCTCCATTCTTGGTGCATCATTCGGTCTAGTGGTGTGAGGGCCATTCATCCTAGTTTTTCTTAGCACTTGCTCTACCAGAGTTTGGTCTCCATCATCTGGGTACTCTCTAGTTCCTTATTTTGGTCCTAGTTTTTTTTTTTGAGTGATATAGAATCTCACTAGGTGCATTTTTATCTACTTCTCCAACCAATTTTATAAGCATGCCTCTACAACTACTTGGCTGGTGGTTTTCTAGCTCTAACAAGATGAAAAGTATGTAAAGGTTGTTGCTATTATATGTACACATATGACATTGACCTTAGTAGGATGAGTGGTAGCTTATTTTCCATTGTTCCAGTGGCTCTACAACATTTGGGTGGTAGTAGGTTATAGATTTTCACATCTCTCGCTTACCTAGATACAATATTCCTCCTCAATTTGAGTGTCTTGAGTCATTCACAATGAATTTGCTAGTATTTTAATTTTTAAATGATTGTCACATCAAAAAGTACTTAGCATTTAATAGCCCCATGTGTTTTGTGAGTGAATGTTTAATAGTGTTATTGTTAACCTTGTAAGGACACATTAGTGTCATGAGCCATGTCATTGGACATCTTTCCTAGGCAACGTGCATTTTTGGATTTTTGGTCTAAGAGAAAATGATACAATTTTGGGTTCCAAAAAGTTTATACAAAATGTTTTGACATTAATAACACTGTAGGTTCTTAGCATTTAGGGAGTTCTTTGCCTCATTATTGGGGAGATATAGTTTTCATGTTCTTAAGGTATGGCTTTTAGCTACTTTTTTCTTTTTCATTTGTTAGTTGCTATACTTGTTAAAAATTTTGGGTTTTGCTTGCCATCCTCATGTGACACAGTTATACTTTTACAAGGATGGGAAGGCAAAGAACCTCTAAAATCCTAGAGATCTTAAATTTGATAAACAAATAATTATTAAAAAGAGGATCAAAGTACTAACGAACATCCAATCTCCACAAAAACTAATGGATATTGGCTTTGAGGATCGAAAAAATTATTTGGGTGTCATGGCTTGAAAAAGAATGATCTAAATTCCTAGAAAGGGAGGGAACCTAATAGAAAGGATACCTCCAAAAAATGGCAGGAAGATAATTCCCCAATGGGTCTAGGTCAGTTGGATCCTAAGATCCAAACTATGAAAGGATCGATTGTCAACAAAGGAGGCAAGGCTTCTCCAAATCGGAAGCCCTCGAGGCAATGAGTTAGCAAAGGAAAAGATTCTTTCATAATCAACACTCTATGAAGGTGGATTTGAAATGTTTATCCTCCTAGGTTAATGAGGATTTCCCATATACTTTTGACCCTATTGGTGTCATAAGGTGGGATTGTGTACAACAAGGACATCCCTACAAGAAAGATTTTTAGCATATGGGAATCTTTTTTGGCCACCTTCAACACCTACTTAGTGTTAGTTTTTATTTCTTTTGAATGCACCATAACTCAAAAACACATAAACCCACCTCTAGGGATTCCTTTTCCTCGTGACTTGGTTGGGTGGGCTTGTATTACATGCTAGTTGCAAATTGGTGTCTCGTACTTGAAGGTCTTAGAACTTTAGCCCTTTCGATGCATGGATAGATGTGCATGAATTCCTTCTAAATTGTGTCTTCTATCATTTATGTGGCTAACAAACTTATCAATTATGTGGAAGGTAGTTAATGATGGTAGATAAAGTATACCCTTTTGTCAAGATCATGCTTTCCTCTGTACCCATTACATTTATGGGTGGTAGAGAAGTGGAGTGCTCTTATCAAATTGTGGGTGTCTTGAGGATATAACTGATAGAGATATGATGGAAAAGTCATGTAAATATTGATATTTATGGACCATATTCTCTTTAGGAAATCCCTTCCCTCATTCCCTACTTCTTTCTATCCTCCTTTCATGGTTTTTCAAGTGTAGTTTCCTCTTTTGCAACATGCTTTTTGCATGAAGATGGTAGTAGATTTAGTAAATCTTGGAAATAAAGGATGTAGATGAATTAATTAGGGAAAGAAGTTAGGTTATTTCCTAAGAATTATAGATAGTAGTCTATAAATAAGAAGATTGTTGATTGTTCTTGGGTTAGTCAAATTGATGATTTTACCGTCTAGTGTTCATTTATGCATATCTTCAACAACCATACACATTTATAATATTTATCTAAGA
The DNA here is from genome assembly GCA_028749045.1 of Cupressus sempervirens. Classification (NCBI taxonomy): domain Eukaryota; kingdom Viridiplantae; phylum Streptophyta; class Pinopsida; order Cupressales; family Cupressaceae; genus Cupressus; species Cupressus sempervirens. The sequence continues at coordinate 502,910,286 of CM053784.1, forward strand.
AAATTAATATATATTGGCTTCCTAAAATCATTCTCTTTGTTTTTCCTAGTGATTTCTAGTATTTTAAGTTGTTATTAGGATAGAGGAATTCTGGAGTGATTGCTATGGGATTCATTTGTCTCTAAATCTAGTGAGATCTTTCTATTGTGTTAATTTTATCTTCCTTATCTTGGATAAAACTAAATGATCTTGTTTACTTAAGTACTATTTCATTTACAACACTTAATAATGTTACATTTATTGATTGGGCATGTATTTAAATTATCCTACCATTCAAGCATGTATTGTTGATAATAACAGCGCAAAAGTAGACTATAGATAGATTAAATATGTAACTCTATAGGCTCTTTATTTTTTGTCATTTTCTTTTAGTACCCACCCCCCTCTTTTGGTTATGTCCTATGATATTTTTCCAACTTGGTTCACATGATTCCCCATAAAAATCTTATGAACACAAAGACTAGTTGAAGACTTCACCTACCTTATTATAAATACAATCACCCCTTTTATCTAACTTTGCCTATTCTTTGCACAATTGAGACCCAACTATGTGTGTGAAATATGGTACCTATATTTTTAAACACTACACTTTAATAAATCATTATATTCATGGTTAGCCAAATGAGAAAACAAACAATATGAAAAATACCATGCAAAAGTGACTTATTGCCTTCTAAACAATAGGAGTTTGTAGCTATTAGATCCAAAGTTGTATCAATGACTAGATGCTATTGAAATGAAGGATTTTAGTATGGATGCATATCTAAGCTATATTTTTGTATTTTTGCATATGTGTGAAAACTAGATGAATGAAATATGAAAGCTAATGAAATCTATACAATCTAACAAAGCAATAATATCAACAAATTTTGATGCACAATATCTATAAATAATTTCCAACATTGTAATCTTACTCTTCAATTGCACATACATCCTATCTATAAAGAATTTCCAACATTGTAATCTTACTCTTCAATTGCACATACATCCTATGAAAAAAGAAGTTTAGAACGCCTTATTTTATAGATATTTCCAGGATGAGGGAGATTTAAGTTCAACTCCACACACCTTCTATTAGACAGGGTCTTTTTAGGACGTGATAGACTAGTTCACTGCCCCTAATTGGGAGTGACTGAGAGTTAATTGAGTTAGATTGCCCAGTTAACTTCCTAAAATAGTGGTATAATTCCCTTTACTTCCCTTTTGATTTATGCATAGCCAATTTAATTATTTCATTTAATATTGATTTCCTTGTTATGAAATTAGAACTCAACTCAACTCTTTCAATCAATCCTTATTTTCATCAATTTTTAATTTTGGAGAAAATAATTGAAAATAATTGAATTTCTGAACTCAACTCAACTGCTTATTTTAATTAGTTTTCCCTTTTTGAGAGGATAATTAGTAATAATTGAATTTAATTGAATATTTATCTCTTTTATTAATTTCTCTTAGTTTATTGAATATTTAATTCAATAATTGATTTCTTTCAAGATTTAATTCAATTTTGATCAATTTTAATTCCTTTTTTATGTGTAATTAGAAAATGGATTTGATTTAATTAATGTGCTAGGACATTTGAATTAAATTAAATAGTCCATGGTGATTTATTGCTAATTATAATTGTATATTTAAGAAATCAGTGATTTTTTTTTAGATTTAATTCAATTTAATCAACTTTAATTCATTTTTTATGTGTAATTAGAAAATGGGTTTAATGTAATTAATGTGCTAGGGAATTTGAACTAAATCAAATAGTCCATGGTGATTTACTAATTATCATTGTATATTTAGAAATTAATTGATTTTTTTGAGGATTATTGCATTTTAAGGGTTTCATGTAATTTTATACACCGATCAGATTAAGTGATAGAAATAGATTGCCTTTTGTGTTAGGACTTTTGATGATTTTTGTTTTTTTTTTTGAGATTAGGGGTACTTGTTTGACTTTACCATTGTTATGTGATTACATTTTTCCCTCTTTGAATGGATGTGTGAGTTGTGCATCTATTCAAAGAATCTTTAATGCTTAGAGGTTCTGGATAGCTTTATATGGGTCTTGATGAAGCTTATTATGAAGAGAGCAAAGAGTCAACTCTGAACTTGATTGGATGGAATTTGGTTGATGTGAATATTGCCTTTAACTTAGAAAGATCAAAGATCCATTGAGCATCACTTATGACTTATGAGGGTCAAAGGTTCATTACGCATCAAATTTGACTTAAAATGGTCAAAGGTATATTGAGCATCGACTTTGACTTAGAAGGGTTAAAGGTCTATTAATGTAAGATTATCTAAAAGAGAACTTTGAACTTGATCAATCTAATCTTGGTTAAGCATCAACTTTGACTTAGATGTTAGAATGAATGCTGATTCTATGAGAGAACATCACAAAAAGGTCTTATGACTTTGTTTTTCATTGATGACAACATAGCAATAAGATTGAAAAAGACTGACAAAGTGGCAGACTAAGATTTATGTATTGAGGATATCACATTATGTATCTACCTATGCACAATTACCAGCATATACTATAGCATGTACTTGACATGTGGGCAAGTGCAAAAAACCTAAATCAACAGCATACAGAAGATACTAATGATTTACAAGAACTACAGGGAAATAGAGCATAGGGAAAATAGTCTCTACTATATGATTGATATAGTACATTATGTTTGGAATAAAAGGTTGTACAATTGACTAGAGGAAGTACACTAACAACTGATGATGTCAAAAAGTGCATAAGAACAAAAGTTGCACATGTGGAATTTTGTGTATAACTATGAGCCGACAACACTAATTAAATATGTATTTCATTTACTTAAATATAGAGCCGACTCAAATTAATTTTAAATTTATAGAGCTGACTCAGGGTATTAATGATTGAGTATCATATAAAAGATATTTTTTGAGTTTTAAGGTCATGATTATTGAGATTGAGAAGTAGAGAAGACTTGTGAATTGTGAAGAAGAAGAGCAGAGTAATCTACTAATGCATGTAAGTGACCTTAAGGGTTACTGATGAGTTCCAAATCTATTTGCATGATCTGAAGGTGAAGAAGTCTGATGTACTAGATAAACAGAGAGGAACGAGATTATTTCACATCTATTATTCTAAATGGAATAGTACTGAGATCAATTGGACAGTGCATTTGTTGATCTGATCTTGAAGTTGTTTGGATAGTGGGTTTAGTTGCCTTCTACAACTCCTAATAGGGTTGGAATCTCCTAATAGGGATTCAAAGTCTCCTAACAGGGACTCTTTGTACACAATATCGTAACAGACTCCTAACAAGGTTTATCCTCTAACAAGGAATATTTAGGTTAGTACATTATTTTGTGGGCATCATTCCCATTGGGGTTTTCCCTCTAATCAAGGGTTTCCCTAGTCAACATATCTAGTGTACTTGTGCATGTGCATTTCTTTTTTATTACTATTTACTTTGCTTAACTAGTTAAAAATTGTTTAAGATTGATTCATAACTAATTCACCCTCCCCCTTTCAGTTATATTGGTAATCTACTACTTCTAACAATTGGTATCAAAGCATCAAGTCCTTGAAGAAATTTTAACATCTTTGGGAGATCCATGGTGAATCTATTCAGGAAGGAAAATCCTAGATTTGATGGCATGAACTATGATAGTTGGAAGGATAAAATGAAGACTCATCTCTTGTGTATGGGTCTAGGATATTGGCTTGTGACCAAGACTTCTAAGAACATTGCAAAAGAATACAATCTTGAAATCTACATTGAGGAATAGAGAGAAATGTTTATGTGCAACATAAGAACAAGAGAAGCAACATTGTCAGCATTACCTAAAAGTGAGTACAGTAAAGTAAAACTACTCAAAACATCTCATGAAATTTGGAAAACTTTAGAAGCTAATTATGAAGGTGATACACATGCAAAAAGGGCTAGATTGCAAAATTTGTATTGCGCATTTCAAGATTCTAGAATGATGGAAGATGAATCTATAAGAAGCTATGTTGGGAGAATATTTGAGATTTTTGTAGGAATCACTTCTCATGATGGAAAGAAATCTGATGGTGAAGTGATATGGAAGATCTTGAAAAGTCTAATACCACCTGTCAAGTCAGTAGCTAAAATGATTCAACTAATGATACCCTTTCCTACTAATTTTACCAAAGAGACATTGCTTAGTAGATTGGAAGTTTCAAAATTTGATCTAAAATAGTCTAGAGAATTGGCAAGAGTTGAGACAGCATTCAGTGCATTAAACATCAAATCTGGTTTAGCAAGGAGCACAAAAGCACAAGAAGATATTGCTAGCAGTAGCAAGTCCATTGAAGAAAAGGTCCAGGAAGGAGTGGCTCTTCTTGTGGAAAGACAAAAGGATGGTAAGAATATCTTTAAATGTTGGACTTCTAATGAGTATGGTCATTATGCATCTAAGTTCCCTAAAAGAGAAAGAATGTTTAAGGGAAGGTTCAAATCTAGAAGAGCTAGAAATTGTTTATATGCTAATGAAGAAGAAGAAGAAGAGGACTCTAATCAAAACATGAGTGAAGATGAATTAGGATTTGTAGCTATAAAAGAGGATGATCTTGATAGAGAAATCAAAGAAGAAAGTGTGTTGATCTTACAAGTTGAAAAGAAAGATTAGATCATTTGTAGTGGTTATTCACATCACATGACTAGTGATATGAGCAAGTTTGTCAAATTCAGAAGTCATAATGGAGGAATTATCAGAGTGGGAAACAATGCAACCTATCATATTATAGGAATTGGATCTATAACGCTTGATTGTAAAACATACATTAATGATGTTTATTTTGTTGATGGACTGAAGCATAATATGTTGAGTGTTGGATACCTTATGGAAAAAGGCTATCAACTATAGTTTGATAATGACACATGCATTATCAAGATCAAGGAAGGGAAACTACTTGGTACTGGCACAAAAACTAAACATAATGTATTTCAGTTAAACTCTACTAAAATAATGTGTTTAGTAGCAAAGATTAACAATAATTGGTTATGGCACAAAAGATTTTTTCACATTAACTTTAATAACAATGTAAAGGCCAATAATACACTTGTTGTGAGAGATTTACCCAAGATCACTAAGCCCACTAACACTATTTGTAAATGTATTTTGGCTAAGAAAAAGAGAGTCTCATTTCCTAGCAAGTAGTTTTATATAACACAAAAGCTAGAATTAGTTCATACAAATCTGAGTGGTCCTATAGGAACAAGAGGATTTTATGGAAAAGGTACTTTATGGTTTTTGTTAATGACTTCATTACAATGATGTGGGTAGCTTTTCTTAAAGAAAAATTAGAAGCATTTGAGAAGCTCAAGATATTTAAAAACAAATTTGAGAATGAATCTGGAGTTAAAATTAGGAGCTTAAGATTAGATAGAGGAGGAGAATTCACCTCTAAAGAATTAAATATCTATTGTGAAGAACATGGCATCAGGAGACAACTATCCTCACCCCATACACCTGAGTAGAATGGGATTGCTAAAAGAAGAAACAAATCAATTGTTGAAGCAGCAATAGCTATGTTATTTGAGAATGATGTACCAAAGACCTTCTGGAGAGAAGTAGTCAATACAATAGTATACACACTAAAGAGAGTGCAGATTAGGAAAGGTATGGAAAAAACTCCATATGAATTATGGTTCAATCACTCACCATCAGTCAAGTACTTTAGGATATTTGGAAGCAAATGTTACATCAAAAGAGATGATTATATTGGTAAGTTTGATCCAAGAAGAAATTAAGGTATGTTTATTGGCTATTGATTAAAAATTAAAGCCTATAGATGTTTCTGTTGTCACAAAAGTTTGCACCCTTGTCCAAAGCTTTTACCTAAGGACAACCTTGTGAAACATGGAAACAACCTCCAAGCTGTGGGACTTGAACTATGAGGTTGAGTCTCTGGAGAAGGCTAGCTTCCTCTACTATCAGGGTGCACCTAACTACTCTTGGAGAGGAAAAGGGGGAAGGAATGCATAGAAGAAAATCTACCTATTCTAACCTAAAGGGGGTGATGCACCAAAAATAGAGTATTCAAACCAATCTATGCCCATACATGCACTATTGAACCATCATGACACCAAAAGATATACACATCTAGACTTGCTTTAATCTAACAATCACATGCAGATCGAAAAAACCCAAATGAATGACACAAGGAAAGAGAGGATTCACTTATATACCATTTATAGGCCAAAAGAGATACAATCATGCAAGATTGCATATATTTACAATACACCAATGAGAGGCAAATAGTTCTTGCACTTCACATCAATGACTGAAGCAGATAATAATGTCATACAATTCAGAGGCAAAGGGGATTTATAGTGAAATTGTAGAGCAACATCAGAGAAAATAGATAAGAGTCAACTAGTGAGACAAAATCTACAAAAATTGCCTTTATAGTTCAAGCATAACTAAGATATTTTCTAACTAAAGTTACTCCACAACCACTTCCATTAAGTATTGATAAAGATCTAGAGAAAATCTGATCTAGGCACAAATTTAGATACAATGAAATTTAATATTTTGTTGAAATAGGGCCCTGACAAAAATGATGTCATTAAACCATTCTAACCAAGTAGATGGATAAACTGGGGTGGTAGAGTGTTCTCCTGTTGTTTACTAGGCTCAACATTTATTTGAGGGTAGTTGGAATTGATCATGAGGATCAAATTGTGCAAGAAAACTTGATTTCCTTCATTTTTGGCTCATCATTCAATAAAGTCAATAGGTCAACTAAGTCTTACAACCAAAATGGGCCACGTGGGCCAATAGTCTTTTATTTTTCTACCACCTTGCAAGGCCTTCCCAAGTTTGACCACCAAACCAACTAACTGTGCCACCTTTTCAAAGCCTTGACCATGGAAATCTCCCAACTACCAACCTTAATTGTGCTTCCTTTATGTTAATTTCCTTAGCCGGGCTTGCAAGGACATGTGTCCTTCAGGCACTTTCTCGCATTGTTTAATTTCCTTGTAACTCCAAAATAAGGGAAAGCACTGACCGTTGATCTCCATGAGATCAAAGATCACGAAAGATCTTATTACATTATGCTTGCCCATACAATTTCTGGTCCCACAAACCACTCAGCACAACCTAGCATCCAACTAGCACCATCTTGGTGACGCACACAAGAAACAGGTCCCACAGAGACACATGGCAGTGAGGTGCTTGCCCACATTCCTTAATATCCTTGCATCTTCATAATGTTGGGAAGGACCAGCCCTTGATCACATTGCATCAAATGGTATACATAACCTGTACCCTTTGAACCTACATGAATATCCTCTATGACATCATTAGGACATGTGCCTGTATTGTCAAGAAGTCTGACAAAAGATAGAATGCGAGAAAGTGGGCGCCAATCAAAATGCCAGCTAGACTGACATTTCTTCATTTCTGCGACCCACACAAGAACATAAACCTCACCTACCACACATCACAAAGGGGCTTCCCCACATTATGTAAAGGTAGTGCATTTTGAGAATGTGGGAAAGTGCCCACTGTAGATCACAAAAGATCTGACAACACAGAAAGTTGCAGGCCAATGGAAAAAAATTAGGAAATAAAAGAAACATCGTAAAGTTTTAATCATTTTTTTTTGTATTTCTAGGGCATTTAAATAATATTAAAGATAGTTAAAGACCGTTGGGTGGGTCTGCATTCAAAATTCAAATTTTTGGCGGGAGGCAAAAATAGGTAACATTTCTGGCGACTCAGAGGGGATGCAAGCCAGCTATGCATATGACCAATGGCCTTATGCATCTATTGGGCTATAGAGTCATAAAAGCTTTGGATCAGTGCATTATGAAACCCTAACCCTACCTCTATGAGAACAAAACCCTAAAAGCTCTATCTCTGCTCCTCTACAACTAGAACTAGAGACCAAAACTTTTGCAACCTTCAAAACTTCAAAAAATTGGCTACATCATAGAGAGAAACTTGTGCTCATGCACTTCTTGGAAAGCAAGAAACCAATAGAAAGAAAACTACTCTAATATATATAAAAATATTTACAAAGAGAGGGGTCAAACAAACCCATTGATTGGTTTGCTGAAATAGCTGCCCTTCCTTATCAATTGGTTTCTTGTCCCATGCATAATGGAAATTAGGTGAATCAACAAGTATGACAAGCATACTACTATATGGAACACCTCCTTCTCAATGCTAAAAATAGTGAATATTTCCAACACTAGGGTGTTTCCTTGTGGAGTAAAACATACATGCTCCTCTTTGTGATAATCTTCCTCATGCTCTGGAGTGAGCATGACTGAGGGCAACTTGTTGATTTTTTGCAAAGCTAGATACCTTATGGGGCATCTTCTTGATGGTGTAGGGCCAGAGGAATCATCCTTGACCACTTGATTCTGCTCTACAATGATAGTCTTCAACTAGTTTGGAAATGGCTCCTTCTTTTGTTGTAAACAACTTTTTTCCACATCTTGTTCATGCTGCCCATGAACTACTTCCTTTGGATCTACTAGTATGGTGTGACCTTCCACTTTTTTCTATTGTGGAACATGCTCCTCATATATAGGAGATACTGATTCAATATCTATGGAAGAGAAGATAGCATCCAACTCATCCAAAAGATCATCCTCATCATTGATCTCCTCTATTATAGTTACAAAGACATGCATAGGTTGGGGGGCAACCTCATGTAGGTTAGCATATTCCTCCTCAAGGAAAAAGCTACCCTTGAGGCTTTCTTGTCCATCCTCCACATAATAGAGGGTTGTTGGCTATAGCAAATGATTCTCCTCCTTCTCTAGCAACAGATCCTCATTCACTGGCAAGGGCTCAAAAGCCATGACTTGTTCCTCAAGGGGAGGAACAACCCTATTGTCTTCTTCTTCTTTCTCAACAAAAGAGGGAAGCTCTTCAATTAAGAGGACTGGGTCCTCTTCCTTTGGCTCAGTAGCCTCCTCTTTGTTCTCCTCAACATACTGCAACTCCTCACATGGAATCTTTGTGGGTTTGGATTCACTCTCCCAAAACTCCATATTTGGACCATTAGGAGTCCATACAACCGGCCCACCTTGAAATGGGGAAATAGTGATAGGTCTAGCAGGGTCATAACTAATTAAACTCTCTCTTACAGGGGATGGAGGGGTTACAATAGTAGACTCTTGTGAGGGAGGGGGCTTCTTAAAGCTTGGGATGACATATTTTGGAAAAGGGGGGCATCTGCCTCCTTGGCTTGAAAATGAGCTAACTGGAGCCTAATTTCCTCCTCTCTTGCTGCAATAACTTGCCTTGCAAGGTTTTCTTCAAAATATCTTTTTCTCTCCCTCTCTTTCTACTCCATTCTAAGGGGAACATGATGAGCCAACTCAAAAATATCATAAACCTCAAACACCATGCTACAAACAAGAGGGTCATCATCCCATGTCTCCCTATCATTTTGCAACTCTTCATTCCAAATAGTCATAATGAGTCTAATGTGAGAAAAATTGCCATAATCTGTATCTGGATATGGATTTTCAACATGGCTGAAAAATCTTCCAAGTTCAAAAAACTTGAAACCCAAGCTACCTATGCAATCATAGAGTAATCCTACCTTTGACATGCGATCACTACGAGGTTCCAAGGGAGATTGGATAGGTTGATGTAGGGGGTGAGGGGAATGATGGATAGCCTCTTCATGATATGGGGGAAGGTGGAAAGGATCTCTATGAAAAGAATCCATGATAAAGCATTCAATTAACTAATCTCATAGAAAAATCTTGAAAACATAAAAGATCAGAGATGATCTTTATGCATACTAGCACTGTTTCTACTTGAAACTAGTAGATTTGCACTAGAGTCACCATGGCATTTGATTGGATGCCTCCAAAGGCTAGTGGTACTAAGAATAACACCCAAATTCTTAGTGTATCAGGATCAACTGGCTAACTAGCAGACTTATATAGTTGAATCTTCTTTGTCCCACTGGGTGTGCAAAAAACTGTTGTCACAAAATTTTGCACCCTTGTCCAAAGTTTTTACCTAAGGACAACCTTGTGAAACATGGAAACAACCTCCAAGCTGGGGACTTGAACTATGAGGTTGAGTCTCTGGAGAAGGCCAACTTCCTTTACTATCAGGGTGCACCTAACTACTCTTGGAGAGGAAAAGGGAAAAGGAATGCATAGAAGCAAATCTACCTATTCTAACCTAAAGGGGGTGATGCACCAAAAATAGAGTGTTCAGACCAATCTCTACCCTTACATGCACTATTGAACCATCATGACACCAAAAGATATACACATCTAGACTTTTTTTAACCTAACAATCACATGCAGATCAAGAAAACTCAAATGAATGAGACAAGCAAAGAGAGGATTCACTTATATACCATTCATAGGACAAAAGAGAAACATTCATGCAAGATTGCAAATATCTACAATACGCCAATGAGAGGCAAATAGTTCGTGCACTTCACATCAATGGCTAAAGGAGATAAGAATGTCATACAATTCAGAGGCAAAGGGGATTTACAGTGAAATTGCAGAGCAACATCAAAGAAAATAGAGAAAAGTCGACCAATGAGACAAAATCTAATAAAATTGCCTTTATAGTTTAGGCATAACTGAGATATTTTCTAATTAAAGTTACTCCACAACCATTGCCATTAAGTCTTGATAAAGATCTGGAGAAAATCTAATCTGGGCACAGATTTAGATACAATGAAATCTAATATTTTGTTGAAATAGGGCCCTAATAGAAATGACGCCATTAAACCATTCTGACCAAGTAGATGGATAAATTGGGGTGGTGGAGTGTTCTCTTTCTATTTATTGGGTTCAACATTCATTCGAGGGTAGTTGGAATTGATCATGAGGATCAAATCGTGCAAGAAAACTTGATTTCCTTCATTTTTGGCTCATCAGTCAGCAAAGTCAGCAGGTCAACTGAGTCTTAAAATCAAAATGGGCCATGTGGGCCAATAGTCTTTTATTTTTCTACCACCTCACAAGGCCTTTTTGAGTTTGACACACCAAATCAACTAACTGCGCCACTTTTTCAAAACCCTGACCTTGGTAGTCTCCCAACTGCTAGCCTTAACTGTGTTGCCTTTATGTTAATTTCCTTAGTTGGGCCTACTGGGACACATGTCCTTTAGGCACTTTCTCACATTAGTTAATTTCCTTGTAACTCCAGAATGTGGGAAAGTGTTGACCGTTGATCTCTATGAGATCAAAGATCATGAAAGATCTTATTACACTACACTTGCCCATACAATTTATGGGCCCATGAACCACTCAGCACAACCTGACATCCAACTAGCACCACCTTGGTGACCCACACAAGAAATAGGTCCCATAGAGACATGCAGCAACGAGGCGCTTGCCCGCATTCCTTAATATCCTTGCATCTTCATAATGCAGAGAAGCACCAGCCCTTGATCTCATTGCATCGAATGGTATACGTAACCTATACCCTTTAAACCTATGTGAATATCCTATGTGACTTCATTAGGACATGTGTCACCAAGGCACTTGCCCTCATTGTTAGGAAGTCTGACAAAAGATAAAATGTGGGAAAGCATGCACCAATCAAAATGCCAGCTAGACTAGCATTTCTTCCTTTTTGTGGCCCACAAAAGAACATTTGCCCCACCTTCCACACGTCACAAAGGGGCTTCCCCACATTATGTAAAGGTAGTGCATTTTTAGAATGTGGGAAAGCGCCCATGGTGGATCACAAAAGATCTAACGGCGCAAAAAGTTGCGGGCCAGTGGAAATAAATTAGGAAATAAAAGAAATACCATAAAGTTTTCATCATTTTATTTTTTCTATTTCCAAGGCATTTAAATAATATTAAAAATGGTTAAAGACCGTTGGGTGGGCTTGCATTCAAAATTCAAATTTTTGGCAAGAGGCAAAAATAGGTAACAATTTCAACTATAGAATAAAAACTATAGTAGAGTGTGCAAATGTTAAAATTGATGAAAATTTTGGTACCAAGGAAAAGGTAATGGATTATAACTCTAATGGAGATGATTACTTTGGAATGACTAACAAAAGTAATGAGTTACTTTTCAAGACTAACAACGACTTGCAGAATAATGTGCAAATTGAAGATGTGAGAGAAGAATAGAGTGCAATACCTAAAATAAGAATTGAAGCAGTAACTCCTACTCCAAATAGAAACATGATAAGAAATCATCCTACTAATTATATAATAGGAAGTAAAGAAAAAGGAGTGATGACAAGGAGCAAAATTAATGAAGAACTATGTCTGATATCTCAAGTAGAACCAAAAAGCATAGATGAAGCAAACAAAGATGATCACTGGATAACAGAAATGGAAGAAGAACTCTAGCAGATAATCAAGAATGATACATGGGAATTGGTTCCTAGAGAAAAGGACAAAAATGTGATTAACACAAAATGGGTATTTAGAAATAAAATGAATGAACAAGGAGAAGTGATAAGAGACAAAGTAAGACTTGTATGCAAAGTCTACTCTCAGCAAGAAGGAATTGATTATGAAGATACATATGCACCTATGGCAAGAATGGAAGCAATCAGAATGTTCCTAGCATATGTAGCAAACAAGAATTTTAAGGTTTATCAAATGGATGTTAAGTTAGTATTCTTAAATGGAGAACTTGAAGAAGAATTTTACATTGAACAACTAGAGGGTTTTTCTTTGATAGAAGAAAAGGATATGGTTTGTAGACTAAAGAAAGAATTCTATGGATTAAAACAAGCACCAAGAAACTAGTATGCAAGGTTGGACAAATACTTAGCAAAGCTTAGATTTGCTAAAGGAATAGTAGATGGTAACTTGCACTTGAAGAAAATAGAAGATGGCTTGCTAATAATCATTTTATTTTTTGATGACATCATTTTTCAAGGAAATGATGAATGTAATGACCTAATTCAGGGCCATTACATTTTAAACCCCTACTATGCATATATTTTATGTTTTTCCTTCTTCCTGATCCCCTTACCAAAGTTTTTATTCCCTTTTATATATTTCAATGGTAAGAGTTGTGTCTTTTTATAATATAATATTTATATTAATAATATAATTATATTAATATATATTATATTATATTATAATCTAATATAATTTTAGGTTCTTATCTCTGACTGTTGGTTCTCCTGTTCTTTTTGTCTATTTTTGCTACTGGTTGGTAATGTGCTAGTTACCATCCTTTTGACTGTTAAGGGCTGACCCCCTTGCTTTTGGTCACTTTTAATTTCAAAAACATATAGATTATATTATATAAGTTTAATTATACATAGCATATCTATCGTAATATTGTTATTCTTAATAGTATTAGTGATATAAATATTATTTATTTATATCATAATATGGATATGTGTGTGTGTGTGTGTGTGTGTGTGTGTGTGTGTGTGTGTGTGTGTGTGTCTTTTAATATTCAATAGTATATTATTTAATATCTAATTACTATATATAATTATATGATAGTATTTATATTATTATGATCTATAACAATTAATATTTTAGTATTATAATATTATTTCTATATATTATTTATTCTTTTAATATCACAGACCTTATGTATAATACTTCTTTTATCATTAAATTATATGTCAAATGGGGATATCATAGTCATCCCTTCTCGAATTTGCTTGTCCTCGAGCAATTGATTTGCTCCTCATAGTCTGGATTCAATCTCTTTCTTGCATATGTGTTAGGCACTTGAAAAGTAGACATGCTAGTATATATTAGCATGTACAAGAACATATGAATGAAGATACAAAGTAGACACCATTAATACATGAAGACACGATGCAAACACAAGGTAGACAGGAATGCATGAAGACACGAAGCAAACACATTGGTGCATGAAGACATGATGTAGACACATAGTATACATGTTAGAATCTAGCTTATAAATTGAAATAAGAAAAAGGTAAGGAATTGTTTTACCACTTTGATAATGAATGTTGTGCTCCTTTCCTCTATCTTAGAATAAAAGGTTAGATTGAAGATACATATTTTCTATAGCTTGTACTATAATAGGGTGTATAATTCCATAGTGGATGGTAGATTTACTATGGCTCTAAGTTTGGACACACTTAGCTTGGGGCTCCCTTAGACCTTAGTCCATATTGGGATTCATTTTGCCCCAACATGACCAATTTAATCCTCCCCCTGTGCACACTCCCTACCCACTAGGAACATGTTTAATTTTGATGTGGATGGTAGAATTTTATATTTATTTCCCTTGTAGTAGGTCCCATGATGAATGGAAGATTTACTGTAGCTCTGAGTTTGGACACACTTAGCTTGAGGCTCCCTCAGACCTTAGTCCATATTGGAATTCATTTTCCCCAATGTGACCAATTTATTCCTCCCCCTATGCACACTCCCTATCCATCATGGATTTTTATCACCAAGGGCTTTAATTTTGTTAACAATTCTGAGTAGTGGCAATATTTCTCATGTATTAAATTCCATAATGGATGGTAGAGTGTCTGATAAAAATTAATTTGTTTGTTGACACTAATCCTATTTATATATTTGGATGCAATTAGAAATTACATTTCTATAATATTAGAAATCATAATAATACTTTGGAATAGTTATATCCCCCTAAAAAAAACAATATAGATTTCATAAAATTTAAACATAATCTCATTTAGATATTATACATCTATAATGTTTCCAATTATACATCTTAAATTCATAATATCTATTTCTACATAAAGTAAAAAACAAGAATAATGTATACCTTATCATTGTACCAATATACTTAAATATTATATGAATTCATACCTTGGAGGTTTCCACCCCACAATCACACTATATGTTTAATTTTCCTTAGCCTTAACCAAGATACACCGATGTCTATTATAGTTGACTTGGGCTCATGGCTAAACATATTTCATACTATGGCTGACACCCTTCGAAGAAGGTATTGTATCATGCAAAGTTATGTTTTAATGCCTTAAAATCTTATTCACCACTCATATTCCTTTAAACACCTTTAGATGCATTCAATGTTGTCTTTAATACCTTAAACTTATTCACAATTATGATCCAAACTACCTTCCTTTCTTTAAATCCTATGCTCTCCATTCTTTGTGCTAATCACATATTAAAAACTCTTGTAAAACTCTAGTAGTTACTGAAAATAACATTATTGGTTGTGGACTCCTTGATCGATGTCCTTTCTAAGTATATATTTCTATTATTTCTTTGGTATGCATTCAGACTGATAAGGATATATCTGTTGTTGTATATCCCTTTTGCTTCTTGTTCAAAGATCTTACCTCTTTAATTATATATATAGATATGTATCAGATTATTGTAAATTTGTCTCAATTTGTATCTTTCTTAGTCTGACTCTTGAATGATGATTTTTCTTGTTTCATATACACATCTTAAACATTACTACGTAGGCCACAATAGTTTTATACAAAAGGGCTTAGAGAGTTTTCTTTTTAATTTGTATTCCTTTGGACTTGAGATCATTTCCATACCTCTCAAGATTGACTTTACTTGAACCTATAACACAAGATTAGGAAAGATAAGGTGGGGATCTCTATGTAAGGAGTAAATTGTTAGAATAATGTATTTATTGTTGAAGCAATGGATAGTGTTGGATTAATTTTCATTGATGTTTTCCATTGATTGACTAGATATGTGTCAATTAGCATCCCATATTTCTCTCTCAGTAGCCAAATAGACTAATCAAGGAGAATTTGAGGTAGATAAAAGGAAAAAACTCATTAATGCATAACCACTAATGGCAATGGTGTGAGTGCAAAAAGAGATGGAGATAGCCTCATTTCACTTAGTTTGGGGTGCATTGAAGGGATTACAATCTATCGTCCTTTAATTTGACTTATACAACTTGTTGATCATGATTTGATGAAGATCCTCGATCAATGAATGCATCACCTAATCAGAGATATATTGCCAATATGTGAATCTTCCCTTCTACATCCTAACTTTAGTTCCCAAGTATCTACACCAATATCAGTTCAAAATATATCACAAGTACAATCCAGATTTGATTGTCACCCTTTAACAAGTAGAGCTATGTTATATAGATTGTTAGACAATAAGACCACAACTTGAAACATAGGTTGAGCAATACCAACTTTTCCAATCGTACTATGGTTGTGGCAACCAATGAATTGATTCTTCCTTTTATCAGTGTTGATTTCAATAATTGGTATTGATTTATGACTTATGTAGATTTGTTCTCCTAAAAATATTAACCACTTCCATTAGATTTTCAATCAGGGGCATGACATAACAATTAGATGGCCTTCAATCATTGTTGAATGTAGACACCTGAATAATATTTAACTATCAGTCATCTTCTCTCACATCTTTTAAAGATATAAGGTTGCCACAAAATCTACTATTAGGAATACTACTTGAGAAAAGGAAGGCTTTTCCTCAACTGCTACATCATCATCATGTTTCTCAAGCACCTTCCTAGTTATTGGTTTTGGCTTTCCCATTTTTGCTTGTAACTTTGAACACATCATTCTTAGTAGTTTCAACATGTTTTAGGAGAGTCTTCTCATTTCTCTATGGCCTCTTATGTGTGGCAGCACTCTTTACTTCATATCTAGCTTTTGTAGCTACTTCCTTTAAATTAGCTCTCGTAGCAACTTGTTTGAAGCATCGACAATAGAAATCATTGATGTTGCTTGCACTTCTTATGCCCAAATCTATGATTGAATCATTCATAGACTTTCTTTTATTGTGTGGGTCCTTATTAACATGGACATTATTTACTCGATTGAATGAAATAGGGAGATTATATAATTCATTGCAATTATGCTTTAAGCCTTGTTGATTTTCTGGAATCATTGTAGATATAATAAGCACTATCATGTTGGTATGTAAAATGTCTTCATATATTCAAGAATTAATTCTTTTGTAATTATCTTGCTCTTAATTCTTCTAAAACCCTTCAATCATTTTTAGAATCTATTGTAGTTCACCGATCTACTTAAACCTTCTTCCACACAGGATGGTAAGATCATTGCTCTGATACCATTTGTAATGACTCGATTTAGGGCCATTAGATTTTAAACCCCTGTTGTGCATATATTTTATGTTTTTTCTTCTTCCTAATCCCCTTACCAATGTTTTTATTCCCTTTTATATATTTCATTGGTAAGAGTCACATCTTTTTATAATATAATAGTTATATTAATAATATAATTATATTAATATATATTATATTAACATATAGATTTTACTATATAAGTTTAATTATACATATCTATCATGATATCGTTATTCTTAATATATTAGTGATATAAATATTATTTATTTATATCATAATATGGATGTATGTGTGTGTATATATATATATATAGATAGATATATATATTCAATAGTATATTATTTAATATCTAATTACTATATATAATTATATGATAGTATTTATATTATTATAATCTATAATAATTTATATTTTAGTATTATTATATTATTCCTATATATTATTTATTCTTTTAATATCATAGACCCTATGTATAATACTTATTTTATCATTAAATTATATGTGAAATGGGGATATCACAATGAAGCCAATAACAAATTCTCAGAAGACATGAAGAATGAGTTTGAAATGAGCATGATAGGTGAAATGAAATTATTCTTAGGATTTTAGATTGTTTAGAACAAAAAGGGTATTTTTATCTCTCAGATCAAGTACTTAAAAGATTTTCTAAAAAGATATGGTCTAGAAAATTATAAACATATTGGGACTCCTATAGTGACTAGTCATAAGTTATCAAGCAAAGATGAGATGCCTATTTTTGAACAAAAGAAGTATAGATTTATGATTGGAGGATTGTAGTATCTAACTCATAGAAAACTAGATATAACTAATATGGTTGAAATTGTAGCAAGATTTCAAGGTGATCCTAAAGAATATCACTATGTAGTAGTAAAAAGGATATTCAGATAGCTAAAAGGAACATTAGATTATGGTATTTTGTATGAAAAAAATAATGACTTTACTCTTTGTACTTATATAGATGCTGATTGGGCAAGAGATAGGGATGATAGAAAAAGCTCTAGTGGAGGAGCATTTTTCCTTGGAGGAAGACTAGTTTCTTGGCTCAGCAAGAAGCAAGATTGTACCTCATCGAGTACTGCAGAAGTAGAGTATGTTGTAGCAGCAAACAACAACAATCAAGTCATATGGATTAACCAGATGATGAAGGATATTGGAATAACATTCACAAAACCTATTATCATTTACTATGATAACACAAGTACAGTCAACACATCTAAGAATCTTGTTTTGCATTCTAAGACTAAGCACATTGCTATAAAATATCATGTGCTGAAAGAAAAAGTTAAAGAGAAAGAAATCAAATTGGATTACATCAGCACTAAAGAACAGATTGCAGACATTTTCACAAAGGCCTTACTAAACTTCAAAGGATACATCTGAGTACCTGAGAGGTATGCTTGGGGTTATGCCCCTACCTAACTCAGAGTAAAAGATGCAAAAATGCATTAGTCTAAGGTACACAGCATCATTGCTAGACTAGACTGAATGTTGATGCTTCCTTAATGGAGAAGTATCTGTGATGAACAGAGTCAATCAAGGACTCTTGGAAATAGGTAATTGGTATGCAACAGTGTCTTTTGACACTTGTATTATTTATAAGAACTATATGCAAAAGTTGTAAAGCAATAGACTTTCTTGTGGTCATGCTAATAGATTGTTATATGCTCAATTTTTGTACTATCTTTGACATTGATGTTAATGGGGGAGAGAATGACATGAAAAACATTGGAGAGAATTTACATTATGGTGAGAAGTGTAGCATGAGTCAAGATTTCATTGATGAAGAAAATTTATTGGTATTCCTAGAACTAAATGTTTTTCATCTATGTTGCCATCAATGCCAAAGGGAGAGATTGTTAGCATGAATGCTAATGCTATGAGAGAACATCGCAAAATAGTGTTATGACTTTGTTTGTCATTGATGACAACATAGCAATAAGATTGCAACAGACTGATAGAGTAGCGGATTGAGATTTATGTATTGAGGATATCACATTATGTATCTGCTTATGTGTAATTACTCACATATACTACAGCATGTATTTGACATGTGGGCAAGTGCACAGAACCTGAATTGACAATGTACAGAAGATATTAATGGTTTACAGAGAATTGCAAGGACATAGAGCATAGGAAAAATTGTCTCTATTGTATGATCAATATAGCACATTGTGTTTGGAATGAAGGGTTGCCCAGTTAAATGGAGGAAGTAAACTGAAAACTAATGATGTCAACAAGTGCGTAGGAATGGAAGTTGTACATGTGGAAGTTTGTGTATAACTATGAGCCAACAACACTAATTAAATGTGTATTTCATTTAATTAAATATGGAGCTGACTTAAATTAATGTTAAATGTATGGAGCCGACTCAAGGAAGTAATGATTGAGTATGGTATAAAAGATGTTTTCTAAGTTTTGAAGATCATGATTATTGAGATTGAGAAGAAGAGAAGACTTGCGAATTGTGAAGTAGAAGAGTAGACTAATCTGCTAATACATGTAAGTGACCTTAAGGGTTACTAATGAGTTTCAAATCTATTTGCATGATCTAAAGGTGAAGAAGTCTAACATTTTGGACAAAGAAAGAGGAAAGAGATTATTTCACATCTATTATTTTGAATGGAATAGTATCGAGATCAATTGGACAGTGGGTTCATTGATATGATCCTAAAGCTATTTGGATAGTGGGTTCAGTTGCCTTCTACAACTCCTAATAGGGTTGGAATCTCCTAATAGGAACTCTTTTTACTAAATATTGTTACAAACTCCTAATAGGGTTTATCCTCTAACAAGGAATATTTAGATTAGTACATTATTTTTTGGGCATCATTCTCACTGGGGTTTTCCCTCTGATCAAGGGTTTCCCTAGTCAACATATCTGGTGTACTTTTGCATGCACATTACTTTGTGGTTACTATTTACTTTGGTTGACTAATTAAGAATTGTTTAAGATTGATACATAACTAATTCAACCCCCCACCCCCCCCCCCCCCCCCCCCCCAACCACCTCTTAGTTATATTGGTGACCTACTACTTCTAACATGAATGGTCAAAGGTCTATTGGATATGAAATTGATTACAAAAAACTTTGAACTTGATTGAATTAAAGTTGATTGAGCACCGACTTTGACTTAGAATGGTCAATCATGAAAGAGATTTTGAACTTATGATTTAGAGTGGTCAAAATACATATTTGAGATTGATATTTAAGTTTACCTTGACTTAGAATGGTCAAAGGTCATTGAATTTGAAGAGTGATTAGTAGTTGATGATGTATATTAGGAAATTTAGTTTGATATAGGTTTGATGAATTGAGATTCCCCTAGTTATAAGAATGCTCCTAGTGATGAGGACCTGAGTTTTGTTGATAAGAATGCCCCTAGCAATGAGGCCTTGAGATAGTAGCCAGATTGAAGTTATGGATTCATCTTTCCCCCTTGAGAGAGAAATTGGATGATGATATCATTAATGATTTGTCTAAAGAGGAATCATAGTATAGAAGAATGAGATTTGATAGATTCAATTGAGAAGAAGTGAAGTAGCATAGGAAGAAAGTTGATGAATTTTGTTAAGCCAGATTGAGCATTTTTACCTAGTTTGACCAAGGTTGACCAAAATGAGGAATATTTTGAGGATGGTTTGAATTTTTATGCTTCTATAAGATCATGTTGGTACCAAAATTTTACAATGTAATTTTGAGTGGTTTAAAGATATCATAATGTGATTTTGATCCCAAAACTGATGAGCAATTACATAGTGCTTAGGGATTCTTATCTTTATTTCTCACAATTTCATAGAATGAGTATCATTACAATTTTGGATATAAAAGTGTAAGTCTAGGAATCTAGTCACTGAACCACAGCTTATATTTCATCATTAAGCATTTTTCTTTTGGTAAGGCCATAGGATGTCGTACAACCCTCACTAATATGAATATCATGAGAATATGAATATAATATTAGTTGTAATTTGTCAGAATTAGATCTAACAAATAAGGTACAAGAAGCCAAAATGACCATAACACTTGTTATTTTTTATATAGCAAGTGAACATAAGCATCAAAGCATAAATCTTAAGATGACCAAAATGTTCTTGCATACAAGCACATCTGACATGCAAGAGATCCTTCTCATGCTAAATAATCAATAAGTATTTTGTCTGCAATAACCCTTGCATTAATAACCTAAGACAAAAGTGTGATAATAATACTTGCAATGACTTGTACACTCACTTTTGAAGACAAGTATCAGCATTTTACTGTAGCATAGAGAATTTACTCAAAACAGACAAGGAGAAGAACCAACCTCACCAAAGTTGCCTGGCAAAATGAGTTGACATACACATGGTCATCCAAAACAAGATAGAGGATCCTATAGTGTACACCCCTTTATATGGACCCTTTGGATCATTGGAACTAAACTAACAAACAAAAAAACAAATAAAAAATCATGACTCTAGTCCTTGCTCCTCTAGTCAAATTTAGACATCCTAGAGTTTCTTGAAGATAAATGAAAAAGAAAAAGAAAAACACACAAAGAAAAGCTCAGTATATCTCAAATAGTTTTAGTTTTCAATTTTGGTGTGTGTTAGAGGATTGATGTCAAATGTTGAAGTTTAGAACATTTGTGAGAAATCTCTTTAGTAGATGGACAATAGTAAATACATGCAGTTAGGACAAATGGTGACTAACCCCAGAGCGATCTTATTTGAGAGGAATCTAATCAATATACTAAGCACTAGTAGGTAGACATAGTTAGGACAACTGGTGATTGACATAAGAGAGATCCTCTAAGAACATAAGGTGATTCCCCTAGACCACTTAAGTTTCCTATAGACTATAACCAGTTTTAATCGATGTAGGTTTGAGAAGAGTCTCGAAGATAACTAAGAGTGTATGCATGAGAAAAAGTAACAAACTAAAGCAAGAAAGTGATTGTACAAAAGCTAGAAGATGCACTGTGAGATGGAGCATTTGAAACAATAGGTGCATGTTTGCTAGGTTTTCACCTTTGTAGCAAAGATTCTATTTTTCTACCATGATGCCCATTTGCCAAGTTTTCATTAATGACACTTTTTTTGTTTTCTATTTTTTTTGTTCTTCTCTTCTTCTTCTTTTTGATATTTTTGTATTTTGTATTTTTTCAATTTTTTTGGTATTGTCAATGTGTATATTTGCTAGGTTTTCACCTAGATGATAGATTTTTTTTGGACTTTTTGTGAATTTTAGAATTTTTTTAGGATATTTCGATATGTACAAAGAGCTTCAAAGAGTATTAGTTGTAGAATCTTTTTAGATGAAGAGTGTTGATTGGCTCCTTGAGAAATTCTCCTTTAGTAGTTGAGATTTTTTAAGTGCCTAATCCAAATACTACAATGACAATGTATGGACCAAGCTAGTTGGGCTCAAATTTACCCTTCTGAATTCTATTATGTTGATTCTATGGGTTTTTTCTCAAAACAAGATCACCAACTTGGAATTCCCTTGATCATACATTCTTGTTATAACTTTTTGACATTTAGTTTTAATAAGCTCTTAGGTGATTAAATTCCACTTGCTGATGTTCATCTAGTAGTTCCAAGCCTTGAAGTCGATATATTCTATAATCATCATATAATATAATACCTTTGAGAGATGCCCAAAGAGTGGGAATCTCAACTTCAATAGGTAGTACTGATTCTACTCTATACACCAATACAAAGGGTGTTGGCTCAGTTAGTGTTCTAGTGCTTGTTTTGTATGCTGAAAGAGCTAGATTGAGTTGAAGGTACAAGTCCCTTCCTATTTTGTTGACTTTTCTATGTAGGATTTTAAGAAAAGTCTTTTTTTGATGCTTCTGCATATCTATTACCTTGAGGGTAGTAAATAGATGACCAATGTTGTTTGATTTTGAATTTTGTAGAAAGTTGTTTTAGATATTTATTCTTGAACTACCCCCCATTATCCATGACAATGGACGATGGGATACCATACCTACAAATGATATAGTTAAAAATGAACATAGCTACTTGTTTACCAGTGGCTTCTATGAGAGGTACTACCTCTACCCACTTTGTGAAGTATTATGTTACATTGATAATAAACTCATGTCCATTAAAGGATGATGAGACCAGGTAGGTTTCCTATAGACTATGAATAACTTCAATCCATGTAGGTTTGAGACGAGTCTCAAAGATAATTGAGAGTGTATGCATGAGCAAAACCAACAAACTAAAGCAAGAAAGTGATTGTACAAAAGTGAGAAGATGCACTATGAGATGGAGCATTTGAAACAAGAGGTGCATGTTTGCTAGGTTTTCACCTTCTTGGAAGAGATTCTAGTTTTCTACCATGATGCCCATTTGCCAGGTTTTAATTAATGACACTTTTTTTTTCCAATTTTCTTTTCTTTTCTCTTGTTTTTTTTTTTTTTTTTTGTATTTTATATTTTTCAATTTTTTTGGTATTGTCAAGGTGTCTATATGCTAGGTTTAAACCTGGATAATAGATTTTTTAAAGACTTTTTGTGAATTTTAGACTTTTTTCAAGATATTTAGATATGTACAAAGAGCTTCAAAGAGTATCAGTTGTAGAATCTTTTTAGATGAAGGGTTTTGATTGGTTCCTTGAGAAGTTCTCCTTCAGTAGTTGAGATTTGTTAAGTGCCTAATCCAAGTACTACAATAACTATGTATGGACCAAGCCAGTTGGGCTCAAATTTACACTTCTAAATTCTAGTCTATTGGTTTTGTGGGTTTTCTCTAAAAATGAGATCACCAACTTGGAATTCCCTTGGTCACACTTTCTTGTTATAGCTTTTTGACATTCAATTTTGATAAGCTCTTAGGTGATTAAATTCCACTTGCTGATGTTTCATCTCATAGTTCTAGGTCTTGAAGTTGATATATTCTATAATCATCATCTGATATAATACCTTTGAGAGATGCCCAAAGAGTGAGAATCTTGACCTCAATAGGTAGTACTACTTCTGCTCCATATACTAATGCAAAGGGTGTTAGCCCAGTTGGTGTTCTAATGCTTGTTTTTTATTGCCTAAAGAGATGGATTAAGTTGAAGGTACCAGTCCCTTCATATTCTATGTAGGATTTTAAGAAAAGTCTTGTTTGATGCTTCTACATGTCCATTACTTTTAGGGTAGTAAATAGATGACCAATGTTGTTTGATCTTGAATTTTGTACAAAGTTGTTTTAGAT
Source organism: Cupressus sempervirens (assembly GCA_028749045.1). Classification (NCBI taxonomy): domain Eukaryota; kingdom Viridiplantae; phylum Streptophyta; class Pinopsida; order Cupressales; family Cupressaceae; genus Cupressus; species Cupressus sempervirens. Next base: position 502,934,504 of record CM053784.1, read on the forward strand.
ATTTATTCTTGAATTGCCCCCCATTATCCATGACAATGGACGACAGGATAACATACCTACAAATGATATAGTTAAAAATGAACATAGCTTCTTGTTTACTAGTGGCTTCTATGAGAGGTACTACCTCTACCCACTTTGTGAAGTATTATGCTACAATGATAATAAACTCATGTCCATTAAAGGATGATGAGACTAGGTAGGTTTCCTATAGACTATGACCAGTTTTAATCCATGCATGTTCGAGAAGAGACTCAAAGATAACTAAGAATGTATGCATGAGAAAAAGCAACAAACTAAAGCAAGAAAGTGGTTGTACAAAAGCTAGAAGATGCACTATGAAATGGACAGGTGCGTGTTTGCTAGGTTTTCACCTTCTTGGTAGAGATTCTATTTTTCTACCATGATGCCCATTTGCCAAGTTTTCATTAATGACACTTTTCTTGTTTTCTATTTTTTTGTTCTTTTCTCTTCTTCTTTTTATTGATTTTTTGGTATTTTGTATTTTTTTCAAATTTTTTGGTATTGTAAAGGTGCCTATTTGCTAGGTTTTCACCTAGATAATAGATTTTTTTTAGGAATTTTTGTGAATTTTAGAAATTTTCTAGGATATTTTGATATGTACAAAGATCTTCAAAGAGTATCATTTGTAGAATCTTTTTAGATGAAGGGTGTTTATTGGCTCCTTGAGAAGTTCTCCTTCAGTAGTTGAGATTTTTTAAGTGCCTAATCCAAGTACTACAATGACTATGTATAGACCAAGCCAATTGGGCTCAAATTTCCCCTTCTAAATTCTATTATGTTGATTCTGTGGGTTTTCTCTCAATAAGAGATCACCAACTTGGAATTCCCTCTGTTGTACTTTCTTGTTATAGCTTTTTGACATTCAATTTCAATAAGATCTTAGGTGATTAAATTCCACTTATCGATGTACATTTCATAGTTCCAGGTCTTGAAGTTGATATATTCTATAATCATCATCTAATATAATACCTTTGAGAGATGCCCAAAGAGTGGGAATCTCAACCTCAATAGGTAGTACTAGTTTTGCTCCATATACCAATGCAAAGGGTGTTGGCCCAGTTTGTGTGCAAATGCTTGTTTTGAATGCCCAAAGATCTAGATTAAGTTGAAGGTACCAATCCCTTCCTATTCTATTGACTATTCTATGTAGGATTTTGAGCAAAGTCTTGTTTGATGCTTCTGCATGTCCATTACCTTGAGGGTAGTAAATAGATGACCAATGTTGTTTGATCTTGAATTTTGTACAAGTTGTTTTAGATATTTATTCTTGAACTGCCCTACATTATCCATGAGAATGGACGATGGCATACCATACCTACAAATGATGTAGTTAAAAATGAACATAGCTACTTGTTTACTAGTGGCTTCTATGAGAGGCACTACCTCTACCAACTTTGTGAAGTATTATGTTATAGTGATAGTAAAATCATGTCTATTAAAGGATGATGAGACCAAGTAGGTTTCCTATAGACTATGACTAGTTTCAATCCATGTAGGTTCAAGAAGAGTCTCAAAGATAACTGAGAGTGTATGCATGAGTGACAGCAAAAAACTAAAGAAAGAAAGTGATTGTACAAAAGCTAGAAGATTTACTATGAGATGGAGCTTTTGAAACAAGAGATGCATGTTTGCTAGGTTTTCACCTTCTTGGCAGAGATTCTATTTTTCTACCATGATGCTCGTTTGCCAGGCTTTCATTGATGACACTTTTCTTGTTTTCTTATTTTTTTGTTCTTTCTCTTCTTCCTTTTTTTGATTTTTTTGTATTTTATATTTTTTCAATTTTTTTGGTATTGTCAAGGTGCCTATTTGCTAGGTTTTCACCCAGATAATAGATTTTTTCTGGACTATTTGTGAATTTTAAACTTTTTCCAGGATATTTGGATATGTACAAAGAGCTTCAAAGAGTATCAATTGTAGAATATTATTAGATGAAGGGTGTTGATTGGCTCCTTCAAAAGTTCTCCTTTAGCAGTTGATATTTTTTAAGTACCTAATCCAAATACTTCAATAACAATGTATGGACCAAGCTAGTTGGGCTCAAATTTACCCTTTTGAATTCTATTCTATTGATTTTGTGGGTTTTCTCTCAAAACAAGATCACCAACTTGAAATTCCCTTGGTCGTACTTTCTTGTTATAGCTTTTTGACATTTAGTTTTGATAAGCTCTTAGGTGATTAAATTCCACTTGCCAATGTTCATCTAGTAGTTCTAGGTCTTGAAGTCAATACATTCTATAATCATCATCTGATATAATACCATTGAGAGATGCCCGAAGAGTGGGAATCTCAACCTCAATAGGTAGTACTGCTTTTGCTCCATATACCAATGCAAAGGGTATTGGCCCAATTGGTGTTCTAATGCTTGTTTTGTATGCCCAAAGAGCTGGATTAAGTTGAAGGTACCAGTCCCTTCCTATTCTATGTAGGATTTTAAGCAAAGTCATGTTTGATGCTTCTACATTTCCATTACCTTGAGGGTAGTAAATAGATGACTAATGCTGTTTGATCTTGAATTTTGTACAAAGTTGTTTTAGATATTTATTCTTGAACTACCCCCCATTATCCATGAAAATAGATGATGGGATAACATACCTACAAATGATATAGTTAAAAATGAACATAGCTACTTGTTTACCAATGGCTTCTATGAGAGGTACTACCTTTACCCACTTTTTGAAGTATTATGTTATAGTGATAATAAGCTCATGTCCATCAAAGGATGATGAGACCAAGTAGGTTTCCTATAAACTATGACAAATTTTAATCCATGTATGTTCAAGAAGAGTCTCAAAGATACTAAGAGTGTATGCATGAGCGAAAGCAACAAACTAAAGCAAGAAAGTGATTGTACAAAAGCTAGAAGATGCACTGTGAGATGGAGCATTTGAAACAAGAGGTGCATGTTTGCTAGGTTTTCACTTTCTTGGTAGAGATTCTATTTTTCTACCATGATGCCTATTTGCTAGGTTTTCATTAATGACACTTTTCTTGTTTTCTAATTTTTTTATTCTTTTCTCTTCTTCTTTTTATTGATTTTTTTGTATTTTGTATTTTTTTCAATTTTTTTGGTATTGTAAAGGTACCTATTTGCTAGGTTTTCACATGGATAATAGATTTTTTTAGGACATTTTCTGAATTTTAGACCTTTTTTAGGATATTTGGATATGTACAAAGAGCTTCAAAGAGTATTAGTTGTAGAATATTTTTAGATGAAGGGTGTTGATTAGCTCCTTGAGAAGTTCTCCTTCAATAGTCAAGATTTGTAAAGTTCCTAATCCAAATACTAAAATTACAATGTATGGACCAAGCTAGTTGGGCTCAAATTTACCCTTTTGAATTATATTTTGTGGGTTTTCTCTCAAAACAAGATCACCAACTTGGAATTCCCTTGGTTGTACTTTCTTGTTATAGCTCTTTGACATTCAATTTTGATAAGATCTTAGGTGATTAAATTCCACTTGCCAATATTCATCAAGTAGTTCTAGGTCTTGAAGTTGATATATTCTATAATCATCATCTGATATAATACCTTTGAGAGATGCCCGAAGAGTTGGAATCTCAATCTCAATAGGTAGTACTGCTTTTGCTCCATATACCAATGCAAAGGGTGTTGGCCCAATTGGTGTTCTAATGCTTGTTTTGTATGTCCAAAGGTTGGATTAAGTTGAGGGTACCAATCCTTTCCTATTCCATTGACTATTCTATGTAGCATTTTAAGCAAAGTCTTGTTTGATGCTTCTACATGTCCATTACCTTGAGGGTAGGAAATAGATGACCAATGTTGTTTGATCTTGAATTTTTTACAAAGTTATTTTAGATATTTATTCTTGAATTACCCCTCATTATCCATGACAATGGATGATGGGATACCATACCTACAAATGATATGGTTAAAAATGAACATAGCTACTTGTTTACCAATGGCTTCTATGAGAGGTATTGCCTCTACCCACTTTGTGGAGTATTATGTTACACTGATAATAAACTCATGTCCATTAAAGGATGATGAGTATATTTTGTATAATCAAGTCAAAGGACCATTTCGTAAATGCCCAAAGTGTGATAAAAGGTATAAGCTCTATAGTGGGACCATGGATTAGATTTCCATGTGACTACACTATTTGCATGATTTGGCAAACTAAATAGAAACTTTTTCCATTTTAGGCTAATAGTAACCCACACTTAGTAATTTCCAAGCTAATATTATGCCACTAGAGTGTGACCCAAAAATGCCTTCATGTTCCTCTACTAATGTGCATTTGGACTCATCATGTTCTAAACACCTAAGTAAGGTACCATCTAGTCCTCATTTGTATAAATTGTCAGCTATGACTACATATCATGAAGCATTATGTATAAGGTTGTGTCTCTAATTTTGGGTCAAGTTTTTAGGAATATTTTGGTCTCCAAGATAAGAGAATATATAATGGTAGTGAGATGATTCATGTCCAATGATAGAGCATATCATTCAGGAGTTGGGAGAATTGTATGCAAGGTAGCATAACTCTTCTACTATAAACTCATAGTGTAAATCATTTTCAGGTATCTATAACATTGAAGCAAGTGTCACCATGGCATCCATAGCATTATTTTCTATTCTAGGAATCTATTGAAAGACTATGCAAGGAAAGTATTTCTTAATATCATCCATCATTATCTTATATGACAATAGTTTATCATCTTTTTTTATAGACATTATTCACCTCATTGATTACAAACTAAGAATCTCCATATACATGTAATTCATCCACTTTCCACTCTTTAGCCATTCTCATACCATTAATTAGTGCTTTATATTTGATGATATTGTTTGTGCATGGAAATGGAATCTTATATGCTTTTGGTAGAGAGTGCATTTGTGGTGTGATAAACAAAGTGTTGGCGCCAGATCCTTGTTGAGTGAAGGAACCATAAAAGTACAACTTCCATGTCTATTGTTTCACATGCATGATGGATTCATTTGGAAACTCTCTGGTCATTGGTTGATCATATTGTAATGGTGCATTGGTCAATTGATCAATAATTACCTATCCTTTTATTACCTTTTGATAAAAGTATTTAATGTCAAACTCACTCAATATCATGACCCATTTGGATAACTATCCTATCAGCATAGCTTTGTTCAGAAGGTATTTCAATGGATCAATCTTGGCAACCAATTTGATATAATGTGCTAGCATGTACTGCCTTAGAATTTGAGATACAAAGACCACAGCCAAGAAAATGTTTTCAATTGTGGTATATTTCATCTCAATGATACCAATGTTCTACTAATGAAATATATGGCCCTTTCTTTCTTATTCTAATATTCTTGTGCTCAGAGTGCCCATAGTGCTGATGCAATTGTGGATATATATATAGGATCAATGGTTTTACTAAAATAGGAGGCATTAGAATTGGAGTATTTGACAAATATTATTTCATTTGATTCAAGTTCTTTTCACATTCATCATTCCATTTACATTCAACTCCTTTGTGTAGAGTCTTAGTAAATGGTTGTGCTTTATCTACTAGATCTATTATGAATCATCTAATTGACTATATCCTCCCTTGTAATCCTCTTGTTTGGCTAATGTTTCCAGGTGGATGCATGTCCTTGATTGCTTGTACCTTTTCTAGATCTATCTCAATTCCTTTTATTGATACAATGTAACCTAGAAGTTTTCGAGATGTAACCTCGAGTGCACATTTTTTTGGATTAAGTCTCAGTTTAAGTTTTTCCATTCTATCTAGAATTGGACTTAAGTGTTTCCAATGTGTACTCCTTTCCCTTGATTTTTTTAGAGTATCGTCCACATAGTCTTCCATTATTATGTGCATGATATCATGGAATATAGTTGTCATTGGCCATTGATATGTTACTCTTGCATTTTTAAGTCTAAAGGGCAAGACATTCCAGAAAAATGTACCCCATGCATAGGTAAAAGCTATCTTTTCCTAATCTTTAAGTGCAATCTTAATTTTATTATAGTGAGAAAATCCATCCATTACTTGATTATATCTCATATCTAATAGTCATTTCCACTATCATGTCTATGTTTGGTAGCGAGAAATCATCTTTTGGACAAGCCTTATTTAGATCTCTAAAATTGATGTATGCTATGATTGATTTGTAAGCCTTAGAGATAGACATAATATTGGATATCCACTTTGCATAGTCTATATCCCTTATGAATTTATCCTTTAGTAGTTTTTCTAATTCAGCTTTAATTAGTAATGCCACATGGGGATGCATTTTCTGGAGCTTTTGCTTCATAGGCTTTGTATTAGATGCAATAGATAGATGATGCATAATTAACTCAAGGTCAAAACCTAGCATATTAGATACATCCATGAAAAGTTTATTTTCTTTTCCTAGAAGAATTCAATGAATTGTTTCTTCTCTTCTTTAGACAATGATTGAGCTAGATGTATAATATGTGGATGTTCATTAGTTCCTAAATTTACTAGTTGTGTTAGATCTATCAACACTAAAGATCTTTCTCGGAAGTGGCTTGGGAGAACATCAAATATTTCATCCTCTAGTGCCTCAGTGAGGTTTTCACCTTCGGATACATCTTTTTATTTACTATTTTTGGGTCTAATACTACCACAATTTTTTTTTCACCATTAGAACACTTTTTCTTTTTCTTTTTGATCTTTTGATTTAGATATTTGATATCTTCCTTTGTCATTTTTATGCTAGAGTTATCATTAGAAGATGTTATAGGTTGAAGGGTGTTAAGGTATCAGGCTAGAGCATATTCACTTTGGAATGTTGGGACTTCAATGGCTACTATATCAAAGTTCCATTCAATAATCTCAGGATATATTAGGGAAAGAGAATCAATGAGTTTAATTACATTCAAGGTAATTTTGTCAAAAGAATGGATTAATAAATCAAGTCCTAAAGTCATCTCATCTACAGGTGCATTCAAATCACTAGAAGTTCTAATGCTCTCAGTATTAGAGACATTAACATATGTAGAATCTAACTCATTGGATCTATTGGTCATGTTTTCACTTTAGGTTTAGAAAAATATTTTTCAAAGTGAATTTTCCAAGTTCTTTTTATGAGAATTACAGTTTGGTGCTTTTATTTTGTTAAACCCAAAATAATCCTAATTTTTATTTCAGCAAATGTCACCCTAGAAAAGCTTTTGGGTTGGGTGCCTTTTCAAATTAAATTGAGTTAGAGAAATCTTTTTAAATTTCCCCCTTTCTTTTTTTGGGAACCTTTTAAATTATTGTTTGCATTGTTTGCTAAAACTCTCGAAATGAATTTTAACCATCAAATCTTTTCGAAGAGCAATGATGGTCACTATGTCATTATGAGAAATCATGTGCCTTTTATTCCTAGCAACATAGTGACTGAGTAATATTTTCCCATGGGATCCAGTTAATAAATAAACAATGTTTTAGAGTGAATGACCAACACTATTAGATTTTTGTAAGATTGATGGTGGTCATCTTGTCACCATGGAAAACTACAAGAACTTTAGCCTTGGTGACATAGTGACCATCCACCACATTTTTTTGTGGTAGGACCAACTCCTAAAGATGGTGATGTATTTTCTAAGCCATTAATAGCCTTTTTAACATGTCAAGATGGTATGTTATCAGATACCATTGAGGCTTCACACTAAAAGAAATATACTATTGATTCATAGTGTTAGATCTCCTCAAGATCGAAAATGGTCACCTTGTCACTATAGGAAGTTGCATGAACTTTACCACTAGTGACATAGTGACCAAAGGAAAGTACCATGGGACCACTCTAAATAAAATTAAGTTGTCTTTTCATTTCTAACATCTAATGCAAGGGACATCAATGACTATTGCTATGTCACCAACAAGAGTTGCTCATTTTTTACCCTTGGCGACATAGCGAGAGCATGACACATGTCTAGAGGCACAAGTGAGACCAATGTAAGTTGCTAGCATTGAAATAAGAACATTAAATGGAAGGATTTGATTGGATGGTTAAAGCTAAGTCAGTAAAGGCTTTATACCTAAATCATCATATTTTCCAAAATTGATAGCCTATTTTTAAAATTAAAAGGTGGTGCCACCCTATTTCCCTATGATCCATTTATGAAAAATTAAGACTCCCCATCTGAAGTAAAACTAGGGATATAGTGTAGGATTTAGAGATTTTCTTCATGCAAATGAATTTCTAAATTTTTTAGAGATAAAAATCTATTGAAGAGCTATTTTCCACCTTCTCAAATTGTGAAGAATTTGTTATACCATCGATTCACTATAGAATTTGAAAAGAAGAAAACATAAAGCCAAGTATCTCATTCCATGTACTAATTCAAAGCATTATGTTGATGATTTCCTAGAACAATTAACTAAGTCCACAAATAAGTCGGCTCAAATGAAAAAATTAATTCCTATGAACCCTAGACTCTAGATTGTAGATGGTCTATATGATTAAGGGAATTGGACTAGGGATGCCATTACTTCTAAAATAAGTCTTCAGTTATTCAAGAAATGGTTCTTAGAAAGGAAATTGTTTTCCCCCATGGAAATATCTAGAATTTTGATTTGGGTAAGTTAGTAGTCCCTAGGATTTTCATGGATTCAAACCTTCCCATATCCATATCCCTAAATTATGACCCACTAGCTAGGATAGTGAGGAGAGTAGATGGGAAGTGTCTAATAAGAATTAATGTAAAAGAGATTCAAGAGGTTTTTGGGTTGGAGCCAGTCACAGATTATCATGAGGTCATTGACTTCTAGGGATTGGAAAAAGAATACGTGTCTCAAAAGGATCAAGTTAGACAAGGTGCATTGAGAGGACACTTGGAAACCATTGGAAATTTGACTTTTCTTACAGCATCAATGAAGGAGCCTTTCAAGAAATAGTTTTTCACTACTAGGGCCATAGACATTTACATGACTTTATGTAGGGTTTTTGGTGAGGATTAAGAAGATTTTATGCCAATAAAGTTCATGCACATGATGACATAGATCTCTTCTTTTGGTGTGGATATCATTTTTTATTTTGCATCTTATCCAGTAGAGGAAATTCACTTAGGTTTAGTTGGGATTGCAAAGAGAAAGTTGAGAAAACATTTGGTCATTATTCATTGTTGATGCATATGTTATTGTTTAAAGGGGTTACTTCCTTTGAAAAAGAGATGGTTTTAAATAGAGAATATGAGCAAGAAGCTCTGTCAGTTTAGTTATGGACTGTAGATATGACTTGGGATGTAGAGGAGGCTATCTTTGTGAGATTTGATAGGTACTTTGCATCTAGGTTAAGAAACCTCATATTAAGGGACAATTCGAAAGTTCCTAAGGCACTGCTGCATTTTATCAAGCCTATGGACAACCCTATTGGTTTGAAGGTGTCCCACAATTGGGTAGATATCATACCCTACCCTATGTCTATATTCTTTAGAGTATGTGGGTTCCAAGGGACTCCCATGTACTTCCTTACCAAGTACCACTGAAAATAGGAATAGCTAAGATGTTATGGCAGATAGGTGGATTGGAGGAAGCACAATTAAAGTCTAGTCAATCTAAGGACTCAATTTTCCCATTATATATTTTTGCTCACTAGCTCATAATTATGAAGGGTAGTTGGTTTTTTTTGTATAAAGTTTTGGACCAATATGAAATGGTTTTCTCCCATAAGCATTTCAATGATAGTGAGGGATTTTTTGATATTTTCAGATGAAGGGCAAAGACTGGTGCCAAGGATCATCAACCTTACTTCCCTAAGGACATAATGAGGAATGAATTCTCTCTTCAAGAGCAAGAGATTAAGAAGGAGAAGTAGAGGGTTTAATCTAGGGTTCTAGAATTTATTAATTGTTTTGATAAGAACTATAAGCCTTTGAAGGATGCTAAGATAGAGGTAGATAAACTAAATAAATTGATGATCACTTTTCTAGATATTATTAGAAGCAATGAATGAGAAAAAGACATATTTTATTAATTCTTATCTAGATAAGGGCTAAGAGTTCATGAGAAAATTGTCCTTTAACCCTACAGTAGGATCATGACAACTAGTTGTTCAAAGAAGACCTAGCTACAATGTAATTCAGAATAGGAGGCCTATAGTGGACAAGGGAAAACAAATAATTGAATCTACTAGTGTTGTATCGGAGGAGAGGCCTAATGAGAGAATGCCTAAGATGCAAAAAATAGAAGAAAAATATGTGTCTTAAATAGAGAAGTACTCACCTACCTAGTCCCCATTGCATCTAGGAGATGAACAACTCACTAAAGAGCAAATGGAATAATTAGGATCCAAAGGGGGAGGTTTTATCACTGTTTTAGAGTTGGAAGAGAGGAATCCTTAGGATCCTCCCATGTCTAGACTAGAATTAACTATTGTTGATTAAAAAGGAAAGGAATTGGACCCTATGGTAGGGAAAGCCAGCTAGGAGTTTCTCATTGATGATAATTTTGTTAAATCTAGAGCCTTTTATCAGTTTGCATGGAGGAAAAATATTCAATTATTTGATAAAAGATGCAATAAAATGAAAATAGAGCATCCTGAGATGGAAGAGGCTACTATATAGAATCAAATCAAGGATGAAATGATGCAAGAATTTTAGAGCCTGACCCCTAAAGAGGGGAGAAAAATGATAAAATCATCTGGGGTCCTACTTCTGCCAAATTGGGACATTGTTGATGCAATGGTCTTCAATTCTATTACCAAGAAATTAAATGCAAATGAGAAGGTGAAAAAAGAGCTAAAAGGTGCCAAATTTAGTGAGGATCATGTTGCATTAGTGATTTGGTCAATGACAAAAGGATCTAGAGCAAGCTCTTCCCAACCTAATGATATTGACTTGATAAGAAATTTGATTGTAAAAGGGGTGGAGGATACTACAAGTGAAGATGTCATAGAGCTAGGTGTTGGAATAGCTAACCTTACCTTAGCTACAACCGTGAGGGATAAAAAGGAAAGATTAGAGTTACAAGATAAGTATGAGAAGGTCCCAGCAACATATAATAAAGAGGTGTAAAAGAGGATAGAACTTGAGAATAAGTTGATAGGGCATCAAGGACAGTCTAGCAAGCCTATAATTACTTATCCTGACCCAGCAGTGGAGCCTTTTACATCCACTCGGTTAGCCTAGTTTTTCACCACCCTTGTTTGTTGTATTCAACATTGAAAAGCCCTAAATGTGCAATCCAAGTATTTGAAATTTGGTCAAAAAACCCTAGGCAAAAATTCACCAAATAACCTGGTACCTTGCCTTGTTTGGGCCTAGCCTTTGAAAACTTTAGAAAGTAATATTTCAAATAAACTTTGGCAGGAAATTTTTATCCTAAAGGTTTATTTACATAAGAATGACCTTTTAATCTTTTGATAAACCTTATAAAGTTTTCCTTAATTGCATTATTTTATTTGAAAAGGTCCTATGTAATACAGATTTTGTGTGACTGTTGCTCTTGATCAGATCAGCGACCATCGCATTCTTGCAATAAGAAGATGCAGGGCTTTTAAATATTGTGGGCAAGTGCCTTTTTGACATGTAGCCCTTGCTGACATTTTAGCCTCAGTGCACCAAAAAAATTTCATGGTTGTTAGAGCTAGTCAGACCTTTTTGCAAAGTTCTCAGTGTTCTCGCACACATTTTGAAATTAATGTAATATCATTGGCCTATTCTTTAATAAAGGTATTATTTTATAGCTTAGAGTTCATGACCGTTGATCTTGCAAAGAATCAAGGGCTAGCGCATGCCCACAATAATAAAGTGCATGAATGTTATACATTACAGGGAAGTGCCAATGCGACACGTGGCATAGTGTGACATCATGGGCCCACCTTTCTTAGAAGGTAATAACAACTTGTCTTATGTGGTACTTGTCAGATGAGCTAAAGTATAGAGAAAGCGTCTCATTGGTCTGACTAGCTAACTAGATATTACAGTCATAGAAGATTTGTGATCGCCATCGATCTGAATAAGATCCAAGGTTAGAGCTTACCCACAATATGGACTTGCTTGACATTTAAATAATGCAGGCAAGCGAGCATAGTGGGACCAAGACTTAAAGGGAATGCTGAGTCATGATGTGCTGGAAAGGTCAAATGAAGTAAAGTGCGCTCATTGGTGGAATATGGCAGGTATGCCAAGTTGAAAGTAGTGATGTCATGGGCACTAAAAGTTTAAATGCTGCAGTCAAATCTGTTAGAGCATGTTGTAAAAGAATGATATTTTATTGGTTAGGTCAGCTAAGTGGGCTGTCAAAGAAAAGGACTTTGGCCCATCGTCGATCTAGGAAAGATCAAAGGAGAACGCATGCCCACAATAGGAAGTTGCAAGAATTTTAAGTAATGCGGGCATGCACCCTTTTAACACGTGGCTGGGGGCTTGAAATTTTTTAAGGCATTTTACTTTTGAAATAAAGCCATCTAATCTTTGAGAGATTGACTGGTCAAATTCAAATTTGAAATATAACATGAAACTAACAGTTACAGGAATTAATATGACTCAAAGTTTCCTTCGTGCGACCTCAATGCACTAGTATAATATGAAAAATTGTCATTATTGAAGCACACAATTGTAGATTTTCTCAGAGAAAAAATGATTTCCAGAGGTAGGGCACAAAATTTCTCAAGGGTTTCAGCAAATTTGTAGAGAAAATTACAGAGAAAGAATGGAAAATTTAGCAGGTAAGTAATCTGTAACCTATAAAAATAAGAATTTGTTGTTGTAAGAGTGTGAAATTTTAAAATACCTCCACGGAAGGAATTTTCTAGGCAAATTGATTATTTAAAGAGGGTTGTACATGATGATTTCCTAGAACAATTTCCCTTATCATTAAATGAAATAACTAAAGGAAGGGAAATCATTCCTAAGAACCCCAAGGTAGTTGTCACTGAGGGTTTCTATGATAGGGAAAACTGGGTAAGAGACACCCAAGTATCTATCGGGGGTTTGCAATTGTTTTAAAAATGGTTCTTAGAAAGGAATTTAGATACTCCCATGAGTAATGTCTGGGAATTCAACATTGGAAAATTAACAGTCCCTACAATTTTCTTTGATAGTGATCTATTGACTGACTTGGCTAAGAAATATGATCCTATTACATGTTGGATGATATGATGCACAAAGAATATAATTGAGGACAGGGCCATTGCAGAAGCATGCTACAAAATTTGGAACCTTGTCTGTGATTACTACTAGCACACCCGAGCCATTACTAAAAAGACATTTTAACCCTAGGGCTCAAGCATTATATATTTCTCTTTGTAAAATTCTTGGAATGGATGAAGCCGAGCAGATCCTAGGCTCAATTGTCCTCATAATGGCTCAAACTCTTCAATTTGGGATAAGCACTATTCTAGATTTTGGTACTTTCCTTGCAAAGGAGATTCATAATGGTTTGGTGGGAATAGCAAAGGGAAAAGTGGATAAACCTTTATGTTGGTATTCATTTCTCATGTATGTATGTTTGTATAAGGGACTTGCCTTCTTCTCTAAGGGTATGGAGCTGGAAACAACTAGAAATGGAGAGAGGAATCTAGTACAGTTGTGGAGTGTGGATATGACCTCAGAAGCCATAGATGCCAGCTATGTGAGGTTTGACAAATATTTTGCATCTAAGCTTAGATTTATTTTGAGAGGAGATAGCCCTAGAATTCCACAAGCACTGTTAGAATTGGTTAGACCCAAGGACCATGCAAAAGGGCTATTGGTTAGTCATAATTGGGGGAATATAATTCCTTATAATGTTTCAATAGTGACAAGAGTATATGGCTTCCTAGGAAAGCCTCATGTGATGCCATTTTATGTGCCTTTGAAGATAGGAATAGCTAAGCTATTATGGAAAATAGGCACTATAGATGAGAGGGAGTTGCCTAAGAAAGGCACATTTTTTTCAATTGTTACTATGGCACATGATTTTTTTTTGTAAGAAAAGGGTGGAAGCATTTGAATTTGTTCTTAGATAGATATAACATGGAAGAGTCTCATGCCAAGTTTATTGATCCTAAAGGATTCTATGATCTCTTAAGAGAGAGAATAAAAGCTTCTCGCATGGTGCAACAAGTTTACTATCTAGAGGATGTGATTAGAAATTTTTTTACTTTGCAAGAATGAGAATTGAAAAAGGAGAAATGGATAGTATTTAGAAAAACCCTAGAATTCATTAATGCTTTTGACCTCCATTATGATCCATTGAAAGAGAAGAAATATTGGGGAGCCAATATGAAGGCATTGATGAATATTTTTTCTATGATAATACAAGCCATGAATGAGAAGAAGGATGCATATGTCAAGGCTTATCCAAACAAGGTTGCAGAGGTACAGAAGAGAATAAATAGTAGAAATATGGTGTCTCCTGGTTAGTACACTTTGCAAAAAAGGGTAGGATATGTAATGATCCAGAATGTGCAATACACTTCCCCTCAGTAGAGACCAAGGCCAAAAAGCCCACCTGTAGCCAGTGCTCCAAAAAGATAAAAGTTAGAACAAGGGTCTTCTTCCCAAGTGGAGCAATATTCCCCAAGCCAATCTCCAATTAGGATTGATGATGAAACATCTCTAAGAGAGTAGCTTAGACAAATTGGTGGAGAGGGAGATGTAATTGTTACCTCCACAGATTTGGAGGTTGGAGAGCCATGAGAACCACCTACACCTTCCTTGGATTTAACTGTTGCTGATTACCAAGGTAAGGAAATTTACCCTATAGTTTCCCAAGCCTCTAAGAGGTTTATTAATGATGAGAATTTTGTAAAGTTTAGAGCATTTTCACAATTTTTGTGGAGGCTAAATATAGGAAATTTTGAGAAGACCCGTGAAAAGATAAAGGTAGAACAACCTGATAAATTGGATTTTTTTATTAAGGAGGAGGTAAAGTCTAAATTTTTTAATTATTTTTCTCAATTTACCACTAAGGCCAGAAGGAAAGTAGTTAGATAGTCAGGAGTCCTTATTTTTCCAAAATGGGATATAGTGAATGCCATGGTTTTTTATTCAATAAGGAAGCAAAAGGACGTCCAACTTAAAACTGAAGAAGAGGTATTACAGGCTCATAAAGGAGTCAAATTTAATTATAATCATCAGGCTCTTGTTATTTGGTCCATGAAAAAAAGGGATAAGACCAAGATGCAAGAAATTTCCACTGCAGAGCATACTAGTGCATTGACAGTTTTCAGGGCTAGTGAGGTAGGCAGTAAGTAGATAATAGGAATGGCCTCAGAAATGTTAAAATTTGGTAGTGTTGTATCTGGCCAAGAAGAAGATAGATTTTCCCAACTCAATCTAGGTTTGAGGAAGTTTTGAAAGAATATGAGGATAGGGGTATGCAGATACAGTCATTGGAAAATAAAGTATCTCAAATGGAGAAGGTACTAGGGAAAAGAAAAGTAGAAGAATCTAGCAGACCCAGGATTGTATACCCTCCTAGGCCACCTGTTGAGCCTTTTAAATCAACTCCAATTGTTGAAATACCGGACACCCCAGAAAGGCCATAGTTCTACACTACAAAGGAATTTGAAGAAGAAAAGAATAAATTATATGCACTACATGTGGAACTAAATGATCAGTATGAAGAAAAATTGAGATGGGGTTTCATGTATTTGGTGGATAGAATTGAATGGCCATCATTTTTTGATTTGTTAGCAGGGATTGCAACCATCAAGGATGAATTGAAGAAAAATGAGGATAGTTTCAAACCCCTTATGCAGAAATAGATAGAAAGGAATAAAGATATCACTACTATGTGTATATCTGTCATTCAATTACCATGTCATCAAATAGAACAGACCTTTGACTTGCTAAATAAATTGTAAGGTTTTGATGACAAACAAAATTCTTTTCAAAAAAGATTAATTATTTATTTTTCCAAGTATACTGTAGAGAAGTTTGATTTATTTCCTTGTGCTTTAAAGACCATTGATAAAGTGAAGCAAAAGGAAGAGTGGAAAAGAGAATTAGATGAAATTCTTTTTGAAAGGATGAATAAAATCATTAATGAGACTAGTCATTTTTTGTGGGCAAGGACAAATGAAGAGCTGGTAAAAGTGCAGTTATTCTACAACACCATCAGAAAAGATTTGGTGGATATGGATGCAATTGAAAATTCCCTAATAACTGTACAAAGGGAAGTTCTAAATTTTTATTGGCTAGATGACACTACTTATAATGAGTGGAAAGATAAATTCATGTCTATAGAGAACATGTTAGAAGATGATGAGGCAGAAGATGATGCAAGTGTAACTGTTACTTTAACAGTTGATGATGAAGACAGAGAAAATCCCCAAGTTAAAGTAAACTTGCAAGTAACTGAAGAGGATACAACCCTTTCAAGCCTCATGGTCACTTATTTCGAGGAATTAGATTGATAGAAGAATCAAATCATTATACTCTGCCGATTCCAAAGGATGTAATAGAAAGGGGCCCACAAAAGGAATGTTTGATGTAAAAGTCTTTATGTTACTCACATTTTATCATTTTTTGATAGGTGTATGTAAATATTTCTTGTAAGGGACACCTATCATTTTCTCTTAGCCTAAAGCTTGTTGCATCTCACACTATATAAGTGAGATTCCAGGGCTAGAGAAAGGGTCTAATTTCTATTGTTTCTAGGTGATATACTTAGTTTGTTTTCAGTCCAATGTTTTGAGCAATTTTATGATGTATTTTCTCTATTCATTCCTCAAAATACATTAATATAGAATGATCTATGTGTTTCTTCTTAAGGTCATTCTGAGTTTACTACAAATGTATACAATTTTCAAAGAAAATGAATACAAATTATGAGTTGTCCCCATATCAGTTCTTTCTAAATTTTGTCTCCTTTTGATTACTCGATTATCTTGATATTGTATGAGTAAAGGCTTGTGCAATTGAATGCAATCCAGTTAGGTTGTATATATGTTCATCACTACTATTAGTTCAATGGATTAAGTAAAATCTTTGATGAATTTGATAAGGTTGCTACAGTAGTAGAAAGGATTTTTGAATGATGAATTTTGATAAGAATTGTTGATAATATTTTTTATAAGGAAAAAAATTAGATCTAAGGATTTGTAGTAGACTCAAAAGCCTAATGGATTAGGCACTAGTCAAATTGATTCAACTGGAAGAGAAATGTGTCATAAATGGTTTTCAAATGCAGAATTATAATCAATTTTACTTTTATTTCCTGAAGATCTTCAAATTCGGCTAGTAATTATTTGCATGGAATGTTTTAGCTTCAGTTAGCCACTATTTCTAACAACATGTGCAGACCTATAGAAGAATATTGGCTAGATCTGTTATATGGGATGCATTTATCAAATTTTCAAGAATTATGCATGTGTTTGAGGATTTGAGATGACAATCAAAATTAAACTAAAATAATTCTCATACAGTGTTTCCTAGTCTTGAATCATCCCTGGGTATACCCACCCTGGTTTTTCAGAGCTTAAAGAGTAGAGAACCACCCTTGGTTTTGTTGAAGTTGGGTCCAAATGGTTTACACATATAATTGTTAATAGGAATTTGCTAATACTTAGGTTGTCTGAGTGATATCATTTTGGTATTAATCATTTTGTTACTTAGTAGTTTTAAAACACCAACACACTCCTCTTATTGAAATTCTAGATACACCACAGAGACCTTAGTACTACACTGCAAAGGATTTTGAAGAAGAAAAGAGCAAACTATGGGCATTGTATGTAGAATTAGATATATAGTATAAGGATAGATTGAGAAAATTTATTGTATATTTAGTTAATAAAATTGGTTGGCCAACATTTTATGAACAATTGGCAAAAATAATAAACATATGAGATGAGCTAAAAGCAAACAATAATGCCCTAAAGCTAATTGTTAATAAATGGAACAAAAGAGATAAAGATGTCACTCTGCTATGCTTTTTAGTTATTAGTTTATCTTGTGAATAGATAGAAAGGAATTTTGGTTTAACAAATGATCTCTCTAATTTTTACAATAAAAGAATTACATTACAAAAGAGAATCATAAGCTATATTGACAAATATAAGAGTAGAAATTTTGTACTCTTCCCACATGCCCTAGATAAAAAGGATAAGTTGAAAAATAAAGAGGAATGGTCCCAAGAATTAGACAACCTATTATGTCCTAGGATGAATAGGGTCATAAATGAAAAGGGTAATGCATGGAAGACAAATAAAATAGAAGAAGTTGTAAAAGTGCAAATATTTTATGATTCTTTAAGAGAAAATTTTATTGAGATTGATAAATTAGAAGAATATGTGAAAAAGAAGCAGCATGAGATTCTAAATTTTAATTAGCTCAATAACACACTTTTTAACAAGTGGATGGTAGATTTTGTTATGCAAAAAATTTGGAACTTGATGAAACTGATGATGATGAAGTGCAAATAATTGACACATCAATGAAAGTAGAAGAGGATAGAGGTAGGAAACCAATTGTAGTTATGAGCACAAAGGTCCAAATAGGTGGCTTAGAAATAAGACACTCAAATATAACTATCAATCTATTAGTACAAGATGACATGGATGGAGAATCCTGAGTTAAGCTCATCTTTCAAGTATCAGATCAGGGCTCATCACATGAAATTCCAATGGTCACACACTCCAAGGAAGAACAACAACAACAAAAAAGCTAGTCATAAACCCCTCAACAACAAACAATGTAGTAGAAGTGGTCCCACTAAAGAATATTTATGATTAAAAACATTTTGTTGCACCATTTTTTGTCTTTTATGATAGTAACTTGGTAAATATCTTTCTATCTTAAGGACAATTGTTAGTACTCTCCATGCCTAAAACTTGTTGCATCTCATGCTATATAAGTGAGATTTCAAGGTTAAAGAGAGGGTCTAAATTATTGTATAACTCTTAGTTATGCTTGTTTATTTCGATCTAGTTTTCTTGAAGCCAATTCTAGGGTGTATCTTCTCTGCAATTCTGAGAATACATTAATTTTCTAGGATCATGGTGTCTTGTCTTGAGTTGTTCTAAGTTATATTCCAATGTTACATAATTTTCAAAGAGAATTAACACAAATATGAACTATCCCCATATATTTCTTCTCTGAAATCTTGTCTCCATTGTTAATTACTAGTTATTTTGAGATTGTATGGGAAAAGCTTGTTTAATTCAAATACAACTAGGATACATTGTATATCAGATCACTATTGCTTTTAATTCAATGAGTTAAGTAAATACTTTAGTGATATGATAGGATTTCTAGGAAGTTACAAGGATATACATTAAGAATAAGTTTTAGCGAGAATTATTAATTATATTGATTGTAATATAGTCAATTAGGTCCAATAGTTGGATAGACTCTGAATCCCAATGGATGAGGCACTGATCAATCATTTCAGTTATCATATAAAGATATCATGGATAATAATCAAGAAAATATTAAGATAAAAATAAATTTTCTTTAAATGTATGAAGAATATCATAGTTAGTCAATACTTGTTTGCATTTAATCTCTGAGTTATAGTGAGCAGCTATTACCCAGAATTACTTGTAAATCTAAGAAGAATTGTGACCAATCTATTCTAGGGATGAATATTGTGATAGAATTTCATTGAATGAATGGAATATGAAGATAATATCAATCTATGAATCTTTTATCCCTTAGGTGCACTGGCCTTGGTTTTGCAAAGCCAAAAGAGCAGAAAATCTTTACGATTTTGTTGAAGTTGAGTCCAGATCTAAAGACCATCTAGTTGATTATAGGGAATAGCTAATATTTATGTTATTTTTATCTTCACCATCTTAGTATCAAGTAGCTTATTACTTGGTAGTGTAAAAACACCAATAAGACCCAACACTAGACCCTTCTCCTACATCGAGTTGGTTTTCATAGTTGTGAACCTCAATTATTTCCTTATCAGCAGTAGCACCATCTAAGATTGAATCATATTCATACTCGTGAGAGGATTTAATTATTCTCCTCTAGTCAATGGTACCCAGTCATTATCATCATCATTTTCTTGATCCTATTATATCCCTTCTATGCGTTGACCATGACTAGATATCTCTATTTGAAATTGAGCTTGAAATTGAGGAGGTGTGTATAACTCACCCTAATAGTAGTTGTTTGCATTGTACAAAATCTTTTGTAGGTCATCTCAATTACTGATGTTGTGCCAATAGAATCTCTATTTCTCTCAGCATTGTTTACTTGTGGAGTTTGTTCAACATGATCATAGAGCATATCATATACATCTAGTGGAATTGGGTAAGGAAATGTATCTTCCTCCTTCGAATCTTCTACCATTTGAACTGATATGAACTTTTTCTTTCCCAAGTAGAATGGCATCCTTTTGAATCCTAGACTAGTAGTGTCATTAGGCCTTCCCAACTTTTCCTCAATAGGATCTATCAAGCCCTTGTTGTTTTTACCCACACGACCTTCCCCTTTGTATCACATTCTCTTCATCATCATGCAACCTCTATCATGTTGGTTTGATAGAACATCACAATGTGTTGTGTCCTTATCATCATTTTCTCCTTTGTATAGCCAAGCTAGAATAGTTCACTCTTCATCTTCATCTTCTAGGGGTATTATTTCTTGAATGAAGGTACCATCATGGATGGTTTTCCATAGTATCAAGGAGATGGGGATAGTGATGTTAGAGATAATACTAGTAGTGAATAATTTCCTATTTATTTATCCTTCAATTTTAAAGAATTTTCTATGTCTTTCAATTTAGCCTCATAATCTCCAACATGTTCCCTACTATGTGGTACAAAAGTTTCACTACCTTTTATTAGTGTATTGCATGAAATTCTCATTTTAGTAAGTATAGTCACATATACTCCATTGTAGGGAAATTTAATGCATTGATGATATGTCAAAGGTACAGCTTACATTCCATGTATCCAAGGATATCCCAACAAAATGTTGTAGGATAGTGGTGTATCCAACACTTGATAGGTTATATCTCTCTCTATTGATCCCACTATGTACCACAAGTATTTTAGAAGTCCTCTCTTCTTCATCATAAGCTTTGATTGTTATCTTTTTGTAAGGATATATGGCACATTCAAAAAAACTAAGTTGTGGAATCAAATTGTAAGAGTAGATGTTAAGACCCATTTCTCCATCAATTAGCACATGCTTGATTTGAAACTTTTGAATCATGACCTCAATATGCAAAGCTTGACTATTTGAGTGACTTAGCGAGTTATCATCTTCCTTAGAAAAGAAAAGACAATATGATGAAGTTAAGTGTCCCACCATAGATTGAAACTAATCCAAGTCTATTTTTTTTATGAAGAGGGGTAAATGCTTTGACCTAGAGCTATGAACCAATGAGGCCACAAACGGGGGACCTCATCCCCATGAGATTTGAACCTTGATGGCAAGGATAACAACACAACAACTTAACCATCACAACATGCCACTATTGGCTCCAACTAATCCAAGTCTAAGTCTTTAGGCATCTTTGCTTTTGTTAGGGCTTTGTCCAAGATTTCCCTATGTTTAGGAGAAATTTTCAACAATTCAAATATGGTAATTTGAGCATTGGTACATTGGATTTTTTAAAGGATACTATAATTATTTCCTCTAATGGATGATACTTCTCTAGAATTTTTGGTCATGGTTATAGCACTAGGTTTGTGTTTTAGAGCTTGATCAATTGATGAGAGTCTAATACCTTTGAGGATAATCTTTTGTTTTGATCTCTTTAAATGTTTGTTGTTTTAGAATCTCATTTGGGTCATTTTAAGATGATCATGTTACAGTGCTCTATTTCAACAAATTCTACCATGTGAATCACATTGTCATCATTAGAGTACATGTATTTAACTTTTGACATATTTCTTGATTTAGAACCCTCTCCTATCTCATACTTGGGAAAAGGTTCCTTGAAAGCTTTTTGGTCCATGTTTTCATTGTGTCCATCTACCACCACATCTCCAATTTCTATGAGATCTTGGGTTGTGTGTTTGAGTTTTATGCAGTTTCCAATCTTATGTCCTTTGTTTTGGTGGTATACACACAAATCATTATCATTCCACTAAAATGATTTTTATTATGGATCATAGGGTTTTGAGTTATTCAATAGACCTATAACATTTGTTTTGTAATAATGTTTTGAAACCACTTCAAGAGGTTCTCCCAAAGGTGTAAAAGTACACTTAGGTCTAGCAATCTATGGTTTATTGGTGGGTGTGCTTCCAGTAGATTTGGAGTTAGATGTATTCTTTTAAACATCCTTGGTTTCTTAGATGTTTTTGGTCAAGTTGAAATATATCTTAGTGACTTTGGGATTCACTATATCTACAACTCCATCATTCACCACATCTCAATTTTTGTTCCAGTGCTTGCCTTCTCCTTTTCTAGATCCTAGTTTGGTTTCTTTGTGAAGTGTGAGTTCCTCTTTCTTGATCATGAACTCATCTATGTGTACAACATTCTTGGTCATTCTATAAAATGAGGATTGTCCTCACAATTATAGTTTATAGCCAAATTTAGGTACAAGGTTGTCTAGGAATATGTTCAATCATTCTTCTTTTGGAATCTTGTATGCATATTTGGAGTATAATTTTCTCCATCTTTGGAGGAATGTTAAGAAAGGTTCTCCTATTCTTTGTTTTATGTTTCACAAGTCTTGGATAGTAACTAGATGTTGAATTTTGTAGGCATACTATTGTACAAACATATTTGCAAGTTCTTTTAAAGTCTTGATTCCAGTAGGTAGTTTTGAGAATGATTCCATAGCTTTCCCTCCCAGACTTTGTGGAAACAAGCACATAAGGTATGTTTGATCATGCATGAATTCCATTGATAAAGCTCCAAACTCTCTCAGATGTTCTTGGGGAATTTTTGTACCCAAGTATTTGTCAAATTTAGGTATCTCCGCTCCTTTAGGAAAAGGATGCATATACATGTCCTTGTCAAAAGGAAACAGACATATCACATATAATGATAATTTGGTTACATACGTATGTTTGTTCTTCTTCATCTATTCCAGTTGTGTTTGCATATCATGTATTTGTTTAGTTAGAAGAGATACAATAGTTTCCTCTTATTGTTTGACAAGTATCTCAACATCATAATGTTTAGGTAGTATGGTTTCTTCAAGAGTGAGTTCAAGAAATTATTTCTCTTTCTCTTGTTTCAATAGTAGTTCCATCATTCTACAAAATGTTTTACTCTTCTTACATTTCTCAACTTGTTGGAGGGTTGGTTCACCTTCATCTAGACTTTTATCTCCATTAGAATTGTTGTTTTTATTGATGTTATTCCTTTGTCTCTCATCATTCTCATTTTTTTGTTCAGACATTGTTGTAAGTGGTTGTCTAGCTAGTATCTCAAGATTAGGTCCAATCAGTGTTTGTGTTCTACTCCTGGTGATAAACTCTAGTTCAAGAGAGGAATCACTAAAGATTGTATTAGATGGTTATTCTTGAAATAAAGGGTTGGTCCATTTGGTAACCACACATCTTGTGTAGGAGTTCTTGGGGGCAAGGGAGATTCATTTGAATCACCTGAGAAAGATAGTAGTTGAGAAAGACTATTGTCCCTTCTAGATTGTTTGATCATTTTCTTCCTAGAACTTCTAGTTTCAGAAAACATCAAAGTGTATAACAATAGTAGTTTTTGGGGTATAGATCAAGTTTATGGTTCAAATTTTGTCTCAAAAAAATTTATGTGTGTAAGTAGCAGTGGGTGATGTATACCAAGGTACAAGTCGTCAAAGCAATAATAGCTAAATAGTTGAGTGGATGACTCTTGCAGCAACAAGTATTACAACATAGTAGAGATTGTAAGTATGGGTTTTTGAGACTAGCTTTTCTATAATAAAACAAGATATTTAACCTTGTTTGAGAGATATTTTTTACAAAAAAATTAGAACAGACACAAATACCAACTGGTGAATTTTGAGGCTCTAAAAAAGCATTTTTCTGAAAGGCTCGTACAAGTTTTCTCACAAGGTCAAAGGATTTTTTAGACTAGTTTCTTCTTTGCATAGTTTTCAATATAATTTTTGATAGAATTATCTTATCAATTCCATTTTCAAGATATTGAAATAGTGTTCAATAGTAGAATGTGACACAAGCAATATTCTCAAAATAATTCCATAAAGGAAAAAGTAACTTTGTGGAATACAAGCATGTGGATGTTTGAATTTTCAATACTAGATCAACATCATGTGTATATTTAAGAGATTTCTATTGTTTTAACACAAATGAAGACAATTCATACACACATCTATCTAATGTCCTTTTTGGTGACACATGGCTGAAAAAGGTGGGCTCTAATTAAACTGGATTTAGTCAAGTTTGATTTGCATCCAAAGAGCATGCTTTTACCTCTCTTTCAAGAGCTTCCTACCAATGCTAGAGAGGTTTTGCACAATCCATGAGGAATACTAGAGGAAGCTTATTACATGTTCTTTGTCCTTCACCCCATTAAGGATGAAGGTCTTTGGGCTTTCCCTCTCACCGGCCCTGCTAAGGAAAATCTCAGGAGGTGTGCCACTATGGCTCAAATTAATCTACCTATTTGAAAGGAAAAGAATGAAACCAAAAGAAGATCAAGGAGTCTTATCACCCTAAGAAGGATGAGAGAATATCCCTACTACTTTTGAATTCCAAACATAATAGACATCATTTATTCATTTCCAAACCTTTTAGCTAATGAAAACATGAGGCTTCTAATTAAGTTATGTGTCTGTTCATTCCTTAGCTAATTTTCATAACAAACATTTCATGTTTGGCATTTTGAACACTATAAAAGTGAAGAGCATATGCCTAATACCAAATCTAAAATTCAATAAGCTCTTTTACTTGGCTAGATTTTGGAACTGAAATGCCACCATTTAAGCAAAATGCAAAAAGATTAGGCTTACCTCTTTTCAAAGCTAGCAAACACTAGGAACATTTTTGAGTTTTTCTTTCTTTTTGCATGTACCTAGGCAATCATTCCAGCTCCTAAGCATCCATGATAGTTTCCACAAACATTAGTTCAATAAAAAATATGTCTAGTTTATCAAAAAAATTAGAACAATTCAATAATAGAATTAATTTTTCATGAAAAAATCATTTAAAAAATGATTAATTATTGAAAATGAATCATGCAAATCTGAAGAAGAAAATTAAACCCTCTTGATAGCATTTCCAATTTGCAAAACAAAACTCTTTGAAAGTTCCTTTATTTCTCGTCAATTAATTTTTTAATATGAAAAACTCATTAAAAAAAAAATTGTCGAAAGATAATTCAAAAAATCTAAATTTTGTTCTATAGGCTACACACATCAGTAGAAACCTACCAAAAAAATTCATCAATAAATTCTTTTATTTTGTCCTAAAAGGAATTTTTTCATGGAATTCATTAAAAAAAATGGAAAAATACTAAACCTTGATCCCAAAAATCTGATTTTTTTTTTGTGACCTACACATATCCATATAGACCTACAAAAATAATTCTATTATGCAGTTCGATGATCTGTGCCCAAAATGATTTTTTTATGAAAATAACATTATAATTTTTAAAAATCTAAAATCAACACAAAAAATCTAAAATTTATTTTTAAGGTTGCAGATGTGTATATCAATCTATAGAAGAAGAAAAAATTATTTCCCAATTCGGTGATACGTGTCCAAAATGATTTTTATGAAAAAATCATTTTAAAAAATTAAAAAATTATTGAATATCAGTTCAAAAAATCTAAATTTTATCTGTAGCTTGCAAACAGTAAGATAAACTTACAAACAAAAATATTAATAATTTCCATGTTGTTTAGGAGATATGAAAAAATGTTTTAAAACTTGCAGGGAAAAATTAATTGGCATATGAAAACTGAGAATTTGAGGCTAAATATCATGTTCAAACCCACAGTGGGGCACCAAAAATGTATGTGTGAAAGATGGTACCTATATCTATAAACACCACACTTTAATAAATCATTACATCCATGGTTATCCAAATGATAAAATCAATAATATGAAAAATACCATGTGAAAGTGACTTATTGCCTTCTAATCAATAGGAGTTCGTAGCTCTTAGATCCAAAGTTGTATTAGTGATTAGACGCTATTGAAATGAAGGATTTTAGTATGTATGCAGATCTAGGCTATATTTTTGTATTTTTGCATGCAAATATATATATGAAAATTAGATGAATGAAAGATGAAAGGTAATGAAATCTATATGATCTAGCAAATCAATAATCTCAACAAATTTTGATGCACAATATCTCTAAAGAAATTCTAGCATTGTAATCTTACTCTTCAATTCCATGTACATCTTATGAGAAATAAAGATTATAAGGCCTTCTTTTATAGATATTTCTAGGATGAGGAAGAGTTAAGTTCTATACACTAGAAATGTGTCCCACTCTAAACCCTTCTATCCAAACGATTCCATGAGTTTGGAATGCTTGGATGCTGGCTTAGAGCTCCCTATCCACGGAGTGCAAGAGAGTGTATTTCAAGTTCAAGGGCTCTCAGATGAGCCTTAGAGATACTCTTCTTGCTAGTAAACCATGCAATGGGAGGTTCTTTGAGACAAGAGCAAGAGTGCAAATGTCTTAAGGAGTTCCTCAAGAATGCAATGCAAGTATGGAAACTAAGCTAAGATGAGAATGCAAAATGCAGCTACTCTAAGCATGGATGAGAGTGTTACAATCCAAATATTAAGCTATGTGAGATAGATTATTGCCAAATAGAAGCTAAACTAACATGCAACATGAATCTAAGCTAAATGCTATGGTATGAGAGAATGTAGACAAGAAATAGAAGTTCTCCACAAAGCTCCAAAGAAACTTGTTAGAAAACCTGCAGCATAACAATATTCAAAAGATGGATGGGTTTGAGGGGGAAAGCTCTCTCCCTTTTAAAGATGTATAGATGGTGGAGATCAAGATGAAGATGGTGGATGATCAATGGTGGAATTTGAAAAGAGGAGTGATCCATGTGCACACACAAGTCAACCAATAGAATATAAGTTGACTTGTCACATAAGACAAAAGTCACAAAGCCTTTTCTTTTAATTGCAAAATAGAAAAAGGACTTTATGTGTGCACTTTAAGAGGGTTAGAAGAATGGGGTCTTTTATTTAATTAAAAGGGGACATGTTCTTTTAATCAAATAATGAACTTAGGATAGCATAGTCAAACTATAGGTTATAATCAAATAAATTGATTATTAGCAATTTGGTCTAGGCAAATGATTGAATTAATTTAGCCAAAATGTTGAAAAGGGGGCTAATAGTCTAGATGACCATTTTTAGGTGATTACATTTGCCCCTCTTTGACTAATGCGTGATCAATTTGGGAACACATTATGTCAAAGAAAATAGAAAGCCAAGTAGGCGGTGATAGATATAGACATCTAATTCCAAAGAATGAAATGCAAAAATAGATAGCAATTCCTAAATGCACAACCTGATAGTGGTAGTACTGAACATTAGGAAGACGATGTTAGGATCCAAAAAGAATTTTAACACCTAGCAAAGCGAATAGATCGAGAGCAAGTGATAAGGTCAAACAAATGGTCCTAAGAAATAGATAGCTATAACAATCAGCAATAGAGTATTTTTGCCCATTGGGATCGAAATTAAAATGAG
The DNA here is from genome assembly GCA_028749045.1 of Cupressus sempervirens. Classification (NCBI taxonomy): domain Eukaryota; kingdom Viridiplantae; phylum Streptophyta; class Pinopsida; order Cupressales; family Cupressaceae; genus Cupressus; species Cupressus sempervirens. The sequence continues at coordinate 502,962,010 of CM053784.1, forward strand.
GTGAGGGGATGCAAAAACTGGCTAGACATGAGAAAATTAGAATAGAGCAATGTCCAAGATGACAGATAGATGATTAGAACCCAAGAATGACTATAAGAAATTGATAAAATGCCCCAGTTTGACTAGAGTTGACCTTGAAGGATATAGCATAAAAATTAGGTCAAAATGAGTGGAAAGGTGATTTTAGACATGAAACAGTGAATTGAAGTAGATATGAAGCATAGAAATGATGAAGACATGAAGAAATTAAGATGCCCCAGCAATGATTCGAAGATTAGACCTCAAAGGGTCAGCTAACTACTTAGAAGAAGGTGGAATTTTGAAAGACAATTTTGGCCATCAAGATGAACTCAAATTTGGATTTTGATCCCGAAAATGAATCTAGGATGTTGAAATTATTTAAGAGGTCAAAACTTTATATAATGTGATGACAAGATAGAAAAGAGATGAAGTGAAAGATTAAGAAGGTGAAAAGACATGAACAAGAAGAAAGTAAAGAAATATATGAAAGGAGTTAGCTGATATGTCCACAAAAAGATGAAGAGAGAGCTCTTCCCATATGCAAGAATGCAAGACTAAGCTAGAAAATGAACCTAAAATGCTAGCTAATATGAAAAGTGGTTTACTAACAAGAAGTGTATAGCATTTAGCCTCTTAATTTTATCATTGAGCATTTATTAGGGACATCATGAGATCATACAACCATCACTAGTATAACTATGAGGATATGAATATGATCGATATCGGATAGGTATGTGGAAATCCAATCTAAGCATCAGAGACATGTAAGTCAAGATAACTACGTGATCGGATTTCCTAAGTTTAATTTAGCAAGATTACACTTGTATCAAGGCATAAGCGCTAGGATAAACCCTGAGTGTGGTCTTGCAAAACAGTCAAGGATGATACATTTGTAAGTCAAAATGTTGAATAGGACAAGCATAAATGCTTACAACACTATAGACAAACAAATTATACCCACAAGAAGAAATCAAGAAACTATGTCCCATGCCCCTAGTCTTCTAGTCAATGACATCCTCGAAAGACTATTAGGGAGGGAACACATGGCAAAGAAATCATCATATACAGCACACAAAGTAGATAAAGGTCAGCATAACTCATTCGTTTAATGTTAAAGTGCATGTGTGTAAGTCACTTGGCCATTTCTTCAAGAATTGATTCTGATAGTGAGAAATATCGTGACATTGGAGACTGTAGGTAAACTATTTGAAAAGTGTTGAGAAACACTTGATGTCAAAGTGGGTGGGAATAGTGTTGAGAAACACTATTTTGTGAGTTGTCAAAGAAACCCTAATGCACAAGAATACCTCAATAGGCTAAGTAGTTATGCTCCTGAGATGAGGAAAAGAAATAATTCCAAGCCAAGAAATGTAGCGAAGTGGATGATTAAGACTGATAGACATAGGTGCAAGGGTTTCAAGTAGTGCTTGTTTCTAGGTTTTCACCACTTGATAGATTTTTTCAGGACTTTTTTCAAATTTTTTGTATTTTTCAACTTTTAAATTTTTTTGGTGATACATCAAAGCACCTATTGCTAGATTTTCACTAAGATGATCATTTTTTCAAGATATTTTCTAATTTTTAGAATTTTTTCAGCATCATATATGATTTTTTGGATTTTTAAGAAGGTTTTAAAGATCACTAGTTCTAGAGCAAGATCACATCATTTTCTCCTAATGTCTAGCAAGGTATAGGACACGATGGAGAAACAAGCCAGTGGATAAGCAGAGATGGATAAGAAAGGAGTATGAAGCAAGTAAAAGTGATCCTCAAGGACTGACTCCTCAAGAGTGCCCAAGCTAGGGAAAGAGGTGAAATAGTCATATGAAGCATATTTTGGATAAGCAATGGAAGAAATGAGAAAGATAGCATGTAGGATAAGTAGTGAAGCCAACAAGTGAGATAGCATGAAGCATGTATTCCAAAAGAGTAGACATGTCAAGAGACCTAGGAACCATTTTTTATTTATCGTGATCAAGACCAAGGGGTCAACTAGATAGGATAGCATTGGGATAGAGCAATAAGAATAAAGCTCAAGATATAGGATATGAGTGAATGGAAGAGCACAATAGAAAATCTCATGGATAAGATAGCCAATATGCAAAGATAGCTCAACATTGTCAAGATCAAAGAGAGAAGAGGGGATAGATGGATGATGAAAGAATAACGCATGATGCTTGTTTACCAAGTTTTCATCATGGTACTTATCCAAGGTGCCACAAGATATAGTTTTCACCATAGGATGCATTTATTTCTCTTTACTTTTGCTACCAAGGTGCCACAAGAATTAGTTTTCACCAAGGCACATTTTCATTGTTCTCATTTTTTATTTTTTATTTTTTTTAAATTTTTTTTCTTTTTTAGAAAGAGCTCAAGCTTTTTGAATTTAGATAGTGCTCCTATAGGAAAGATAAGACATGATAAGACAAGACCATAGAAAGGTATGCTCAAAGATGTTGATAGGGTGATGAAAGAGAAATGGTAGTAGGAAGAATATATTGAGGATAAGAGTTCATGTATAGAAAGTAAGTGTAAGCTTTAGAGGATTTCATGAGGGTAGTTGAAATATTGGACAAGATCAACATTAACACACACCTTGAAGGGTATTGGAATGATGGAGGAATCATGGATGAAGTAGTTTGAGGTTTAGATGTATGAGGTGGTAGAAGAGATTTTGAAAAAAGTGGAGTGGAAGGCTTTGGAATAATTTTAGGAAGATTTTTGGAAGAAGATAGAATGGAAGCCTTTGGAAGCTTGAATGTCAACTTTGAAGTATTTTGAATATTCAAGTCTTTTAAAAGAGACTTGGGAATCCATATAGCTTTTGATTTTCCTTTGGATACTTCAAAACACATTTCTTCAATAATGGGTTTAGGAACCCATATTTTCTTTGATTTAGCTTTTTTAATAGTTGACCTTTGCGGTCTCTTTTGTGTATTCTCCTTATTAGCATTCACATGTCGATTAGATGGGACATAGTGATCTTTATTTTTCAATGGATTCTTATGTTAATTCCCACTTCCAAAGGAATTGGGATTTGTGGATGAATAAGGCTGATATGACTGGTTTAGATGGATAGATGGGTGAAAAGTCATCAAGGATGAGTGTCTTTGTTGATCTTGAGGTATGATGGGAGAGCTAGGAGTAGAAAGTGTAGGAGATGAAGGAACATATGGCCCCAATATCGATGGAAGGTTTGGATGCTTTAGCTTAGATGGATAAGGACCAAGGATAGATTTAGAAGATGCAAAGGGATAGTGGGAAGGGATATCAACATCTTTGGAATGAGCAACATGGTCAAAGCCATCAATAGACTCATAAGTACCTTTGATAAGAACAACATTTTTAATAGAAGCACTTGAAGCTTGAGCACAATTTTGAAGTGGATGTGGAGAAGTAGAACATGAGGGTATGCTTTGATCTTGACAAGTAGCTTTGGATAGCATATGAAGAGAACTTTTCTCATAATTTTCAGTAAGCTCAAGGGAGATAATGGAAGTGGTATCTTCATCATACTTGGGGGGTGGACAAGATATAGGATATGGAGGGGAAAAATATTGAAAGAGATGAAATGGTGCTTGATCTTGATCTTTCTTGACATTTATAGCTTTTTCTTTTTGAGAGTCCTCTTGACATGGAGCCACTTCTAAGGACAAGGGAGAATGAAGAGTGAATGGAGTAGTGCTTGGATTAGGCATAGTAGTTCATGAAGGTTGAGGATGTTTAGGATTGGTAGCATGGAAAAGGTTTGCCACCAAGTGAAGGTTAGCTTGAGTTTCTTTTAGAGGTAGCCCTTGAGGATACATGTAGTCAATGTGGAAAGCATTAGGTTCTTTATTTGATGGAGGCATGTTGGAAATATTTGAAGTGTTGGGAGATGCACGAGTGTTGGAAGAAGTGGAAGATGTAATAGAGCTGCTACTAGACATAGGTTCATTAATGTGATCTTTCTCAAGAAAAGTATCCTCATCACATGAATCATTAGAGGCATCAATAATTCCATTATCAATAAGATCTTGGATTTTATGTTTTAGGTCAATGCAATCTGAAGTACTATGCTCATTATGTTGATGATAAGCACAATAGATATCCAAGAATGGGTTTCCATATGAGCTAGACTTAGGTAACATGATGATCGTATTGCCAAGAATTTTTTGCAAAGTGTCATCATAAGAATCTTCCAAGGGAGAAAAAGTTCTATTAGAAGTATGTCTAGAGTCCTTTTTTTGTTTCTCAAGTGAATGGTATGTATTCATATATTCATCATTATCTTGGTCAAAGATAGGTCCATCATGAAATTTTAGCATAGGCTCAAAGGAGGTATCACTTGCTTGTTCTCTAAAGAGGTCTTTAGATCTAGAAGATGAAGACATTTGATGTCTTGAAGTAGAGCATGTAGACCTAGAAGAAGAGGATGACCTCAAAGAAGGTGACTCACATGCATGTAAAGACCTTAAGGAATATTCATGTAATGATGAAATCTTCTCCTCTAACCTTTTCTCAAGATTAGACTTCATTTATGTCATGCGCTTAGAGAGATGAAGGTAAGAAAGATCATTTGTCTCTTCTAGTTCTTTGTATTGCACATATAGATCTTGAAACTCTTTAACGGCATGGAGGATATCATGATCATCTATATTTGGTTGAATTTTGGTAGCACAAGGTTTAGATCCCATAGTTTTAGATGCAAAGCTAAAATAGTCTAGAAGATAACTTGATGTTGAAACTATAGGAGGTAGAGTGTTCACTTGCCAAGATAGTAGAGAGAGAGATTAAAGCAACTTTTCAAACAATATGTCCAAGAAACTTACGACATGAATGACTCAAGTCAATAGCTAGGCAAGATGCCCAAATAGCCAAATATATAGAGCAAGCAAGGTGACAAGTGAACAACTCTCCAACCCAAGAGTGTAGTCAAGAAATCAAGGCAACCATTTCAACAAAAATATAACTAGCAAGTGGACATAGACCATGAAGATAGAAAGACCAAGAGCACCAAGACCAAAGAGTTACTTTAAGCATGTTCAAGAACTAGAGACATAAAAAATAAAAATCAAATGATGAGACTCCCCTTAGCAAGCAACACAAGAAAATGTTTGCATTTGATTTTTTGACTTGGTTGACAAAGTTTGACAATAGTTGATAGCATAGCAAGTTTGATGTTCAAAAGCAATTTCTTTCCAAGCAAGATAGTGACACATGGAGTAGTCTTCAAACAATCAAACAAGGGACAAAGCAACCTTGCATGATATAAGCATATGTGAGGTCTTAAAAGAAAGCCGCATAACTATCATCATATGTATGTTCCAAAGATTTCCACAGGTCTAGCACATTCAAGAACACATCAAGCAATATCTACCTAAAAGTCATGGTTCATTACTCAACAACTTGGTTCATTACCAAGGGAATACATATGGTGAGTGTAAAATCTTGGGGTGATCTGGGTAGTCCACTAGGATCAATCCTTGCACCAAGAAGTTGAGCGGCTAAAAAAGGGTAGTTACTAACTTAGGGTGTTTAGATAGGGCTTCCGTTCATAGTGTTCCTCTTTCTCCCAATTACAGGACACCTCACCTTGCAATGAGTAACTGATCTCGCGACCACAAGAGTACCTTAAGCATTCTTTGATCTCCCTATAGTCAAAATCCCATAAGTGATCACACTAGGCAAAGACAAACACTATGTCTACCAAAGTTTTGTGTCCTTGATAGCCTTGAGTTTATAGTGGGTTGGAAGAGCTGGGTAATTTTCTTGTCCCCACTTCAGTCCTTCCTCTCAGGTTGTCCAAGAGCAGGCCCTCTAAAATATTCTAAACTACACAAAGAGTGGATCAACTTTTGGAACTCGAGATTTCTGATTCACCACAAGGGTGAAGAGCATACTCTCCTATTCCAATCATTTTCTCTCAAACACACCAAGAAGATTTAGTTGCCTCTTACTCTTGAAACCAAATGGTAAGTCAAGATTTTTGATTCACCACAAGGGTGAAGAGCATACTCTCCTATCACCAAAATATCCCAATTGTAAGTTTTAATGTACCTAAAAATAAATGACTAGTATATGCCACACATGTAAAAGTAAAGAATAAGAAAAATTGGGTTTTTATGCGTTAGGAAGCCCTGCAAACAATCGTTAGTAGCCCTTGTGCATTTGAAGCTTTGAAATGTGTTCTTTTTATGCAATGTTTCAATTTTTTTCATAAGGATGGCAACCTGCAATCACAACTTGTTAGCACCACAAGTTAGTGCAAAATAACATAAAATACTGAAATAAAAAGTGGTTAGTTGCCTCAAATATCCAAGTTATCTTCCAATCAAGTGTATGCAAAGAAAGGGCAAACTAATCACAAATGCTCTCATTTTTACTCTTTTCTTTTGATCTAGTCAACAAGATTAGACTTTTTTGCTATTATTTTGGATTCAAAAATAGAAATAAAAACAAGATACCCCTACTAAAAATTAGAGAGCTTTTCAAAAATGCAAAAAATTCAAAAAAATCTCTTCATTTTCTCCCTAGAGACTGATTTTGTCAAAACAGACCAAATTTATCAAATCAAGTTTTTGATCCCTAAAATTACCTCAAAAATCAAAAGACAAAGAGAGTACCCCTCTTATAATTCAAAACCATTTTGGAAAATGTAAGTTTTTTTGAAAAATTCACTGATTTACGATCAGAAACATCTTTTTATGAAAAAAAAAGAAAAAATCATAACTCTCTAAAATCATGTCAAAATTCTCTTAAAATCAGATTAAGACATTTTGAACACATTTTCAACTTGTAAAAAAAATTTCAGAACCAAAATCCAAGCGGTTTAAAAGATATGATCAAATCTTGAAACCAACTAGATTTTTGGCCTTCAAACCAATCTACTTATGGGTTGGCCTTAAAACCCAAGTGATAATTCTACAAAAGCACTTGATTAGATCCAATATGATACTATAAAAAACTAGAGATGAAAAATAAAATCAAATGGAGCTAGAAACTTGATTCAAGCCCCACGATGGGGGCCAAAAATGTACACTAGAAATGTGTCTCACTCTAAACCCTTCTATCCAAACGATTCCATGAGTTTGGAATGCTTGGATGCCGGCTTAGAGCTCCATATCCATGGAGTGCAAGAGAGTGTATTTAAAGTTCAAGGGCTCTCAGATGAGCCTTATAGATATTCCTCTTTCTATTAAACCATGCAACGGGAGGTTCTTTGAGATAAGAGCAAAAGTGCAAATGTCTCAAGGAGTTCCTCAAGAATGCAATGCAAGTATGGAAACTAAGCTAAGATGAGAATGCAAAATGCAGCTATTATAAGCATGGATGAGAGTTTTAAAATCCAAATATTAAGCTATGTGAGATATATTATTGCAAAATAGAAGCTAAACTAACATGCAACATGAATATAAGCTAAATGCTATGGTATGAGAGAATGTAGACAAGAAATAGAAGTTCTCCACAAAGCTCCAAAAAAACCTGTTAGAAAACTTGCAGCATAACAATATTCAAAAGATGGATGGGTTTGAGGGGGAAAGCTCTCTCCCTTTTAAAGATGTGCAGACGGTGGAGATCAAGATGAAGATGGTGGATGATCAACGGTGGAATTTGAAAAGAGGAGTGATCCATGTGTACACACAAGTCAACCAATAGAATATAAGTTGACTTGTCACATAAGAAAAAAGTCACAAAGCCTTTTCTTTTATTTGCAAAATAGAAAAATGACTTTATGTGGGCACTTTAAGTGGGTTAGAAGAATGGGGTCTTTTATTTAATTAAAAGGGGACATGTTCTTTTAATCAAATAATGAACTTAGGATAGCATAGTTAAACTATAGGTTATAATCAAATAAATTGATTATTAGCAATTTGGTCTAGGAAAATGATTGAATTAATTTAGTCAAAATGTTTAAAAGGGGGCTAATAGTCTAGATGACCATTTTTAGGTGATTACAAGTTCAACTCCACACACCTCTTATTAGACAAAGTCTTTGTAGGAGGTGATAGACTAGTACACTATCCCTGATTGGGAGTGACTAAGAGTTGATTGGGTTAGATTGCCCTATTAACTTCCTAAAATGGTGGTATAATTTCCCCCCTTGACTTCCCTTTTTGATTTATGCATAGCCAAGTTAACTATTCCATTTAATATTGATTTCCTTGTTATGAAATTAGAACTCAACTCAACTCTTTCAATCAATCCTCATTTTCATCAATATTCAATTTTAGAGAAGATAATTGAAGATAATTAATATTCAAGACACTACTCACTTCCAAAGCATGTTCATCTTGCAACCAACAGTTCTTATAAGGATAAGAATGTCTCATTCTCTTTAAACCAAGTTTCTAAACCATCTCCTTAGGAACTAGGTTATCAGTACTACCTATAATGCCCCATAATTGGCTCATTGCCATGTTAACCAATTCTAGTCTATTTTGATCGATTTCTAAGTCGTATTTTACTAGGCAATTCTTATTTTGATTTTTTCTACTTGACTTAATTGTCAAATGTAGAAAACCCTAATCTACATTAATTAGGCTACTTATTTAATTCCTAAAAGTATTGACTCAAATTAGTCACATTAAACCCATTGATTAAGATTTAGTTTAATTTAAAGTGTTTATATTTTAATTAAATTAAATCATATCCTAAGGCTAATGTAATAAGGAATTAAAATATTTAATTTAATAATTATGCTCACTTTAATTAATTGAATGGGATTATTCAATTAAATGAAAAAGGAATTTATGAGGTCATATCTCACTTTATTAAATTAAATTAAATCTTCAAAATCTCCTCTTCAGTTCCAAAATGGAAACTTTGAGTGAACTATCCCCCAAATTGGAATTAATTTAGTTAACTTGTTCTCATACTCATGAAAATCTTAGTTAGCTACTCATCACACTCAAATTTGAAACAGTTAACTTCACCTAAACAAGGAAGTTTCCATTTCAACTGAATCTTCTCTTTGATCTTAACCGTCCATCTAAATTGATCTTGACCATTGATCAATTCCTGGATTCTATTTAAGGGACCCCCAATCCCTCATTACAAAGGTTAGAATTTGAATGGTATTAAATTGTTGTCAAATTAAGTACTCATTTTCTTTCTAGCTTTCACGTTGCTATCATTTTTAAACTCTCATTTAGATTAAAGATGCATACATTTAGCTCAATATCTTTTATTTCTTAGATTAATGCTTGCACTTCATTTAGACCAATTGCATAATCATACTTCGCATAAAAATTCCTTCATTCTAGAAAGGTCTGGTTGCCTGCATCTTGATTTGAGAGCACAATAGGAAAAATCCCTTTAGTTAGAAGGCTACAAGTTGCATTGTTGGACTTCTTAGATAAACTACTCTATATTTATTCTAAGATGAATCTGCATATAATGACCATGTTGAAGTATAGGTGAAAGATCTGAGGTCACATTTTCACATATACATTTTTGGTGCCCACCATGGGGTTGAGAAGTAAAATTTTTTTGGCCTCATTTATCTTGTTGTCTAACATTTTCATCATTTTGTCATACTTGTTTGTACAGTCTTCCAAATTTTCATGCAAAAAATCTCATTCTTGCGCGAAGGTTTGAGGGTTTTGCCGATTTCTGACCACTTCCTAGTGCAAAAAGGTGCCCTATTGTGCAGATTTTCATGCGACACCTCATTTTCTTGTACATGTAAGTGTAAGAGATCGTGTGGACCTAGGCAAGATTTCACATGAAATCTTGAAACAGCACAGTTAAGATACAATTTTTCAATAGGTTGTTTATTGTTTTTAACTAACATGTTTTCTCTGAAGCATTTTTATTTTGATTTATCTAGTTTTTTGTAGCCTAACAGTTGTCTATAGGACATTTGAAGAAGACTCCCTTATACAAAATTTTCCAAACATGAACTAACTATGTGTTGCAGAACATTGTCAAAGATATGATTGTCGAAGACCAAATCTTAAAACCCACTAAAATAATGTGTCTTTTTCTTGCTTTCTAAACATAGTCTATTTAGGGCTTGTGAACTTCGTAGGGTGCAAGAAAGAGGAATAGGGGACCATGCTCTTAACCACTTGGAGATCATGACCAAGGGTGAATTAGAAACCTAGAAGCCTCTAAAAGATGGCATCCGAGGGAGGCAAGCAACTTAGTGGTTCTCTAGTGCAAATTCTTTAGAAAGGGATGAGTCTAGATTGATTAAGATAAGTCGGTGATTAATGTGTTTTGTGTGTTTGGGTGAGGAAATAAGGTAGAGGAGTATGTTCTTTCCCCTTGAGGGAAATCAAAAACATTGACCCTTATGTTCAAACCACCACTCTGAGTCAATCCTTTAGAGGGCCTACTAGAGTGATCCAACCTCCAAGAATGACCCAAGTGAGCACACTCCTTTCACCAGAGATTCCAACTCACTATAATAAAGAAGCTTTGTAGAGAAAAAGACTCCAAAGTTGTATTAATTTCTTCCTCTTGATTCTTGATATCGCATATAAAGAGGAGGCTCTATCCATTACACTAGCCAACGTAGGCCCTAGTCTTGCTAAGCAAGTGTGTGTATTTTTAGATGCCGGTGTGGGTTGTTGGTCGCAACTCTATTTGCAGAGCCACTAGGGATTAATATGAATGGAAGCTAAGTAAAAACCTTTAATTAGAGGCTAGATAGTTCACCTCTAAAAGGAGACAATCTTTGTGCAAGGAGGGCGAAGAATATCTCCTATAGAACTCACCATAGGCATGCTATTGGGTGTTGGAAGGTCGTATACATGCTTGACCATTGCCACAAGGGTGTTTATTCAGTGTATATGTTATTAAGCCCTTTGAATACACCAAAAACATTAATGCCCTCTAGCGGGTGACACAACTGTGTGAGGTGCATGCATGCCCATAAGTTATGGGACAAAGGTTTTTCCTTCTCTACCATTTTTTTTGCTTTTAGGGATAAGCATGCTTTTTATCAAGTCTTAAACATGTCCAAACCTATCTAAACAAACTAAAGGTCAAGACTCCCTCGTCCCTATAAGTTTCTTTTCCCTTAGTTGGATTGTATTCGACTATTGCTTGCTTCCCTTGTCTTGTTGAAAAAACTTGTCTTCTTCGAAACCCAACACTATTTCATAATCTAAAATCAACCCTACAATCTGTTCATTATCTACTAAACTCACCAACAATCTATCCAAAACCGTCTAAAGTTTTCAAAATCTCTTCAAAATCCAATTCAATTGTTAGTCTGGCATCAATTTTCATGCACAGTTTGTAATATTTTGTGCAAAGTACTATTTTTCCTATCACTTCTTTGTGCAGTTATATCTAAGTCTTCATGTGAGTACTTGCACATCCCCACATGAAATCTTTCTGACAGCTTGTTGTTTGATCTACCAAACCCTAGTACTTCTTTTCAAGGCCTATAGCACATCTTCACACAAGTTTAGACTATTGTTCTGAGATTTTTCTTGCATATGTGTACTTTCTCATGCACCTCCCAAAGGATATTCATGCAAGATATTGAATCAAAATTTCCCAATTGATCTATTTGAGCTATCTACACTTTGCATGTAGTTTGTTTCCTACATCAGGTTACCCCTTCTCTGTCTGTAAATAGTCCCAAATAGTGGCATTTTGCTTGGTTTATGACTCATGGTCTATACTTTAACTTATCTCATCTCTTAGTTGTCTTATTCTCATCCTCTAGTGTTCATTATACTCTGTGTCACGATAGTCATAATCTTTGGTTGTTCTAGCCTCTACTCAAACTACTCGTACCGTAGTATATAGCACTCTTCCATTGCCTTTTGAGACTACATTTTAGTGTGATCCCTATCTTGGTTTTTGCTTCTTCTCCTTGTCTATGAGTATCACAACAAGAAGTGGAAACATGTTTTATCCCCTTAGACTTAGGCAAGGTTGTGCTAGGGTTCATAATCATGCTAGAGGTTTTGCTTCTTCTCCTTTTCTATGAGTATCACAACAAGAAGTGGAAACATGTTTTATCCCCTTAGACTTATGCAAGGTTGTGCTAGGGGTCATCTTCCATTTTATGCATGGTTTGCATCCAGTGAGGAATTTTCAAGATTTCCCTCACCTGTCAGATCACCTCAAGTCCAGTGAATGTTCTCCATAAACTTACAACAAACTAAGGATCCCTTATATCAAGAGGATCCTAAGACTAGCAAAGGTCCTGCATCTCTAAAAAAAACTTCTAAATTCTTTTTCAAAGGACCTTTCCAATCACAAAATAGTGAAACTAAAAATGTTCCTACAATAGCTGATTATGAACTTGAACATGGTAGTCATAGTAGACACCAAGACCAACCTAGGAATGATAAAGAAAAAGACCATGACACTAATGAGGAACAAGAAGAGGTGGAAATACTTCCCAAACACATATAAAAGTGTCATAAAGACAAAAACTTTCAAAAGGTCATGGAAATACTACTCAACGAGGAGAAAGAAAAATACTTTCTCAAACTCGCCCAAGAGGGAGCTGAGCTACCCCATCATTTCAATGTGGAAACCATCATCATGCCTAAAGAGGAAACTGAGACTTCCAAACTCCAAAAACAATTGAAAATCATGCAAGACCAACTAGCTCAGATGATGCATGAGAAAGACAAACCCGAAAAAATATACATCTTAGATGTTCTTTGTCCATTTCCATTTGACAAGAGCATAGACATGCCTCCTTTTCAAAGAGGAGTAGAGCTACCTAAGTATGATAAATACTTTAGAACCACCGATCCCCAAGATCACTTGGAGGAATTTAGTCCCTTGTCTATGGAATTTACGCATAATCAAACATATCTTATGCTTTTATTCCCAAGAATTTTTAGGTGGTTAGGCTATGGAGTGGTTTTCACACTTGCCTCCTGGTATCAAGACGTTTGATGAAATTGCCAACTTGTTTGTTCAACAGTATTCTCATAACATTCAACACATATTTGAGATTTATGTAACCTAAGGTAGAAGACTAGGGAACCTTTTCTCACATTCCTTCAGAGGTGGAGAGAGCTTTACACTAAATATTCATGCAAGATTCCTAAAACAAAAAAGCTTGACATCTTTACTAATAATCTCCTACCTGATTTTGGTTATAGAGTCCAGTTTCAAGGTCCATGCACCTTTGAAGATATGGTCACACAAGCTATTTTCATAGAGGAATTCATGGTCAAGAAGGGAAAACTTATCCTTCAAAAGGACACAAAACAAGGATCCACCTCTAACAAGGACAAACACAAGTATGTCAAAAAGAATTGAGAAATTGTACATGAGGGGTTGTTGACAATGTCACTCCTAAACCTTCTAAGGTAGCCTTTAATCTCACATATGGTCTCACGGCCAAGAATGTTGAGAAACCTCCTCCTAACAATAAGACATCTAGGAATAGACCAAGAAACTCATGGGCTACATGCCCTAAATGAGAGTATACACCTCTGGGTGAACCTTTGGATGTGGTTTACAAGACCTTGTTACAAAACAAGCTCATTTCACCATTGGACAATTCTTTCCCTTATGATCTGCAACCACTCCCACCATGGTGGAATGAAACCACATTCTACAAGTACCACCACAATAAAGGGTACAAAACTAGCAACTACATAAACCTATGTCACAAAGTCTGAGACATGATTGATGATGGTGACTTTGTAGTAGATAGACATAACAAGAACTTAGATCACAAGGCCTTCAAAGAGCCCCTCATAGCTTATGAAAAGCGAGAGAGTTCAAAACCAAAACCTATCAACAAGGTCAACTATGCATACTCTAATGACAACAATGTGATCAACATGGTTAAACCTTTGGATTTTGAGTACTATGATGGCATTACCATTAAGGGCAAAAAAGATAACAATAAACCCAAGACACCATTTGTCTTAAGGGGCCCTACTTCCCATAAAATGGACAACACATCTTCACAACACTATGTCAATGCTATTACACTCTCTCGTGCCAAGTTGGTGCTCAAAGGCTGTGTGCCTTCTACTCCCAATCTTGAACAACATAAAGGTAAAACCCTTTTTGGTCCATTTGGCAGAGGTGCAAAACTTGCAACAAATTCAGCAGCAACCATCTATAGTGTTCTCAATCAATTAAAATGAACTAATGCTCTAATCACAATTTTTGTGCTACTTAAAATCTCTCCTACTCATACGCAGAGTCTAGAAAAAGCCCTCACTGAGGAAAATGTTCCTCAAGATCTTGATCTTGAGTGATTTCAATCTATGGTAGGTCACCTAACCTCACCTTACTTTATGTCCTTCTCTAAGGAGGATGATAATCCATTGAGCCACCCACACAACCAACCTCTACACATTAAGGTCATGATACATCAAACACATGTTCATCGGGTACTCATTGATAATGGCATTTGGTTGAACATTGTCTCTACTACTCTACTTAGACAATTAAACTATTCTAAGGACTCTATTCATCCTCACCACAAGATCACTATCAAAGTGTATGATGAAGTTGAGAAAAGGTATCTAGGTCTTGTGGTATTGCCCCTCTGCATTGGTCCTATGGAAAGGGATGTCACTTGTCAAGTCCTTAACATTCCCTTGGCTTATAACATACTATTAGGAAGACCATGGATACATGAGATGTGTTATGTGCCATCCACATACCATCAATGCATCAAATTCCCATTTCATGGCTCCGAAGTCACTATTCCTACCAGTACTAGCTACACCTACAATATGCTCAAAGCTGCTGAGAATTTTGTCCCTGCTAATAGGGAATCTATTGATTATCATGACAACAAGATAAAACAAATTGAGTAGTCATTCAAGATAAAAGAAACTAGCATGGGTGTATACCATATTGAACCAATGATTTCATTAACATCTCTTCATGAGTCTCCTTGTCACTATGGGAGACCATTTAAGGAAAAGAAGCCATTTGTGTTGACACCTCAAACCAAGTATAATGGCACTTTTTTCAAGGCCACAATCCCCTTTGAGGATGAAAGTGAAAATAGAGACATTTTTGTGTGGCTTTACAAAGAAGAGACTCCAATAGACCTAATAGAACAAGCTCATGAGATTACTCCTAAGAAATATGGCCTTGGTCTTAGACTCATGAAATGCTTTGGCTATAAGGGAACTAACCCTATTGGCTGCAATAATAATGGTCTAGTTGATCCTATCAAATCAATAGCTCAAAGAAATAGAGATACATCTGGTCTAGGCTTTAATAAGGTTCCTTTTCATTTAGGGGCTAACAAATTCACACTAGAGTCTAAGGGTTCATCTGGAAATGAGTCATAAGCTAAGTCAGATACTCAAGAATATAATTCAAATAATGAGGATCCTTATCCTTATCCTATTCCTGATGACCTTGCTAAATTCTTTGTTGAGCCAACTTACTTTGTGTCACATGATAGCACTATGGATGGTACTAGTGATTCTTTTAAGGACAATATTGATCCACACTCAGAACAGGGATAGTCTAGCCAGGCATTATGTTTTGAGTACCTATGTAAAAGTCCAGATGATGAAGGCAAGTATGTCCCTATTACTATTGGGGAATTCTATAGCCTATCTGTTGGATAATGTTGTCCTTAATGTCACACAAATGTCATATTAGTTATTAGTCTTAGCTAACTGAGCTCAGCTACAGTTTCAACTGAGCTCACTTGGTCATCAAAGAAAATGAAGCAGTCAGTATCAACCGAGCTCACTCAATCATCAAAGAAAATGAGGCAGATAGTGTCAATCGAGCTCACTCGGTCATCGAAGAAAATGAAGCAGTCAGTATTAACTGAGCTTACTCAGTCATCAAAGAAAATAAGGTAGACAAGTGTTAATCGAGCTTACTCAGTCATCAAAGAAAATAAGGCAGACAAGTGTTAACCGAGCTCACTCGGCTATTGAAGAAAATGAGGCAGACAGTGTTAACCGAGATCACTCGGTCAACAAAGGAATTTGGAAAAGACAATTTCCATCGAGCTCACTCGGTCATCTATGAAAACTCAGTACTTACCGAGTTCTCCCGGTGATTGAAGGGTTGTCACGGAGTTCACTGTATTAACCGACCTCAGTCGGTTAACACAGGAATTATTTTCTGAATAGTATTAATCGAACAGGGTTGGCCAGTAAAGGGATTTGTTAGTTTGTAATTTTAATTATTTCTAGCCGACTATTGTATTTGTTTGATTATTGGTCAGTGATTCAAGCCGACTAAGATAATCTAAAAGGTATATATGGTCACTCAAGTTGTAAATCAAAAAAGCAATATGAAAAAGTTATGAAGGTGCATTATAGTGTGAAATGAAAAGGTGAATGTTGAGAAAAGTCTGATGAAGGATCAGATGCATTGAAGGAGCTGAAAAGTTGTATTTGATCAGTAAGAATTTGGTCAAGAATAACAGAGATTTGTAATCAGCAAAGATAAGTTGCATATTGTATCAGATCACTTCATTGTTGCTTTCTAACCATTGTAACAGTGAACTCAAAATCTCTTAATAGAGTTGGTTTAACAGCCATTCTATAAATCCTCTAACAAGGTGAGAGTTCAGTTGAATTGTTCTAAAGACCTCTAGCAAGGCCACTCCTAGCATGGTGATTAAATCCTCTAATAGGGTCACACCTAACAGTGTGTTTTGTAACCTTTAACAGGGTTGGCTCCTAACAAGGCTCACTTCAGAAGAGTGAAAAATAGTAACTAGTTACATTGGTGGTTTTTTCCATATTGGGTTTCCACGTTAAATCTGGTGTGTCTAGTGTTCATGATTGCTGAATTTTTTTTGGTTATCAGTTCTTAATAATTATTATTATTTTTTGCATTATCAAGTTTCAATAATTTGTAACTAAGATCAAGCTTTTAGACATCTAAGGGACTGTGAAATGTTTTTGCAGTAACTGATTCATCCCCTCCCCCTCTCAATTACTCCATTCTCATTTCAACACTATCACCATGCAGCACTAACTCTAAGGAATATGAGTTTTACTCCCTTTCATAAGTGACTACAGATAAAGACATTGACCAAGTTCATGTCTATGAAAACTAACTCAAAGTGGGTGAAACATCTAGGTTTAGGTCAAATAGGTCTGATCCAACTAGTGTCCTCGAGTCTTCAATTGTTGATGTTAGTACTCAAAGGCATTCGAACACACTTGTGGACAAAGCCACTCTAGGTCTCAAATTGTTGGTCCAAGCATTTAATGACTATACCATGAACACAATTGAACCTACCACTACTCTTTCACTAACATATCCCAAGCTTATAGACTGGAATCCTAATGCATCTAGTGAAGTCCCCACATTCCAGAATGACTATGATCTTGCATGTTACTTGAACATTGTCGAACCAGTAACATCTTCCACTAGAGAACAAAGTGTCAATATGATTTAATTTGACATCAAATATCTTAGTCATATAATTAAAAAGAAAAAACATAGAGGGTCCAATGGTGAAAACCATAGTGTGGCAGTGTTGGAACACCAAAAAGTAAAAATAAAAGATGCATCCAAAGGTGAAAACCTCTCTGAGGCACCTACAGATGAGACATTTGATGCACTTCCAAGTCATTTTCAAGAGAGATCATTAGTGTTGATAGAGCTAACACAACCAATCAACCTAGGCATAGAAGAACATCCTCATATGATACATCTAGCATAGTCACTATCTCTAGAAGAAAAAGAGGAATTCACTGCCTTCTTCCAAGAGAAGAAGATAAATTTTGCTTGACATATTCTGACATTCCAGGACTAGATCCTGATCTCATTATGCATCATTTTTCCATCACACCAAGCATTAAACTAGTTAAACAAAAACTTTGGAAAATGCACCCTCATGTTGCATTGATTGTCAAAGTTGAATTGGAGAAGCTTCTAAAAGTTGGTTTCATCCATGCAATTGATTATGTTGAATTGTATCCAACATTGTTCTAGTCTCCAAGCATGAAAAATCCATTAGAGTTTGTATTAACTTTCATGATCTCAACTTAGCATGTCCTAAGGATGATTTTCCACTTCCCAATATTGATATGATAGTAGGATATGAGATGTACTCACTCATGGATGGGTTTTCTGGTTATAATTAGATCAAAATTACACCAAAAGATCAGGAAAGGATTGCTTTTATGTGTGCCTGGAGAACCTTTTGTTGGAACGTAATGCCATTTGGCTTTAAAAATGCTGGTGCTACCTATCATAGAGTGGTCACTATAATTTTCCATGATATGATGCATAAGACTATGGAGGACTACGTGGATGATACCTTGGTCAAGAGTGCAAAATGTAGTACTCATCTGCAAGATTTGGGACCTATCCTAGATTGCATGGAAAAGTTTAGTCTCAGGCTCAATCCTAAGAAATGTGCATTTGGTATCACATTAGGGAAACTACTGGGATGCATTGTGTCTATGAAAGGAATCAAGGTGGATCTAGAGAAAGTTCAAGCAATTATGGATATGCCTCCACCTTGCAACATCAGCCAGATGCAAGGTCTACAAGGAGACTCCAATCTATTCATAGGTTCATCTCACAATTGTCAAATAGATCACAACCTTTTACAAAGACTTTACATAAGAGTGAAAAATTCAACTGGAGTCAGGATTATGAGAAAAGATTGACATAGATAAAATAATATCTTGCTAATCCACCAATCTTGATGCCTCCTATCTATGGGAAGCCTTTGATTTTGTACATTTTAGCAACTAAAACATCTTTAGGAATATTATTAGCTCAAGAGGACAATGTAAACAAGGAGAGAGCTATTTATTATTTTAGTCACATGCTGATCTCTTATGAGATGAATTACAACATCATTGAGAAAGCTTGCTTGGCAGTTGTCTTTGCTTCCCAAAAGTTGAGACACTGCATGCTTGCCCACACTACACGGTTGGTGGCTTAAATAGATCCACTAAAGTACTTTTTTAGTAAGGTGGATCTCATAGGAAGATTAGCTAAATGGGTCATAATACTTAGTGAATTTGACATTCAATATGTCAAATGAAAGCTATCAAGGGACAAGCAATTGCAGATTAGCTAGCAAATGCACCTATGTAGAGTTTTCTCCCAATGAACATTGATTTCCCTAATGAGTCAATTTTGACACTCACACACCAAATGCAGGTGATGTTCTTCGATGGATCTTTTACACAATAGGGATCTGGTGCTTGATTACTCTTCATAATGCCACAGAGATATTCATTATCCGAAGCATACAATATTTTTTTCCTTGTACAAACAACATTGTTGAATACAAGGCTTTGATTAATGGCATGAAGATTGTAGTTGAATGGAGAGTGGGTCAATTAGATATCTTTGGGGACTCCCAGCTCATAATCAACTAGGTTAATGATGTGTATCAAAAAAAGGATGAGAAATTAATCCCTTACAAATGCATGGTTGATGAGATGAAGAAGTATTTTGCTCACATCACCTCCAAGCAAATTCCTCGAGTAGATAAAAAAGTGGTTGATGCTATGGCTACTCTGACCTCCTTACTGCAGATGCCTAAACACGATCTCTGACATGAGTTCCTAGTGGAAGTGTTACTCTACCCTACCTATGATACTCCTGATTCTAGGATGATCTATTCTATTGTAGGACAAGACTCATATCGCTACCACCACATCTACTCCTATCTCCATAACCAAACCATTCTGGATGGTCTAACCCAGAATGAAAAATGTTACATTATCCATAATGCTTCATGATATGTCATTATTGTTGACAACTTGTTTAGGAGAGGTCTCAATGGAACACTTCTTAGTTGTTTAGAACCAAAAGAGTCCAAATGCACATTAATTGACATTCACAAGGGCATTTGTGGATCTCACTCAAATGGCTTGACACTAGCTTCCAAACTCATTAGAGCTAGTTCCTATTGGCCAAAAATAGAGCAAGAGGCAATCAAGTATGCCAAGTCCTGCAAATAGTTCCAGCTCCATGGGAATCTGATTCATGCTCTAGCCAAGGAGTTGATTCCATCTACCACACTATGGCCATGTCAACAATGGGCCTTTGATCTTGTGGGTTAGATTCACCCATCTTCTTCTAATGGACATAAGTTCATTATTATGGCTACAAACTACTTCAGAAAGTGGGTAGAGGCAATACCTCTCACAATAGTAAATGGAAAAACTATAGCTCTTTTTATCATAAACTACATCATCTACAGGTATGGTGTACCATCCTCCATCATTACTGACAATGGAGGATAGTTTAAAAACAAAGACCTCAAGGAGCTCTACAAGAAATTTAAAATCATGCAACATTGGTCTTCTATTTATTACTCCCAAGTTAATGCCCAAGTAGAAGCATCCAACAAGGTGATCCTCAAGATCCTCCATCACACAGTCAAAAAATTTGGGAGGGATTGCCACCTCCAAATTAATCTAGGTTTGTGGGCATACCAAACAAGCATTAGGACCCCAATGGGTACAAAGCCCTTTTCTTTGGTTTATGGAGTGAATGTTGTCCTTCTAATAGAGGTTGAGATTTCTACTCTAAGAATATCTATCAAAGGCCTCATTACTGATGATGATTACAAAATAGCTTGGCTTCAAGAGCTAGTACTATTAGATGAACATAAGCAAGTGGTGTGTGATCATCTGTGAGCTTATCAGCAATGAATGTCCAGAAGCTACAATAAGAAAGTTAAGTCATGTGACTTCCAACTAGGTGATCTTGTCCTGAGAGAGAACCCTAACAATCAACAACAATGGATCCAAAAAGGGATGTGTTGTGTTATCCACAACACACGCCCCATTCCTCACTAGGAAAGGGAACCCCCTACTTTCTTTCGACTCTCGGGCTCATAGTTCAAAAATTGAAAGAAGGAGAAATTCTCGTTTAAATCAGTTAGAAAAAAGAAAAATTAAAAAATAAGAAAAAAAATTAAAATTAAAAATAAAAATAAATAAATAAATTTAAATTTAAAAAATAAATAAATTCGTGCACACGCATACCGAGGCACAGGTAGAGCTAGGTGATGGGTAAATATAGTAGAGCTCTCTTCATCAGAAGACAAAGTACAACAATGGGTGAATGAGCAAAGAGAGCTAGTTGATGATATTCTCTCCATTCCAGATTTTGATTTCATGCCAGTAGGTACAAAATTGGTTGGAGATAAGATTAGAGATACTCCTACAAGTGAATTTCAATAGCAAGATTGGACGCAGATGCCACCTAAGACACAAGGTCCTCATCCAATGCCCCAATCTTCACCTCAGTCTATGATGGTAGATAAGGTTCCAGTGACACCTCCACCTCCAAGTTCAGAGGAACATGTTCAGAAAGAATCATCATCACAAGGAGAACCAGTACCAAGGACTAATGAGCCACCAAAAGAGGCACAGGTAATGAAATGTATAAAACAGCCTTCCCAAGAAATTGAGGATCAAACTATGGGATCTACGAAAACTGAGACTACAGAAGAAGAACCCTCACAATAAGAAACTCCAAGGAAAAATATCAAAGGGAAGGAGGTAGCTGAACACATCCCTTCATCATCTAGAGCTAAGGTTGAAGAAAGACATATCCCAAGATGGTTTCGGAAGGAAATAATGAGAAGTGCTAAGCATCAGCTCCTTGCTTCAGAGGATGATATCTGTGACATTGCAGAGATTTTGAGCAAGCTTGACTCTCCATTACAGGATGCAACACCATTTGCATTCATTACTACTACTCGGCATCAAGACCTATTTGCACAAGTGGCTCATCCCCTGAAAGGTATAGATGAAGAAGCTATTAGCTTTCAGGACTATGAAGTAAAGGATATCACATTAGGGAAACCTACATGGGATACTTCTCAACAAATGATGACTATGGGAGTCAAAGAGGTTCTTAACCACATGGAGCGTGATGAGATTGAAATTAGAGCACTTCGAAGGCAAGTTGAGATCTTGAAAGGATATCTAGCTGAAGTTATTGGTCCTCTTGATTCTGAACACCCCGAGGAGACTTTGACTACCATTCTTAAAGAAGGGAAAGGTGTACGGCTCAATCCATTTTTGAGAGCTTGTCAAGATTGGTGAGACAACCTTGAGGATAGGGGTATCATTATAATTACAGGAAGTCTGAAATTATTGCATGCTACACAAGACAATGTTGATAAGATCGTGGATATTTTGAGGCAGGACTTCAGCATTATGGATGAGGTACGAGTTTGGAGCAAGGATTTGCAAATTCTACAGGCCATAAAAGGACAAAGGTACCACATTTTGATTGATGTATATACTGGCAAAGAGATAGACATGATAGATGATTGGATAGAAAAGATTGTAGAAGGAAATAAAGTGATGGAAACATTGCATGATGAGATACATAGGCTCAAGGACCAAACTCAAGAGCAAATTTTGGAAGTAGAAAAGTTATATAGTGATGCATGCTTGGATATTTTTGAAGATGAAGAATGAGAGAAGCTTTTATCAGTTGAGGTAGTTGTAGAAAACTTCAAAAAGGCATTAGAGGAACCATCCAGTAATGAAGACATCAAACAAGCCTTCAGGACAAAAGAAGCATTGTTAGAGTTGGATACCAAACTTGGGGATTTTGCAAAAACTCGAATTGAGGTGGACAACTATAGATAGAAGGTTAAAGATAAGTATGAGTCTTTGGATCTTCCTGATGTTGCTAAGATTACTGAGATTATAGAGAAATTCAAGGGCAAATATCCAAACATATCTTTAGGATGAAGATGAACAAAACCCAAATGCTAGAATTTCAATTTTGACACTTAGAAAATTTTTGAGGTTTTTGACTCAGTCAAGGTACGCAGCTCCACAGCTCTGCATTTTCATGAAGCTCCGTAATTCAGAGGTGCGCCAACAGTTGACTGCCAGTTTCAAAAATAGCACTTTCCATGCATTGGAAATGCATTTTGATGGCAAGTTTAACTCTGACACACATCCAGTGAAGAGCCAGCTTCTATTTTGGGTGTCTCCATGCACTTCTACTTCGACTGATGGCTTCCTCCTACTTTCTCTCTCATGCTTTCATTGTTTTTGACATGTAAAGGGCTCATGCATCCAATTATTGAATAAAATATGGATGGAGTCCCTCTAAGCACCAGTTAGATTACTAGTTTGTATATATTTAGTTTGTTTTAATATTTTAAAAAGCATTTTATTGCATTAAGATATCTCTCACTCTCAACACGAATTGAGGAGACGATTTCTTATAAATACCCTATTGTAAAATGTAAAGAGGGCCACCGTTATTATGCAATAAAATTATGCTTTTGGTGCTAGCATTCGGAGTGTAGTTATTCTTCCCTGAATGTGTCATTGTTTTGTGGATTTATTCATGAGATTTTGATTGAGCCAAAGGTTTATTGCATTGTTTCTGGTTGTGCAATCTTTTAGTTCTGATGTTTGCTACAGATATATGAATTTTGTTGACATAACGAGCTTGAGAAGAGATCACCCAATTGTGTCTACATAGATTTTCATCTCACATGAGCGCACTTTTCATGGCCTTGCGATTTGATGAAGAGTGAAACATCATTCGATTTGTTACAAATTCTCACTAACGATTGCATCAGTGGATTCTAGGAAGCGTTGCTCCTATTTTCATTGGTTTCCTACCAATTTCTTAAAAGGTTTAACTCACAGTGTATTGCGTTCTGTAGCTTATGTCTATTTCGGAATTTCACTTTCAAGTTATTTAATTTCATGTTATTTTCTTTTATTTTCGTTATTTGCTTTGCTAACCCCCCTGTTAGAATAAGACCTCATACTAGCTGCATTGTTAGATTTGCATTCATTGAAAAATAGAAAATACAAAAAATATTGTTCTTTTGGTGTGATATTTTGAGATAGTGAACAGATTTTACTTGATTCCAAGGTAAAAGAGTTTTTGGAACCAGCAAAGGCCTCCTCGTGAACATTCACATTTATCTTCTACTAAGTGGATTTTGGTACATCACAAGACAAACACTAAACCTTGGAGTGGATCCTTTAAAAGATTTTCTTTTCAAGAGAGGAATTACACTATGGATTCCTGTCGTTGACCTCGTGCAAAATGAATGCCCAACAAAAGTGGCACTAGAAGGAGGGCCCCTACAAAGAACATACTATTGAAAAAAAGAAATATTTGATCAAGTTTCAAAAATTTTGCACCCTTGCAATAATCCTACACTACATCAGAAATCACTTCTAAAATTTTCAAAAATTTAGGTCCGCAGCTCCACAAAACTCTGTGGTCCACAAAATTTAGAAGAAGTGAGGAAGTGTGCTTCTGCAGAGGTGCACTTTTCCTAGGATTGATACAAGCTGGAAGATATTGATCCTAGATCCCCATTCCAGCGAGCATTGAGATCTTCACCAAGTGCCCAAGAATTTCTAGAGCTTACTCATTTTCGTAAGCCACGTAGTGACAGAGGAATACCTCAAATTCAACCACTTCCATTTGACATTTCATCATCTTCTTCTACTCCACCACCCATTCAACCACCAGGTGGACCTCCACATATTCCAACACTCCCATCACTTTTCCACCTGCCTTTAGGTCCACAAAATCCTCCAATGGCCTTTTTCGCAAATGTAGTTGATTCACCCCTTAGCTTGAGAGGTGCCCTCCATGACCTCCCTAAGAATCCTGAGAAATTTTGTCCAAGGTTTATTTATGGAGAAATAAGAACTGTCGAAGATCATGTCAAGATTTTTAAGGAAATTTGCAACCGAAAGCAAATTGCTATGAAGATGTGGTTCTGAATTTATTTCCCTACTCTCTGGGGGAAATTTCCTTCAATTGGTACATGAACCTACCACTAGGATGTATTGGAGACTAGGACACTTTTGAAAAATCATATTTGGAACAATTCAAAACATTCATCAATCCAACAGTGATACATCAACAATTCATATCAATAAAAAGGGACCCAGTTGAAACGGTTTCATGCTTCAATCATCGTTTTCATATGGCCTACCGCAAGTTGGAGACACTGTACACCATTCCAGTTGAAGCTACCATCCAAGTTTATTTCAATGCCATGGATCCTCTTACTATGATTCTTCTAAGGAGACTCCATGCAGAAAATATTGACACATTGGACAAAGTCTTTGCAAAATCAATTACGTTCACAAAGTAAGCTAATCCTAATGGAGGAGGAATGATGCTCTCTATTCAGGCAATCCCGACAATGCCAACGGTTCCTATGGGAGCACCCACCATACCTAGTCAGTTCATACCTATGAACCTAGTTCCATTACAACAGGTACCAGCTCCACAAACTCAAGCAATAACATATCCAAGGTATGAGCCCTTGAAAATAGCCTTCTTTGAACAAAAGGCGACGGTTCTTGTGGAAGCAGATAATAATCTCTTGTCGAAAGTTGGTCAGATGAAGAAAATGATGTCGCAAATGAACAATGAATTGACGCGTCTTAGATTGTCTCAAGGACAAAGTAACAACTTCCAGAAAAACAATGTTGGTCCCTACAACAACAATTTTGGTCAAAATTACAACAGGAACTTCAACAATAATGGAAACAACAATGCAGGAAACAACGGGGGAGGAAACAATTTCAATCCTCCTGATCGCAACAATGGCTTCCAAAGACAAAACTAACAATGGAACACTAGACCAAATAATGGAAGCATTCCTGCCGATAACAACAACATTCAGTATGTCGACATTAATCAGTATGATGATAGCCAAAATATTCCTAGCAACGATGGTGCATACTACAATGGTAATTAGGATGTGAATCAAAACCCGCCAATGAATGATAATCCACCTCCTTTTCAATTCAATGCAATGCTATTAGAATCTTACGATTCTACCCAAAATGTACAAGTGGAACAACAAGCAAATGAAGAATTCTTGTTGCCTTTTAGTCAAGAACCCGATCTTCAACATGATGAGATGTTTTCCTTTCGAAATGATAATCGAAACACATATAATCTCAGAAGCAAAAAGGATCCCTTGACTGATGGAATTCCTCCTGGTTTGCAACCAATCCCACCTGATCCTAGAGCAAGCAACAATCCACCACCGGTAAGGCCAGCCCAAGGAGGACCACAGTATCAAAATCAAGTAAACATACCGATAATACTAAGGAACCCTGCTTGGTCTACTGAAAAATATAATGCAGTTGAAGACCTGAAGAAAACAAAAGCCAATATGTCCATGTTCGACATGTTGCAGAATTGTCCACAACAAAGAGAAGCACTCATGAAGACATTGGATAATACAAAGATTCCCCATAATATGAATAATGTTCCCCAAAAGACGGTGCCACAACAAGTAAATACTACAAAAGAAATGCCTACTATGTTCAAGGACAAAGTCGAGGTACCCCCATTTTTGCTGAGCATAAGGATATATGGAAAGAATCTACACAATTGTCTTATTGATTCGGGAGCCTCTTGTAATGTGATGCCATTATCAATAGCTCAAAGGCTAGGAGTTAATCCTCAACCCTCTAACTGAGTGGTAATATAGTTGGATAAAATAGAGGTAAAAGTCATTGGAGTATTGAAAGATGTGCGGATACAGCTAACAGTTGATCCTCGGATCCAGGATATTGTTGACATACATGTGGTTGACATCCCAGAGACATACGGATTACTCCTCAGTAGAGAATGGATAAAATGTCTCAGAGGATGGTTCTCTATAGATTTCACTCAATTATGGTTGCCATGGAAAGGTTTGAACAATCAAATCAAGATAGATGTTGAGCCCAAACTAAAAACAATGATCATGGATTACAATGCCCCGAATGAGATAGCATTCTTACAATCTGACTTGGGGTCATACAAAGTGATGCTATTGAATATGGTCCCAAACAAGACATCTCAAGATCAAAATGAAGAACCTAAGGTGTCGGTACCCAAAAGTGAGACCGTGACACAATTCATAGAAAGTTTGGTGACTAATCTACAATGTTTAGGAGAGGAATCTGACCCTAGTATCCTCCTCCTTCCAGGATTTTGCCAGTTGTACAAAGTTAGTCATTTAGATTTTGAATGTTCAGCATGCCAAGAAATAGTAGCAAAGGTTTTGACACAAATAATGGAAAACAAGAATACAAAGACCTCAAGTGATGAAATTATTGAAAGTTGAGATTTAGCCAATTCATCCAACCTTATTGAACAAATAGAGGAGGAAAGTGAAGACCTAAATGTATCATACAGCGATACCTCTTCAGATGGTGGAGGTTTATCTTCTCCTCCTCTCAGGATAATTGAAGTTTAGAGAAGAAGACGGTATGTCAAAGGTAAAGGATGGACTTCAATAGTCATTCATCCTAAACCTAAAGTTGAAAAAATCAATGAGCTAATAGGGAAATTTTAGGAGAAGCAAGAAAAACACACTCTTCCTCTATCCATGGGATATGAAGGAGATTCATCAAGCCCTACACGAGAAAAGTTACAATCGGTGCCCAAGAAATAGTCGTTCAAAGCTCAAGTAAAAGAAAATTTAAGGACAAAGAAGCAAAAAGTTAGAAAACCCAAGGAAAATACAGTTTGGACACTCCACTTCAATGGGTCTAGATGCAAATCAGGAGCCGGTGCAGGTATTGAACTAATCAACCCAAAAGGTAGGTCTTTCTATGTCTCATATCGATTGCAATTTAGATGTGCTAATAATGGCGCAGAATATGAACCCTTGATTCGAGGACTTCTCTTTGCATTGGAAAAAGGAGTTACTACTGTTATAATCGAAGGGGATTCTCAACTAGTGATAAGACAAGTAAAATCCATATACTCATGCAATGACAAAAGATTAATCGCTTACAGGAAAAGGGTATGGGATATAATGGATGACTTTGAAGCTCTAAACATCAAATCCATCCAAGAAGAAAGAATGTGATAGTAGATGCCCTTGCAATTTCAGCCAGCACTTTACAACCAGTAGAAAGAAAAAAGTTGAAAAGATTCTTAGTTGAATTAGTTGTCGTTCCTGCCATTCTCGACAATATCACAAACTTTCAAGTCTTTCAAGATGATCAACATATACTCGAGTTTATTATGTGCAGTCACCATTTCCAAGCATAAGAGATTGATGATACACCTGAAGACAAGCTCAAAGATGATGAGCTTGAGGATGGTGATGAAATCCTTAATTTGAAAACCAACAACATTCTGAAAGGGATGGTTGAACTTGAACGCATCTTCGACTGTAATGAATCAGCACTCCATAGAAGGGAAACTCAAGAGAAAGGAATCAAAGAATGTGACTCGTACAATTTAGGCACTGATGAAGAACCAAAAATGGTGTAGATAGGAAAAGCATGCAATCAAAAGGAATGGGAAGACATGCTCAAGTTTCTCATTGAGTACAAAGATGTCATTGCTTGGAGCTATGAAGAATTAAAAACTTATGATCCTGAGATTATCAGATAGGACATCCCGTTGAAACCAGATGCTAAACCTTTCTAGAAATGACAACGACCAGTAAATCCAATAATCGAACCACTGATTATGAAAGAAGTCAAAAAACTATTGGATGCTAAGATCATATTCCCTATTCATCATTCCACCTGGGTAGCAAATTTGGTCCCTGTACGAAAAAAGACTGGAGAGATTCACCTTTGTGTTGACTTTCATAACTTGAACTTGGCATCTCAGAAGGATAACTACCCTCTACCCTTGTTAGATGAAGTGTTGAAAATCATTAATGGTTCAAAGATGATGTCATTTTTGGATGGTTACTCAGGATATAACCAAGTGATGGTTGATGAAGAAGATAGGCTAAAAACTGCTTTCACAACCAAGTGGGGAACATTTTCCTACAGAAGGATGCCTTTCAGGTTGATTAATGCGGGAGCTACATTTCAATAAGCAATGGATGAAGCCTTCAAAGGATTGATAAAAAGGTGTATAGTCATCTACATGGATGACTTGACTATCTTTTTGAAGGATCAAAGTACTCATATTGCTCATCTAAGGCAGGTATTCAATAGATGTTGCAGGTACGGCATATCACTCAATCCCAAAAAATGTTCATTCGGTGTTACTAAAGGAAAGCTCCTGGGACATGTCATCTCTGAAGTTGGAATTTCAATTGATCCCGATAGAGTTGAATCTATTCTAAAATTAGCACCTCCTCACAGTTGGAAGGAGTTGAAATCTTTCTTTGGAAAGATAAACTTTGTACGCAAATTCATAAGTGGTTTCGCAAAGATAGTCCACCCCCTCAATGATTTACTCGAAAAGGGGGCTAAAATAGAATGGGTACCAGAGATAAAGAAATCCTTCCAAGATATCAAGGTTTCCATTTCCACAGCCCCTGTTTTGGCAAGCCCAGATTACGAGTTACCTTTCAAGATCTATTCTTTTGCTTCTGAACATTCTTGCGTAGGGATCTTGATGCAAAAAAGAGAGAAGGAAGATGAAGGACCCATTGCTTTCATGAGTTCTCCTCTAAAGAATGTTGAGTTAAAATATTCAAATCTTTATAAACAGTCATTTGCGTTAATCAAGGCAGTAAAGAATTTCTGTCACTACGTACTCAGAAGTAAGGTGTATGCAATTGTACCTGACCCAGTAGTAAAAATGCTTTTGATGTAGAATGAACTTGGTGAAAGAAGAGGAAAGTGGATGGCAATACTTCAAGAATTCAATCTAGAGATTCAACCTATGCGATTAGTCAGAGGCCAAGGATTATCTAAAATGATCACTAACAACCAAGAAGGAAGTCAAAAGGAATTCAAATTTGATTATGAAACTGATGAAGATGATCAAAAGAAGATGGTTGTATCACAAGTTGATATCAATCAAGGTGTGGTGATAGATGTGTGGTACCAGGATATTGTCTATTATCTCCTACAAGACCAATGCCCCAAGTGGATGAATAGTTCACAACGTAGGGGACTTAAGATGAAATGCAAGTCTTACAAGTTACTTGGTAACAAGTTGTATAAAAGGAACTATGAGGGGATTTATTTGAAATGCTTAGGACATGAAGAAGCTATGGATTTCTTGGAATAGTTTCATGATAAGTATGGTATGGGACACGGTTCAGCAGAAGCCACATCACACATGATTTTAAGATCAGGTTATTTTTGGCCCTTAATATTCAAGGATACGTTCGAACATGTGTGTTCTTTTCATACATGCCAGACTAGTGCTAACAAAGAGAGGCACCCAGCAATGCCACTCTAACCAGTATACGAGGTGCACCCTTTCACAAAGTGAGGACTAGATTTCATTGGTTCAATAAACCCACCATCATCAACTGGACACGCATTCATCCTTACAACTACCGATTACTGCACATGATGGACGGAGGCTGAGATTTTCAGAAATTGCACTGCTAAGGTGGTGATAGACTTTTTGGAAGAACATATTGTTACCAGATTTGGAATGCCATTTGCTCTTGTATGCGACAATGGATCTGCATTTGCATCTACATTTTTGACACAATGGGCGTTTGAAAACAAAGTCATCATCAGATTCTCTTCAAATTACTACCTGCAAGGAAATGGGGTAGCGGAGTCTACAAACAAAAATTTGATCACTGTGATAAAATGACTGTTGAAGGAGAACCCTAGGGATTGGCATACACAATTGAAATATGCCTTGTGGATAGATCGAGTCAGAGTAAAAAAGGCCTTGGGTACTTCTCCTTATCTACTTGTTTATCGACAAGAACTAGTAGTCTCGCTCAATCTTAAGATTCCTGTTTTAAAATTCATGAGTGGGTATGCGGATGATACTGATAGAGTATAAATCTGATTGATGAATCTTCTGGAAATGGATGAGAAATGAACAACTACATTAGAACACATGGCTAAGCATCAAGCCGTAGTCAAGAGATGGTTCGACAAGAGGGCCACTATAAAATCTTTCAGGATTTCTGACCTAGTCCTACTTTGGGATGAGGCAAAAGAAAAGCCGAGAAGCCATGCCAAGTTTCAACACTTGTGGATAGGCCCATATTAGATTGCAAAAATTCTTGAAGAAAACACATTTAGGCTAAGTTCCTTACAGGGGGAGTTTCTACCTTTGCCCATAAATGGGCAATTTTTGAAACATTATTTTGAGGCCTAAATTTTTTTTAAAAAAATTAAAAATAAATTTTAAATAAAAATTAAAAAAATAAGAAGTTAGGTTTCATTTCCGCATGTAGATTAAATTTTCATTTCTGCAATGGTGTTTACTTCTGCAAGTGTGTTTCTTTTTTCTAATTTGTGTGTTTGCTTTCAGTCGTGTGTTTTCTTTTAAAGTTAGGTCAGTCCTAGGGGGTAAGGTGTACTTGGGAATTTTCTCAAGATTTCACTAACCACTCTTTGGTCCTGATTTCAGGAAGAGGTATTTCTTTGTCAAAACATTTGGATGATTGTGTGTTTTATACAAACCAAGCAACTAACATTTCTTGTGGAAATAGGGGACTTTCAGTTTGGAAATCAGAAGTCTGGACCAACAAGTTTTCAACACTTTGCAAATTTAAAGATTTGATTATTTTGGGTGTTGTTGAATTCAAGTCAATGATGATGACAAATGATCCTAACTCTAACTGGTTCAAGCAAGAGGGTCTCCTCGAAAGGTTACTAAGATCATTGTTTGGCGTGAGAGTTTCCTAAAAAGTTCTAAAAGAAGAACACAAGGGATTTTCATAAGAGATCGAATCCAAAAAACAAAACTGATGTTCTGGCTACATAGTCTAAGCCTAGTCAGGATACAAAATTCAAAAAAATTTAGAAAAAAACAAAAGAAAGAAAGAAAAGATAGTGTTAAGACTGAAGGATTCTAAAGATCTGAAATGGCTAAAGATATGTTGCAAAACAAAGTGTCTCATATTCAAAATTACTGTTTCATCAAAAGTAACATGTTGAATGACATGGAGCATTTATGCAAAAGGCCATAAATTAAAAGAACATGACATCCTGCCAAGAGCCCTCGAACTAATTTTCTCATCTGGTCAAGCAATTGATTGATAAAGAGTCTTCATGGAGATTCCAAATGCATGAGCTGGGAGGAGTGGAAGATTGTTTCAAGTTGTTAAAAAAATCTGATTGACTGTAGCCTGACACATCAAAAGGAATGAATACACAATGCACACACTGAGCTGGAAGGTTTTGAGTTTTGAGATTTGGACTAAGAAAGTCATCCAAAAGATGCTTGGGATGTTCGAAACTCGGTTGGTGTTTGACACATAGTGGAAGAATGTTTGCTGATGAAGAAATGCCTTGGTCATTTCTTCCTTTTTTTGGGTCTATTTGTTGTGGTATCCACA
Source organism: Cupressus sempervirens (assembly GCA_028749045.1). Taxonomy (NCBI): domain Eukaryota; kingdom Viridiplantae; phylum Streptophyta; class Pinopsida; order Cupressales; family Cupressaceae; genus Cupressus; species Cupressus sempervirens. Next base: position 502,994,138 of record CM053784.1, read on the forward strand.
ACACACGCCCCATTCCTCACTAGGAATGGGAACCACCTACTTTCTTCTGACTCCCGGGCTCATAGTTCAAAAGTCGAAAGGAGAAATTCTCATTTAAATCAGTTAGAAAAAATAAACAAATAAATAAATAAGAAAAAAATAAAAATAAAAATAAATAAATAAATAAATTTAAATTTTAAAAAAAAAAATTTGCACACGCGCATACCGAGGCACGCGTGCTTTGTAAGAACAAACAAGGAGAGAGGGTTATAAAACCCCCTCCTTCATCCTACTCATTTCATTTTTCCACTACCTTGTTTTTTGGCTAAGGGAGGAAGGTGAGGAAAACTCCCCCCCCCTCTCTCTCTCCATTCACACTGCGCACGCCTATAGGCCTGTGCGAGCACCGCGTCGCCCTTTTGGGCGCGCCCCACGTGCAACACTGTGCGCTCCTTTAAGGCCACGCGCGCGTCACCCTTCTGGGTGCGTCGCATAGTCGCGGCACCCTTTTGGGTGCACAGCACTACGCACGCCTTTAAAGTCGTGTGTGCGGTGCTGCGCAAGCCTTTGAGGCTGCACATGCGGCGCTCTGCCGCAACGCCCTTTTTGGTGCATGGCGCATGCGGCCGCGGCCACCACCCTCATTTTCTTTTTTTTCTTTTTTTTTATATTTGATCAAAATCCAAAAAAAAAATTTAAAAATAATAAAAAAATAAAAAATAAAAAATCATAAGTAAAATAAAATTGGTTTTTGAATATCATTTTTTTTTTAATGTGTTTTATGTATCTAGTAATTAATCATTTTTTTTCTTTTTTTGTGACGTGCAAGTAATACAATCAAATGGTGTCCACATCAGGATCAATAGCAAAGCCAGTAGTATACAAGTTCCAAGGCGTAACCCCAAAGTCATGATTGCACAATGAACACTCCGAGATCAAAGACACAGAACTTGGACACATGGGCTTGGGAGAATTTTTGAGGGTTTGTAACAACCCAACTGAAAGATCTTCTTTGAGATCTACCTTAATACGGTCTAGATTGGTAAATGCAGCATCACATCCTGGGATTGTTCAGTCAGCCGAATTGATTATGACCTTATCCTAACATTTTGTTCCCGAGGAAAGGGTGGTAAAGAGTGTCACTGGGGAAGTAGTCTTGCATCTACGACCTGATAATATCGAGAGAGTCTTTCACTTACCTAGAGCTGATCAATTTATCAGGCTTTCATATGAAGTAGATGAGAGGTGGCATAAGGATCATCACCAGGAGGCCATGGACATCATATATTCCTCATACTTCATTGAGAAGCCATCTCAAGGAAAGACAATCAGCAAAGTAGATATGGCTTGAGGATATATGAGGGATGACATTGCATGTTCAATCATTCTCCTGAGCAGAGTTATGGGATTTCTTGCAATAGGTCATCTCGCTCCATTCATGGTTAACTTCATTGAAACCATCAGACATGCAAAGATGCCACTAGATTGGGCTACCACACTTAGTGAGAACTTGTGTGATCAGTTGCGGACAGTAAAGGACAAGAAGAAGTTCTATATGACTTCTTATGTGATATATCTACTTGCAGCAAGAGCCACCAACTATCTCGAGTTGTACAAAAAGGGTAGTATGCAGGATCCTAACGCATGGCCATATATAGTTTATCCTCAGCTAGTTAAGAAAAAGCTCTCACCACAAAGCAAAGAGTACAGGATTGTGAATGATGCCTTTATCTTTGCCATCATTCGATTCATTGAAGGCAACTATGGAAAGAGGTTGTCTGATGAGGCCAAGGCACACATCATAGCTCTCGATGCATATTTTATCAAATTTCAAATATTCACATACATTCGGGTTGGTGGTGCATCTATCCATCCAAACAAGATCCCAAGGTACCCAAGTGACAAGTTGGTTCTGATGGAAATTTCTCGATAGATTGAGTCAGCCTATGAGAGGATCAAGAAACAACGAAGGCCTTGTTGGGATTGGCCTTTTGTAATAGGGGCATACCAAGTAAAGAGAAAGCAGGATATCTCGACTTTCGAGTGGGAGTGGGAGAACTATCCTCTTGAGGAATATAACTCTCCCCAACCGTTCTTTGACAATGTTGGTAAAGTGGAAAATTTGGCAGGAAAAGAGTTATACCACAAGGATTCCATTGAAGATCATTGGATATATGCCACAAATGACTATGAAGTTTGTATCAAGGACTATTGTAGAATGAATTTGTATTTAGTAGAGAAGGCTCTCTATTTGACCATCCTGGATTAGATAAGGCTACAAGATTCATAGGAGCTACTAGATCCCTTATTCAATATAGATAAAGTTGGTGAGAGGCCCATTCTAAATGCAAAAATTGATAGAGAGGAAGGAGATGATATTAATCATCGAGCAAGACATGTCATTAGAATGACAAAGAGTTGGATCAAGAAACCCTTTCCACTTGATCCAATTTCAAATACAATGATATTCCATATACATGCTCACCTAGAAAAGGTAAAGGGGAGGAAAGTCATAGTTCCTATCTTTGCACTCCAGTCTCCTATCAGGCCAGAAATGGTCTACCAGCTTGATCGTCCAGTGGAATATTACCATCCACCAGAGAAGAAGAAAGAAAAGAGGAAGAGAGAAGTGCTAAGCATTAGTTCCTTGCTTCAGAGGATGACATCTGTGACATTGCAGAGATTTTGAGCAAGCTTGAATCTCCATTAAAGGATGCAACACCATTTTCATTCATTACTACTACTCGAAATCAGGACCTATTTGCACAAGTGGCTCATCCCCCGAAAGGTATAGATGAAGAATTTGTTAGCCTTCAGGACTATGAAGTAAAGGATATCACGTTAAGGAAACCTACACGGGATACTTCTTGACAAATGATGACTATGGGAGTCAAAGAGGTTCTTAACCACATGGAGCATGATGAGATTGAAATCAGAGCACTTCGAAGGCAAGTTGAGATTTTGAAAGGATATCTAGCTGAAGTTATTGGTCCTCTTGATTCTGAACACCCCAAGGAGACTTTGACTACCATTCTTAAAGAAGGGGAAGGTGTACGGCTCAATCCATTTTTGAGAGCTTCTCAGGATTGGCGAGACAACCTTGAGGATAGGGGTATCACTATAATTACAAGAAGTCTGAAATTATTGCATGCTACACAAGACAATGTTGATAATATTGTGGCAATTTTGAGGCAAGACTTCAGCATTATGGATGAGGTACGGGTTTGGAGCAAGGATTTGCAAATTCTACAAGCCATAAAAGGACAAAGGTACTGCATTTTGATTGATGTATATACTGGCAAAGAGCTAGACATGATAGATGATTGGATAGAAAAGATTGCAGAAGGAAATAAAGTGATGGAAACATTGCATGATGAGATACATAGGCTCAAGGACCAAGCTCGAGAGTGAATTTTGGAAGCAAAAAAGTTATATAGTGATGCATGCTTGGATATTTTTGAAGATGAAGAATGAGAGAAGCTTTTATCAGTTGAGGTAGTTGTAGAAAACTTCATAAAGACATTAGAGGAAGCATCCAGTGATGAAGACATCAGACAAGCCTTCAGGACAGAAGAAGCATTGTTAGAGTTGGATACCAAACTTAGGGATTTTGCAGAAACTTGAATTGAGGTGGACAACTACAGACAGAAGGTTAAAGATAAGTATGAGGCTTTGGATCTTCCTGATGTTGCTAAGATTATTGATATTATAGAGAAATTCAAGGGCAAATATCCAAACATATCTTTAGGATGAAGATGAACAAAACCCAGATGCTAGAATTTCAATTTTGACACTTAGAAAATTCTCACCGATGATTGCATCAATGGATTCTAGGAAGCACTGGTCCTGTTTTCATTGGTTTCCTACTGATTTCTTCAAAGGTTTAACTCACAGTGTGTTGTGTTCTGTAGCTTATATCTTTTTAGGAATTTCACTTTCAAGTTATTTAATTTCATGTTATTTGCTTTCAATTTTGTTATTTGCTTTGCTAACCCCCCTATTAGAATAGGACCTCATACTAGCTGCATTGTTAGATTTGCATTCATTGAAAAATAGAAAATACAAAAAAATATTGTTCTTTTGGTGTGATATTTTGAAACAGCGAACAGATTTTACTTGATTCCAAGGTAAAAGAGTTTTTGGAACTAGCAAAGGCCTCCTCGTGAACATTCACATTTATCTTCTACTGAGCGGATTTTGGTATGTCGCAAGACAAACACTAAACCTTGGAGTGGATCCTTTAAAAGATTTGCTTTTAAAGAGAGGAATTACACTATGGATTCCTACCATTGACCTCATGCAAAATGAATGCCCAACAGGATGTTCAAACCAAACTGGCTTGGTCCTTACATAATCACTATAGTGTATGGATCTGGTGCTTACCAATTTTCTATAGTCAAGGGAGAAGTGCTCAAGGGGCCTGTCAACACTTTCCACCTGAAGTGATTTTATAGTTGATCTAATGTCAAAAGCTCTTTATACATATCTAAATGTCCTAAAAAGAAATCTAAAAATTGCAAAAAAGTCTTGAAAAAAAAATCATTACCCTTGTGAAAACCTAGCAATAGGTGCCTTGGTAATACCCAAAAAATTGAAATTTTCCAAAACTACAAAAAAATCAAAAAGAGAAAATTACAAAAAAATTGAAAAACAAAAAAAGTTTCATTGGTGAAAACTTAGAAACAAGCATCATGTTAGCAAAAATATAAAATCTCTGCCAAGAATGTGAAAACTTGGTAAACAGGTGCCTCTTGTTCCCAATGCTCCATCTTGTAGTGCATCTTTTGGCTCCCTATATAGTTGCTTTCCTACTTTTCTTGCTTTTCTACTCTTGTATCCATGGATTGAATCTTGTCATAACTTTGGGGTACTACACTTCAGTGTCCTAGAATCTTTTTTGTGACAGTCACCAGTTGTCTCAACTACATCTTCCTACTATCGCTAGTGTCACTCTTTTTGAGATTCTCCTCATAGAATCTTTCACAATAGTCATCAATTATCTCAACTGTGTCTACCTAGTATCGCTAGTGTCACTCTTTTCAAGATTCTCCTCATAGAATCTTTTGCAATAGTCACCAGTTGTCTCAATTGTGTCTGCCTACTATTGCTCATGTCACTTTTTGAGATTCCTTTATGGGAGATCTCTCTTACATCAGTCACCAGTCATCCTAGCTATGTCTTTCTACTGTCACTTAGTCCTCTTTAGATTCTTCACCTTGAAGATTCCTCTTTTACCTTAGTCACCAGTCATTTTGACTATGACTATCTACTGTCATCACCCTACTGAAGAGATTCCTTTCATCCATAATCTAGACATTGACACTTGACATCAATCCTATAACACAAAAAACTCAAAATGCTATACTTGTTTGGATATGCTAAGCATTTTCCTTTTTTTTTTTCATTTTCGCTTCATCATGTCTCCTCAAGAAACTCGATGATGTCATTCTAACTAGAGAAGCAATGACTAGGGGCATGATCTTTTCTTTGCTTTCTATTTGTAGTTTAGTTCCAACAATCTGAAACATCCATGTAAGAGGGGTGTCCACTATAAGAGCCTCCATCTTGTTTTGGATGGTCAGGTGTACCTCAACTCCTTTTATATGGATACATAAAATAACATTGGTTCTTCTCCTTGCTTGTTGGAGTGAACTATTCATGTTATAGTAAATATTGATACTCATCCTACTAAGTGAGTGTATGGGTCATTGCGAGTATATCTAGCACACTTCTGTCTTAGGTTACAAATGCAAGGGTCATTGTAGATATAATACTTACTTATTACTTAGCATAAGAGGGATCTTTCATGTGCCTAAGGTGTCTACACGCAAGAAACATTTTGGTCATCCTAGTGTTTATGCTCTGATGCCTATGTTAACTTGCTACATTAAAAGGGACAAATGTTCAGGTCATTTTGGCTTCTTGTGCCTCAAATGCTTACATTTCATCCTGACAAAACTAGAACAAATGTCCTATTCATATTCTCATGATTGCAATGTCAGTGAGAATTGTACGACATCTAGGGTTTCGCTATATGCTCAGTGATGATAAATGGTCAAAGTGTGGTAACCAGACCTAGGGTTGCATCTAGTTTTAGGTTACATCAAACATAGGGTTGCATTGCATACATTACTTGGTTCAACATATAATTGGATTGTAACTCTACTTTTGTCTTCTATGATGAGGAATTGTTGGTCTCTTCAAAGTATCATGATTCTTCACAACTGCACAAGCATTTGGTTCTTTGGTTCATCCTCTTGTGCTCCTCGATGGAATACCTATAACTGTCAAGCAAAAACATGAAACACTACATGAGATGTCAATCCATTTACCTATTCATTTCATCCATGAATCCATAAATTCATCTCATCTACATGAACAACTCAAATCAAAAATGCATCCATACATCACATCATGGTTTGCATCTCATAATCACAACATAAAACATCTCATGTAAATCAAGTTAAAAGAAAGACAATGACATGTACACAATATGCTTGGCTCAAAATCTCATATATATATATATATATATATATCAGTATCAATGAATGTGCCAATACACAAAATGAGCGCTACTTGAGCATTGTCAATCAAAAATGATACAAAATGGTGCTAGCACACCAATCAATACATAGCTAGAATCAAAACTTGGAGGAAAAATATCAAGATCTAACTTTGTCTAGTGCTCTCACTGCCTGGAGGAGGCGGTGGCATATCTAGCCTAGTTGGTGGTCGTGCACCCTTGACTCTCAAACATACTAGCAAAATCATGGCACCTGCTAAGCCTCATCATGCACCACTTTGGAGTAAGCTACAAAATAATAGGTCACTCAGGCCACCTTTAGTCAAACCTCATCCTATAGCATCTCTACCCTCCACTCAGCTCCCTACACCTACTCTCATAGTCTTAGGATCTCATGATCCCATTTTGCTATCTATGTATCGCGTACGGCCACCTATATCTATAGCTCCCCCAACTATTGGGAAGCCTATCAAATCCACTCTTTAGCCCTCCTTAGTGCATCCTAGGGCCTGACAATAGGTTGATCGTACATCTCCTCATCCAATATCTCTGCCTATTGCTCTACTGGCACCCGCTCCTCTGTACAAGGTCTCTACCATCAACCCTACTCTGCCCCACTAGCACTAGCACCTTGATCTGACCCCATTTGTCAGCATGGATCTATACCTTCCAGACCTGATGTCTAACTTTCTCGATAGGTCCCTATGGTGGCTACTACACTAGCTACTATTCTAGCTACTAGACTAGACCCTATATGGGTGCCTGCTAAGGTCCCTATACTACCATCCCCAATGGATCTATGAATCGTGGGAAGGGGTGGTTGATAAAATATGCTTGATAGATAGGCATCATCCTGGCATCTGATATCTCTAGGAGGTAGTCCCACTATGATGCAACTAGGTTGCGCACATCTATCATCGATCTCCTAAGATCTAACCTTGCTGACCACTCCCGATCTAGATCTCTCACTACCCGAGTATAGGAACAATACTCCTGCGAGATGTCTTGGGGCTGCATGTATTGTTTCCATACCCATGTGATGGAGAATCTCTCGATAATGTGGGTGGCTTGGCCTAACAATGGTTGTGAGGAAAACATCCAATTAAGCTCCCAAGAAGTGTCATCCTAGTCCTTCATCTCTCTCTAGGGCCGCCATATGATGGAGACTAGGTCATTGAGACGTGTCCTCTAGTGCTCAGTCTTACCTAGACTTGCCTGGGTAAGCTGGCCCCTATACCTACATATGAATGGCTCTGTCGGCTCCTAAGCATCCTCAAAAATAGGTCATGTCACTAGTAGGTGCTCCCATGCCTAGATCTAAAGAACGTAGATGCCATCAACCATACTCTTCCACTCATGATAGACAATCTTATGCATCTTGTAAAACATATGGGTGAGAATGCACTGGCCCCACCCAAACCTCTCAAGAGCATTGAGCATCCTCTACAATATCACACCCCACCCACACTCTAATCTGTGCTACCCTTTTTCTGGGACCAGAAAACAACTGATGAAAATGTCCAAAATAGAAGCCAACCTATGAGTAGTTCCATATGTGTGAACAAGCTCATCCCATGTGATGGCTCGCCCTATCGCTAACTCCCACTAAAATATGGTCCTCAATGCCTCTATTCCTACTCGGGGCACTATGTCATATACCACTCATGGCCCATGGAAGGGTATCCACAATATCTAGTAGATGTCCTCTGACATAATAGTCATCTCCCCCTGTGGAAGATGAAAGGTGTTCATCTTCGAATAGAAACACTCCACCAAAGCCGTCAATAGGTCATGATTCACTAGCACTCCTAGGATCTAGCATAGATATATGCTAGTCCTAATCTGTCAATATGGGCCATATCTACATCATCAAGACTCCGCAACAGAGTTCTATATGGTAGATAATGGGACCTGAATGTGATGTCATTAAAGACAACCTGCACACATGAGCAAAAACAACACACAAATAGTTAGTACCTGCTCAACAAGTCAAAATGATGACAAAAAAAATGCAAATTTTTGACAAAACATCAAAAATGCAACTTTTAATTTTTCCTAGCATGCCAAATTTTCAAGCAAGAATGCATTTTCTTGCACAAGATCTTGCATCTTTGTGTGAGAAAGCAAGTCTTTATGCTAGGAACAATGAGACTATGAGTGATACATGCCCACAATTCTATGTATCTCACATGAGAGGTGAGTATCTCCCAAGTGAGATCCTCCACTGGCACATGTGAAGAAACACTAGGCTAGTGGATCTTCACACAAAGAGAGATTGGTTTCATGCAAGGAAAGAAACCTCTGCATGAGAATTGACATACCTACCCTAAAAACATGCTAAAAATTCACTAGAGACACATCAAAATATGTGCCAAAATTAAATACGAAGAGGGATTGTCAACTACTCACCAAAGGTCAATAGTCCACCAATCGATTGTGTCATTGGGAGTGCTCAAAATGATATGTATGCACTGGAACTACCATCTTCCTCTCAGAGCTCTCTTCTTTACTAAAGACAAAATGCACAAATGATTTCAAAATGGCCCTTTGGGCCCTTATATAGGTTTTGACCTAATTTTTCGAAGTGCTCTGATTTGTGCAAAAATCACCCCTTGGCTAATTTGACCATTCTAAATCCATTTTCAGGATCAAACTTGAAATCTGACACACTTAAGTGCCTAAAAAATGCATTTTAAAATTTTGGGACCGACGTAATTCAATGCTTGTGCAGTCAAAAAAAAATTGAAACTTTGTGAATCTTGCAATCTTTTCAAATTCTATTTCCTTCAAATTTTTCAAAATCTAACAAAAAAGTCAACTATGGTAAAATCTAGTCAACTTTTGTGCAAACTTGGTCTTCTAGACTCTGAAATCATGTTGAATTCACTCTGAATTTTCTTCTAATTGTTTTTATATCTTCTATATTCTACAGACTCTTCAATTTTTTTTGTATCTCACTCTATACTAATCTATATCATATTTTTGGTGTGTCATCTTTCTATTTCGCTCCCGAGGGGACAAGATGATTACATCATTGAATTTGAATTTCAAATTTCCTTATCACTTGGGGCAACTCATCACTAGGAGCATCTTTCTCCCCTCTATTGGGCATCATTTTTCATTTATCTCATCTTGTCATTAGCTGATCACATCTTATAGCAGTCTTTATCAGAGTTCGATGGACAGATATTCGAACAGGCTAAACCGCAACTCCTGAGGATCAAGCCTCATTCTAGGGATGATTCTACGACCCATGGTTGAATCCTACTATCCTTTATGTTTAGGTATCTAAGTGTTCTATCTATATTCCTTAAGATTAAGCTTCATTCTGGAGATAATCTTTAAAAGCTTATCCAACTTAGGTATCTAGGTGTTCTATCTGGATCCCTTAAGATTAAGCTCTGTTCTGGAGATAATCTTTAAAATCTTATTCAACTTAGGTATCTAGATGTTCTATCTAGATCCCTTAAGATTAAGCTCCATTCTGGAGATAATCTTTAAAATCTTATTCAACTTAGGTATCTAGGTGTTCTGCTTGGATCCCGTAAGACGAAGCTCAGTTTCTGGAGATAATCTTGAAAAGCTTATCAATTGGTCTCTATGTCATCAATTTCGGAACCAATCTTATCAACTCTAGGTATCTAGGTGTTCTATCTAGATCCCGTAAGGTTAAGCTTCGTTCTAGAGATAATCTTTAAAATCTTATTAGTTGGTTTTTGCGTCATCAAATTGCAAAATCAATCCTCTTTCTTGACCTATGCATCATGCTCTCTGATTTTCTTTGAATTGAACGTGTTGCTTGCACATTCATTAAGAGGGGCAAAATGTAATACCCCAAAATTGCCTCATTGCCATGTTAACCAATTCTGGTCTATTTTGATCAATTTCTAGGTCCTATTTTACTAGGCAATTCTTATTCTAATTTTTGCTACTTGACTTAATTGTCAAATGCAAAAAACCCTAATCTGCATTAATCAGGCTACTTATTTTTTTCCTAAAAGTATTAACTCGAATTAGCCACATTAAACCCATTGATTAAGATTTAATTTAATTTAAAGTGTATACTTTAATTAAATTAAATCATATCCTAAGGTTAATGTACTAAGGAATTAAAATGTTTAATTTAATAATTATGCTCACTTCAATTAATTGAATGGGATTATTCAATTAATTGAAAAAAGGTATTTATGAGGTCATATCTCACTTTATTAAATTAAATTAAATCTTCAAAATATTCTCTATAGTTCCAAAATGGAAACTCTGAGTGAATTATCCCCCAAATTCGAATTAATTTAGTTAACTTGTTCTCACACTCATGAAAAACTCAGTTAACTACTCATCACACTCAGATTTGAAATAGTTAACTTCACCTGCACAAGGAAGTTTCCATTTCAACTGAATCTTCTCTTTGATCTTAACCATCCATCAAAATTGATCTTGACCATTGATCAATTCTTGGATTCTATTTAAGGGACCCCCAATCCCTCATTACAGAGGTTAGAATTTGAATGGTATTGAATTGCTATCGAATTAAGTACTCATTTGCTTTCTAGCTTTCACATTGCTATCATTTTGAAACTCTCATTTAGATTAAAGGTGCATACATTTAGCTTAGTATCTCTTATTTCTTAGATTAATGCTTGCAATTCATTTAGACTAATTGCATAATCATACTTTGCATAAAAAATCCTTCATTCTAGAAAGGTCTAGTTGTTTGCATCTCGATCTAAGAGCACAATAGGCAAAATCCTTCTAGTTAGAAGGTGACAAGTCACATTGTCAGACTTCTTGGATAAACAACTCTATGTTTATTCAAGGATGAATCCGCATATAATGACCATGTTGAAGTGTAGGTGAAAATTTTGAGGTCACATTTTCACGTATACATTACCACCCCATCCACAACCACATTTGAACTCAACTCAACTCCTTATTTTAATCAATTTTCCCTTTTTGAGAGGATAATTAGTGATAATTGAATTTAATTGAATATTTATCTCTTTTAGTCAATTTCTCCTATTTTATTGAATATTGAATTCAATAATTAATTTTTTTGGATATTTAATTCAATTTTGATCAATTTTAATTCCTTTTTTATGTGTAATTAGAAAATGGGTTTAATTTAATTAATGTATTCTGACATTTGAATTAAATTAAATAGTCCATAGTGATTTATTGCTAATTGTCATTGTATATTTAGGAAATGATTTTTTTTTAGAGATTTAATTCAATTTAATCAACTTGAATTCCTTTTCGATGTGTAATTAGCAAATGGGTTTAATTTAATTAATGTGCTAGGACATTTGAATTAAATTAAGTAGTTCATGGTGATTTATTGCTAATTATCATTGTATATTTAGGAATTAATTAATTTTTGAGGATTATTGCATTTTAAGGGTTTCATGTAATTTGATACACTGATCAGATTAAGTGATAGAAATAGATTTCCTTTTGTGTTAGGAATTTTCATTATTTTTGTTTATTTTTGAGATTAGGGGCAGTTGTTTGACTGTGTCATTTTTAGGTGATTACACCTAGTTTCTCTTTCAGGCAGTATTGGTTGAACATTCTAATCTGGTGACAATTGTTACTCTATTGGTGGTGCGTGAAATAAAGTTCCATCAAAAAACACCTAAGAAAAAAATTGAGTACAAATCAAATATACAGGAAATAGAAAGGATGACATGAAGGAAGAAGAGATAGTACAAGTTCTAACACCTACAACTACAACACCAAGGTATGTACAAAAGGATGACTTGAAGAGTGAGATCATTAGTGATAAAAATAAATGAATTTTTACTAGAAGTAGAATAACACAAGAATAGGACTCATTTTGTTTACTTTTATATATTGAGCCTAAATTTATAGAATAAACATATAATTATTAGGATTTGATTAAAGTAATAAGGGAAGAACTTGATTAGATTGAGAAGAATCAGACTTGGGAATTTGTATCCAAGATGATAAATAGGGATGTAATCAGTAAAAAATGGACCGTGTATCAAAATAAGTTATATGAGGATGGTAACATAATAAGGAACAAAGAAATATTAGTATGCAAGGGTTATACTCACATTAAAGGAATTAACTTTGATGATATTGATTCCCTTATTGATAACATGAAGTCAGTGGGGGAAAATTGTACAGCCTTTGATGGAGGTATACAAACATGTTTGGATTTTGCATCATATAAGCATTTTAGAGTTTATCAAATAGATGTAAAGTCAACATTTTTAAATGGAGAACTAATAGAAGAGGTTTATATAGAGAAACCAAAATGATTCAAATTAGAGGTAAAACCATGAGAAATATATAGATTAAAGAGGCATTATTTAGATTTGAGAAGGTACCAAGAGGATAGTATGCTAGACTCAATAAATATTTGATTGGACATAAGTTCTAGAAAGCTTCTGCACACAACTACTTATATGACAAGATTTATTCAAATCGAATCTTAATTTTTTTTGTGTATGTTGGATGGTATTATATTTGGAGGTAAGGATGGTTTGTGCAAGATATTTGAAGAGGAAATTTAGAGATAATTTGAGAATTCTATGATTGGTGAGTTAGATTTCTTTCTTAGATTGCAAGTAAATTAGAGTTTTAAAGGTATTTTCATTTCTTAGTCCAAGCATGTCAAGGAATTATTGAAGAAGTTTGGGTTGGACAGATCCAAACTGGTATGTACTACTATTGTTATCAGTTGTAATTTGACTAAGGAGGATGATTTGTAAATGGTATATGTAAGAAATATAGATCAATAGTATGAGGATTATTGTACTTGACATCTAATAGACTAGATATCATGTACGTAGCATGTCTAGTAACTAAATTTATGTAGGAACTAAAAGAATCAAATGTTACGAAGATGAAGAAAAAATTTAGATACATGAAAGGAACATAAGAATTTTGATTATGGTATTGAAAAGGTTCAAATTTCACACTAACAACTCAAAAAAAATGTATATTGGGTAGGTTTTTTGGAAACCCCAAGAAGAACCATTCGTGGAGCTTATTTTATTGGCTCCTAGTTTGTGTCTTGGTAAATTAAGAAGTGGGTGTAATCACCTAAAAATGGTCATCTAGACTATTAGCCCCCTTTTCAACATTTTGGCTAAATTAATTTAATCACTTACCTAAGCCAAATTGCTAATAATCAATTTATTTGATTATAACCTATAGTTTGACTATGCTATCCTAAGTTCATTATTTGATTAAAAGAACATGTCCCCTTTTAATTAAATAAAAGACCCCATTCTTATAACCCACTTAAAGTGCACACATAAAGTCCTTTTTCTATTTTGCAATTAAAAGAAAAGGCTTTGTGACTTTTGTCTTATATGACAAGTCAACTTATATTCTATTGGTTGATTTGTGTGTGCACATGGATCACTCCTATTTTCGAATTCCACCATTGATCATCCACCATCTTCATCTTGATCTCCACCGTCCATACATCTTTAAAACGGAGAGAGCTTTCCCCATCCATCATCCTCATTTGAATATTGTTATGATGCAGGTTTTCTAACAGGTTTCTTTGGAGCTTTGTGGAGAACTTCTCATTTCTTGTCTCATTCTCTCATTCCATCACATTAGCATAAGATCATATGGCATTCTTAGCATAGTTGCATTTTAGTTTAGCTTTGATTTCTTGCAATAATCTCACATAGTTTAAATATTTGGTTTTGTAACAATCTCATACATGCTTAGAATAGCTGCATTTTGCATTATCATCCTAGTTTAATTTTCATTTGCATTGCATTCTTGAGGAACTCCTTGGGACATTTGCATTCTTGCATCTTGTCTTTGGAACCTCCCATTGCATGGTTTACTAGCAAGAAGAGTATCTCTAAGGCTCATCTGAGAGCCCTTGAACTTGAAATACACTCTCTTGCACTCCGTGGATAGGGAGCTCTAAGCCGGCATTCAAACATTCCAACTCATGGAATCGTTTGGATAGAATGGTTTAGAGTGGGACACTTTCGAGTGTACATTTTTGGCGCCCACCGTGGGGCTGTTCCTATTAAAAATGTTGTTCCTATCAAAGGTACTCATGAGTCTATTGATGGCTTTGACCATGTTGCTCATTCTAAAGATGTTGATATCCTTTCCCACTATCCCTTTGCATCTTCTAAATCTATCCTTGGTCCTTATCCATCTAAGCTAAAACATTCAAACCTTCCATCCATTTTGGGGCCTTATGTTCCTCCATATCCTACATTTTCCACTCCTAGCTCTCCCATCATACCTCAAGATCAACAAAGACACTCATCCTTGATGACTTTTCACCCATCTATACATATAAACCAGTCATATCATCCTTATTCATCCACAAATCCCAAGTCCGTTGGAAGTGAGAATAAACATTAGAATCCATTGAAAAATGAAGATCACTATGTCCCATCTAATCGACATTTGAATGCTAAGAAGGAGAATGCACAAAAGAGACCGCAAAGGTCAACTATTAAGAGAGCTAAATCAAAGCAAATGTGGGTTCCTAAACCCATTATTGAAGAAATGTGTTTTGAAGTATCCAAAGGAAAATCTAAATCTATATGGATTCCCAAGTCTCTTTTAAAAGACTTGAATATTGAAAATACTTCAAAGTTGACATTGAAGCTTCCAAAGGCTTCCATTCCATCTTCTTTCAAAAATCTTTCTAAAAATATTCCAAAGCCTTCCACTCCACTTTTTTCCAAATATCTTCTACCACCTCATACATCTAAACCTCAAGCTATTTCATCCATTATTCCTCCATTATTCCTCCATTGTTCCAATACCCTTCAAGGTGTGTGTCAATGTTGATCGTGTCCAATATTTTAGCTACCCACATGAAATCCTCTAAAACTTACACCTCCTTTCTATACATGAACTCTTATCCTCCATATATTCTTCCTACTACCATTTCCCTTTCATCACCCTATCAACATCTTTGAGCATACCTTTCTATGGTATTGGCTTATCATGGCTTATCTTTCCTATAGGAGCACTATCTACATTCAAAAAGCTTGAGCTCTTTCTAAAAATTCAAAAAATTCAAAAAAAAAGCAAAATGAAAAAAAAAAAGCAAAAAATGAAAAAAAAAATGAAAATGTGCCATGGTGAAAACCACTTCTTGTGGCACCTTGGTAGCAAAAGTAAAGAGAAATAAATCCATCCTATGGTGAAAACTATTTCTTGTGGCACCATGGATAAGTACCATGATGAAAACCTGGCAAACAGGCATCATGCATAATTCTTCCATCATCCATCTATCCCCTCTTCTCTCTTTGATCTTGACAATGTTGAGCTATCTTTGCATATTGGCTATCTTATCCATGAGATTTTCTATTGTGCTCTCCCATTCACTCATAGCCTCTATCTTGAGCTTTATTCTTATTGCTCTATCCCATTGCTATCCTATCTAGTTGACCCCTTGGTCTTGATCATAATAAATGAAACATGGTTCTCATAGGTCTCTTGACATGTCTACTCTTTTGGACTACACACTTCATGCTATCTCACTTGTTGGCTTCATTGCTTATTCTACATGCTATCTTGCTCATTACTTCCATTTCTTATCCAAAACATGCTTCATATGACTATTTCACCTCTTTCCCTAGCTTGGGTACTCTTGAGGAGTCAGTCCTTGAGGATCACTGTCACTTGCTTCATACTCTTTTTTCATCCATCTTTGCTTATCCACTGGCTCATTGCTCCATCATATCCTATACCTTGCTAGACATTGGGAGAAAATGATGTGATCTTGCTTGAGAACTAGTGATATCTAAAACCTTCTAAAAAATTCCAAAAAAATCATATATGATGCTAAAAAAAATCCTAAAAATCAGAAAATGTCCTAAAAAAATGATCATCTTAGTGAAAACCTAGCAATAGGTGCTTTGATGTATCACCAAAAAAAAAAAAAAATTTGAAAAAAGTCCTGAAAAAATCTGTCAAGCGGTGAGAACCTGGAAACAGGCGCTACTTGAAATCCTTGCACCTATGTCTATCAGTATCAATCATCCACTTCGCTACACATTTCCTGGCTTGGAATTGTTTCTTATCCTCATCTCGAGGGCATAGCTACTTAGCCTATTGAGGTATTCTTGTGCATTAGGGTTTCTTTGACAACTCACAAAATAGTGTTTTTCAACACTTCCCCCACTTTGACATCAAGTGTTTTTCAACACTTTACAGATAGTTTACCTATAGTCTCCGATGTCGTGATATTTCTCACTATCAGAATCAAGTCTGGAAGAAATGGCCAAGTGACTTACACACACGCACTTTAACACCTAAATGACTGAGCTATGCTGATCTTTATCTACTTTGTGTGCTGTCTATGATGATTTCTTTGCCAGGTGTTCCCTCCCTAATAGTCTTTCAAGGATGTCATTGACTAGAAGACTGGGGGCATGGGACATATTTTCTTGATTTCTGCTTGTGGGTATACTTTTGTTTGTCTATAGTGTTGTAAGCATTCATGCTTGTCCTATTCAACACTTTGACTTATAAATGTATCATCCTTAATTGTTTTGCAAGACCGCACTCAGGGTTTATCCTGGCACTTATGCCTTGATACAGGTGTAATCTTGCTAAATTAAACTTAGGGAATCTAATCGTGTAGTTATCTTGACTTACATGTCTCTAATGCTTAGATTGGATTTCCACATACCTATCTAATATCGATCATATTCATATCCTCATAGTTATACTAGTGATGGTTGTATGATCTCATGATGTCCCTAATAAATGCTCAATGATGAAATTAAGAGTCTAAATGTTATGCACTTCTTGCTCGTAAACCACTTTGCATGTTAGCTTGCATTTTAGGTTCATTTTCTAGCTTAGTCTTGCATTCTTGCATATGGGGAGAGCTCTCTCTTCATCTTTTTGTGGACATATCAGCTAACTCCTTTCATATATTTCTTTACTTTCTTCTTGTTCATGTCTTTTCACCTTCTTAATCTTTTGCTTCATCTCTTTTCTATCTTGTCATCACATTATATAAAGTTTTGACCTCTTAAATAATTTTGATGTCCTAGATTCATTTTTGGGATCGAAATCCAAATTCGAGTTCATCTTGATGGTCAAAATTGTCTTTTAAAATTCTACTTTCTTCTAAGCAGTTAGCTGACCTTTTGAGGTCTAATCTCCGAATCATCACTGGGGCATCTTCATTTATTCATGTCTTCATCATTTCCATACTTCATATCTACTTCAATTCACTGTTTCACATCTAAAGCATCTTTCTACTAGATTTGACCTAATTTTATGCTATATCCTTCAAGGTCAACTCTAGTCAAACTGGGGCATTTTATCAGTTTCTTATAGTCATTCTTGGGTTCTAATCATCTATCTGTCATCTTGGACATTGTTCTATTCTAATTTTCTCATGTCTAGTTGGTTTCTGCATCCCCTTACCTCGTTTCAATTTCGATCCCGAGGGGGCAGAAATACTCTATTGCTAATTGTTACAGCTATCTATTTCTTAGGAGCATTTGTTTGATCTTTTCACTTGTTCTCAATCTATCTACTTTGCTAAGTGTTAGCATTCTTCTTGAATTCTGACATCATCTTTTCCTAGTGTTCAGTACTACCACTATTAGGTTGTACATTTAGGACTTGCTATCTTTTTCTACATTTCGTTCTTCAAAATCAGATATCTATATCTATCACCGCCTACTTGGCTTTCTATTTTCTTTGACATAATGTGTTCCCAGATCGATCACGCATTAGTCAAAGAGGGACAAATGTAATCACCTAAAAATGGTCATCTAGACTATTAGCCCCCTTTTCAACATTTTGGCTAAATTAATTTAATCACTTACCTAAGCCAAATTGCTAATAATCAATTTATTTGATTATAACCTATAGTTTGACTATGCTATCCTAAGTTCATTATTTGATTAAAAGAACATGTCCCCTTTTAATTAAATAAAAGACCCCATTCTTATAACCCACTTAAAGTGCACACATAAAGTCCTTTTTCTATTTTGCAATTAAAAGAAAAGGCTTTGTGACTTTTGTCTTATATGACAAGTCAACTTATATTCTATTGGTTGATTTGTGTGTGCACATGGATCACTCCTATTTTCGAATTCCACCGTTGATCATCCACCATCTTCATCTTGATCTCCACCGTCCATACATCTTTAAAAGGGAGAGAGCTTTCCCCATCCATCATCCTCATTTGAATATTGTTATGCTGCAGGTTTTCTAACAGGTTTCTTTGGAGCTTTGTGGAGAACTTCTCATTTCTTGTCTCATTCTCTCATTCCATCACATTAGCATAAGATCATATGGCATTCTTAGCATAGTTGCATTTTAGTTTAGCTTTGATTTCTTGCAATAATCTCACATAGTTTAAATATTTGGTTTTGTAACAATCTCATACATGCTTAGAATAGCTGCACTTTTCATATTCATTCTAGTTTAATCTTTAGTTGCATTGCATTCTTGACGAACTCCTTGGGACATTTGCATTCTTGCATCTTGTCTTTGGAACCTCCCATTGCATGGTTTACTAGCAAGAAGAGTATCTCTAAGGCTCAGCTGAGAGCCCTTGAACTTGAAATACACTCTCTTGCACTCCGTGGATAGGGAGCTCTAAGCCGGCATCCGAACATTCCAACTCATGGAATCGTTTGGATAGAATGGTTTAGAGTGGGACACTTTCGAGTGTATAGTGGGAGCCTATAACTTTATCAACTATTGAATTAGAATAGATCACAATATTTCTTATTGTTCTTAGGAATTATGAATGAAACATATCTTGAAGAATAAAGGTACAACTTTGGATGAACAGATTTCAATTATGTGTCATAGTACCAATACTATAAGTATGTCTAAGGATCTAGTGCAACACTCTATAAATAAACATATATCTATCAAATGTCATTTTATTGAAGAGAAAGTGTTGGATGGTAAAGTGAAGATAGAATATATGCCTAGAAAGGCATAGATAGTATAAATATTCAGAAAAGCTTTGTGCAAGGAGACTTTTGATTATCTTAGGAGGAACTTGGGCACTATACCCCTTCCTAATATTCATTAAATGTACTAATGTATGCATTGGTTTAGTGATTTGTGTACTCATTGTTTTATGGATCAATGCTTAGCATCTTCATATTAGGGGAGGAGAGTGAGTTAATAAGGGGAGTATTTGTAACTTTGTCATTAATGTCAAATGGGGAGAATTTTGTAGAATACATAACTCTAATGTTAATATCTTTTGGAATTAATTTTTTTGTTATTGATAAATATTGTCATCAATGTCAAAGGGGAAGATTATTAGAATGTTAACTTGATGTTATTTATGTTGTTATGATCAATAGTTGTCATTGATGTCAACATATCATATGTATAAGCATGGTTTCTTTGTATCATTTTATATGTACCTATATCCATGTCATATTTGTAGAAGTGTTCACCAAAGGATGTGTTTTAAATATTTATCCTTATTAATTTTTGTGTTGGTCTTATTTTGTGTAAAACATATGGTGGATTAATTATTTGGTTTTTAGTCCTATTTAGAGTATGTTCATTTTGTTTTGGTCCCACTGGCTATTTCATATTTTGCTAGATATATCTATTAGTTCTAAAAGCTTTGGAGATGATGTTGTGTTTTGGCATGTGCAAGGTGTATCAAATTGATCAAGGTGGTCTTTTTTTTTTTCATTTCTTTCAATTGTGTGAATTATTTTGATGTGATCTATGTAAAATTTATTTTCTCAACATGGTTGATGACATCAATTATTATAAGAAGAGTGAGGATTTTGGTTTTTTTCTTGGCTTACATGATGCTTTTATGTGAAGTGATTTCAAATCCTACTATAGGATATTTGTGTGTTGATGTCCACATGCATGGATGCAATAGATAGCATATTCATACATCATTTCTATATTGAGTGTATTGATAATAGTAATTTCAATGGTAGATTAAATCCATTTTTATACATTTTTGGCAATGAGAAGTAATTCTATTTGTAGTGGAGGCCAACCATATTCTTCTCTAAGGGTAGTTAGCCTGACCAATAGTGAGACAATCTAAAGTGAGAAAAATTGATAATGAGCCTTTGTAAAAATCACCTTAACTAGTATCACCCTAACATGTGTTTATATCACAAGAATTAGCATGTATGTCCTTTTACCTAGTTTGGATTTCCACATACATTTTGTTATTCTTTTTTTTCATTGTTCTCGTTCTCTCATGTTTATATCTATTATGAATGTTTGATGTGATTGCTCAATAGATCATAAGTTAATAGTGTTTGCATTGCAGTTTAAAACAAATCAAATCCTATCTTATCTGATCTAACTCACCAACTAAACTTTAAAAATTAACTCCTTTAAAAAAATCTTTCCACACGCATTCAATCACCTCATTAATGAGAGAGATAAATGGTTCTTGACATGCTTGGGTAGCTACCTTATCTTCTCAACCACTCGCATTCCACCTGCGATTTGCCTTGGGCAGAGAGAGCTCATGTGGGTGGGGTGGCATGAGGAAGGTGGCATCCCTGTGGTAGATGGGCCACTGGTCTTTGAGCCACGTGTCACGTGGGGCAAACTCACTGCACTAAGCACATTGAAGCACTAGTGGGAGGGACGTGGGAGTAGGGAGATGGGGTAGGGTAGATGGGTTAGGGTAGTATAAGGGTTAGTTTAGTAAGAGTTTTTTTTTTATATGAAGTTTTAGATTTAGTTAACTTTTATGTTAAGTATTTAAATTTATATATTTTTAATTATTAGTTAATTAGTATTTTTTTTTAAATGTTAATATTTATATTTGATTTTATTTTTTAATTCATAGTTAGTGCTAGTGTAGGTTAATTTAGTGTTATTAGATTAGTGTAGCAATGTTAGATTTTTAAATGACATTAATTTTTTAATTTTATTTTATTATTTAGTTGTATTTAATTTTAGTTTATTGTTATTTTTAGGAATTGATAAGATTTGTGTTAGTATAAAATTAGTATAAGTTAGTTTTAGTTGAAGTGATTTTATTATGATGTGTTTAGATGTTAGTAAGTTAAAATAGTTGTAATTTTTTTTTTTTTTTTTTTTTTTTGGGATTTGTATGTTAATGCTAGTTTAGTAAGTAATGTTAGATGTTAAGATATGTATGTAACATTTGATGTGAGTAGTTAGTGTGTCGTTGAGTTGTTAATGTCAATATTTTAATTGATTTAGGAATTTTTAAATAAGGCTAGTATATATAATTATTTGTTCTATCATGCTTTCAAGTTGCTTTTAAATATAAAACTATTAGAATAAATAGTTAAGTATTTGATAAAATTTTAGCTTGTATAATGGAAAGAGAAGTAGTTGTATATTTATGGTTTCTTAATATGAAATGTGACATTATATTATTCTCAAAATTGATCCATTTATCATTAAAGATGTATTTCAAAAAATTTAAGCATATATTAATGTTCTGGGTAAAGGATGCCCTTGAGTGAGATTATGCTCTTGTATTTATTCAAAGGTCCTATAGGACAAGAGTTGACATGATAACTTGTTAGGATGATTTAGGTTATGTTAGAAGATGAGTTAATGTTGTGATTGTCTAATCATAAATGTTTAAATGTTTGAATTAATTTCCAATAGTTTATATGGATCACTAAAGTCGACTATAGATATGATAGTAGGGTAACCGTTAAGTGCAGAATTAACTCTAATAGGGAATTGACCAAGTCAAATGTATTAAGTGTGTAAGTATCAAATTAAATTTAACATAACTTAGTTATCGATCAAATCAAATGATGTGGAATTTATTTTAGTTAAGTAAGGCTTAGCAAATCATTTAAGTAGCGGGTAAAATCCTGAATATGTCATAATGGTGAAGTTTTTTATCTTCATGTTAGCAGATGAAATTTATGGTCATATCTCTACTGTAAACTATACCTAACTATTTTATAA
Source organism: Cupressus sempervirens (assembly GCA_028749045.1). Lineage (NCBI taxonomy): Eukaryota > Viridiplantae > Streptophyta > Pinopsida > Cupressales > Cupressaceae > Cupressus > Cupressus sempervirens. The sequence continues at coordinate 503,016,546 of CM053784.1, forward strand.
TCAATTAGAGAACTTGGAAACCCTAAAATGTAATTTGAGTTGGAAATTGTACCTTTGCAATTAAACCTAAATGTTAATCGATCGACTCATTCAATTGGAACGAAGTACTCCCGTCTCATTAGGACTTCAGGGGTTTGAACCCATACATCATGTGGAAGATGTCCACTCTACATCTTAATGATATGTATTTGAAACTCAATTGTAATCCTTCATCTACTTCTCATAACCATTGTAGTCCAGTATGTATATATATAGTGGTGAAATCTACAAGTAACGTTTAGAAACCTCGAACAATAGGATTACTAACTCGAGAAGCTATTGAATAAGTGAGTTAGCTAGGAATACTCAAAGAATAAAAAAATCTTAGTTCTACTATCAGTAGTGGAACCCTAATCACAGATTAAATCTATCTAAAATATGGTGGTAAGAATGAAATTTAAATGGTGAGAAGTATATATCATATAGTATTGAACCAATAAGATAGAAAATGCAAACTTTAGAGTTAGGGTTATGTCAGTCTATTATGTTGGTAGGCTTATTCTATAAGTAGGAGTAATACTAAATTTTAACTATCACGTGAATGCTCGTGGACTTTAACATTGAAATTCTTGGACCAGTTATAACCCTACAATATAGAGTAAGTAAAGTCACGATAAGGTCATCAACCTAAAATGAACTAAAGGTTCAGGTATCAGAGTTAAGAAATAAGTGGATTATAAGCCATGATGTATGATAAGACCAATGATGATGACCTATATCATCAACAAGGAGATAGTTATAAGAATGAATAAGTAAACATTGACGACACCTTAATAATCATTTTATTCCTAAGTAGTTGCAAACCTACAACCTAAGGATGAAATCATAAGTCATCCATGACTAGGAGACATGGAATATGGAATTAGAAATAAGAATAATAGCATTCAGTACATTATTGGATGATAATTAGAACTTTTGTAAATGATGGAATAACATGGGAAGTGATGTATATATGTAAATAAGATCATACCAAATTTTGGTGAGAATGATAACATAACTTCAGTCGGTATATTGTGGTAAATTTTGACCTAAGAAAGATTATGGATAGGAGCCCTAATATATAATTTTAGTGAATTCAGAATAAGAGATTTTATATTATAACTGTAACTCAGAATACAACTCTACTGATACTGATGTCCCCACATGATTAGATTCTTCGAAAAGAAACCAATGTAACGAAAAGAGGATGAAAGGAGAGACTCATTTTAGTATCCTTGCATTTGCACTTTTGAGTGAGTTTGGATCAGGACAAACCCCTTAGTACAGTAAACCCTAATCATATGGTGATGTTGATAAAGTGAGCTATATAGTTAGTAGGCAGGATCAATCAGAGTTTGAGCAACATGGTCATTAGATCACCATCCAAAATCAATTCAGGATCCCTGCAATATTTTTGAAGACCTAAGATTCCTCATTTTCCTCAGTGACCTTGGTATGGACACATTTTGTCAGTTATGTATATTTTCTAAGTAATTGGATTTATTTCCTTATATGTATAATTTCAGATTTTGGTAGTTTAATGTTCTTCCTTTTTACCTTTAATGTGATGTGGGGCTGTTTAGCCAACTGTATTAGTGATGATTCTATTTTTCCTCTTGGTTATGTCTTTACTCTTGATTAAAATTTTACTATTGTTGCCACTCTTTATTTCTTTTATTTTGGACTTTTATATTGGATGTTTCATCCTTGATTTTGAATTTAAATTTGAGGCTTTTTCTTGTGAATTTTTTTGGCAAAGTGACATGAAGGGCCTACCTGACAATTAAGTGGATGTATAACTTTAGGGTATGGGGTCTTTAGTGAGAGTAGTCATGCCCCACCCTCTCCCAAGACTTTGAGAACAAGACCAGTGAATATTCATTGACTATTATGAGTAATGAAATGGCACCAAAGCATACAACTAGATAAGATTACGAGTTAACCTAAATGGATTTTTAGACGAAAAAGGTGTAGGTGTAGAAATGGACTATTTAGCATCCTATTCAAAAATCAATACATCGTGAAAATTGTAAAGTAACAGTGTTTAACCTTAATAAAGAGCCAAGTTGCTTAATATGAAACCTCGTTTGAGGGAGTCTCATACAGTTGTTACCTTGATGAGTGGGTATGTAGAATTTTGAATATCTTATGATATTATTATTATTAGAAACTCTATAAGTATTTTATCCTAGATTAGAATGTTGTTTATTTTTTACCAATATCTTTAAAGGAGTATTTAACCCTAGAAAATGTAACCATGTTAGAATTATGGAGTGAACTTCACTTTTAGTAAGAATAATTAGGTAAATATGTTATCTCCCCTAGGTATGTATGTGAATTATTAATCATTCTTTTAATAGAAGTAAATTTTGGTACAAGTTTAGACAAGGTCTATCTTGGAATGAACATTTTAGTGGTGCGACTTCCAAGAGGAAGTCAAAGGCTAGTGGGGGAGGATGTAAGGTTCCTCCTTGTATGTACTTATCAATTATGAATTTTTTTGTTAAAACTATTATAGGAGATTGAATCAGGTATGAAGTGATGTTCTATGTTGTGAATGTCATAATGAAATTTAGAGTAGTTGATACATACATGTCTTAATACTCAATGATTCGAGAACTACTACATTATCTTGACTAATTAAACATTAAAATTTCACTAACAATGATACAAGACATTTTCACCTGATGATAATGATGTGTGCAGGATATTTTAGCCAAAAAATCTAACAAAGAAATGAAACTACACCCTATGTATCAGTTGTGGAAACCAGAGTTGAGTCTAACAAAAGGTTCAAACTCCATTGTTCATATTTTATTTATATCGTGGATTGGATGAATGTATCATTTTGTAATCTTTAAGTGTTAATGTTTTGTAATAGTGACTTTTCAGTGTCGCTTGACACTCGTGAATTGTATATGCATTCCAACATGATAGTTAGGGTTAACTAAGTAACCTAAAGATCTAAGTTGGATTAGGTTAGTTACCTTTTTGCTAATCAGTTGGTAATCAAGGTTAATTACCCTAATTAAGATTAGTGAGTAATCTTTTTTTTTGAAGGTTGTTAGAAAGTCCTAAAATTTCTTAGCTTTTGATAGGTCCCTAATTAATCTTAAAAGCTTAAAATCATGAAATCTAAGTACCCAAGGGGTATAGGTATGGGTTGGGGGCATTTTCCACCCCCCTAGCCCCTTTTGTTGACTTTTATGGTCACTCAAAAGCCCCATTTTTGCTTTATTGCGAAAATTGATTGTTGCCATTATGAGTTGGATAACTTTAACTCCACCTTGAGGTTAGCCTTAGGTCTAGTTCAGTTAGAAGCCTCTAGAACTTTAGGCAAGTGGGGGAGTTATTTCTTTTTAGAGTGGTTGAGTTTAAGATCTTATTTGGATGCATTTTTGAGAGGGTTTGAGTGTTCACCCAACCTCTAGTTTTAGAGTGGAATTCAAGATTGAAGGAGAAGGAGAAGGAAGGTAATGCTCATCTCAAATTTTTCAATTGCCATAACCTAATTTTGAAGGTAGGAATAACTCAACTTATGTTGTTCATGTTTTGTTTCATGCTTAAGTTATTATGTTTGCATTTGTATGTTCATGTGTGTGTTGAATATATTTGGGAGGGATTGAAATAGGTTTTCTTAAATGGTTTTCCTTTGTACTTTGCTTTGTTTTTCAAAGGGATTGTATGGGTGTATTTTCATTACTCACCCTTGAATAGGGCAGAAGTGGCCATGTATGGGAGGAAGTCTTTAGTTGGACTCCAACAATGTAAAGTCTCTTCTCAAAATGAGAAGAGGGAAAGAGAGTAGGGTGTTATGAGCCCCTACTCGTCAGCACAAACCATGTTTTGAATTTTAAAATTTGAGAAGTGAAAGAACAAAAGTCCTTGTGATATCAACCTCAAAAGGGCATTTGTGGAAGAACAGAAGTTCTTGAGATTTTAGCCCTGAAAGGGCATATGTTATTGTGTTGTGGCTGACGTCTCCTATTGGAAAAATCCACCTTCTCCCTAGTTTGGTTCAATGATGAACCTATTGTGCAAACCTAGATGGGAGTAAATGATTGCTTGTGTCTTCAGGTTAAAATTATTTGTCACCTAGTTAGTTTTGTCCTCTCCATGATTGCCATGATGTGTTGCAGACTTTGTAACAGTTTCCCTATTGTGGAACCAAACAAAAAATTTAGAGTTGTATTTAAATGCAAAAGTTGAGAGATTTCTCCTCAGGATTGAAATCTTGTGTAAAAACATCATTGTTAACTTATTATGGAAACGGCAATGATGTCGAGTTTTCTTCTTGGTTCTTTCCCAGTGGAGCCTTTGAATTAGGTGGTCAATAAAAAAAATGATTGAGTAATATCCTTACTTATGAGATTGTCATATTTTTAGTTATATGCACATGTGTATTGAAAAGTAGATAAAATGGTGATGTTCAATTATGCAAATTTCAAGTTCAAATATGTTAAGAAAAATTTGCATTTGAGTTGTGCTTAAATTTCATAATTATACATGTGTATGAGGAAGTTAAGTGATTCTATTCAGATACTTATTTATTACATTTAATCATATTATCACTTTTTTAATATATAAAAAAATTGGTGTGTTTTTGTCCTATATTTTGGGCATGACAATATGGATGAGTTTAAATTAGAGCTAAACAAAACAAATAATAATGATCAAAATTCTAAGAAGGCTTCCCCTACTTCTGTGAATAATTATGAATTAGATCCATCCAAGATGTGCCTATGACAAATAGGGAAGATAGATCCATTTTTCCCTGGGAACTTAATGTGGATTTTTATTACCTTTATTTTTTTTAGGATTAAAGATATCTAAATAAGAATTACACACAAATATAACCAATATCACAAAGGAATAAAGCACATAGAAGAGAACATGAGACATAAAGATTTAACATGGTTCACCCAATCCCTAGGCTATGTCCACCAAACATTGAGTCCAACATTCTTATTATTTTGTAATTTCAAGCTTATTACAATCTACAATACCTTGTAGTTAAATACTATTGCAAAAAGCTACTATCTCATTCTAATTTATAAAATTCCTAACCCTAAGTCATTTTATAGAAGATTTATGTTACTAACAAAATTAGTTTTAGAGTATTTTGACCAATAGAAAATTAACTCCTAGCACCTTTTACAATAGTAAATTCATTTTTGGCTTAAAGGGTGCTACCCCTAGACCCCATCATATATCGTGATAGGGAGCACACTAGGGCACTTCCCTAGGACCCCACAATTGATGTTGCCCCTATTAGAAATAGGAAATATTGAGAGGGGATGAATTAGTATTTCACAAACTCTTTCCCAAAATTGGATTTCTTTAACAACTTTATAACTTGCATATGAAAGTAAACTAACTATGTTGAATATTAAACACATCCATGCAATAAAGTGACTCATAACAGCATATTGTGTTAACTAGGGAAACCCTAGCCAAGGGAAAAGCCTGATGGGGGTAGTACCCACAAAATGATCCACTAATCAAAAGTATTTGGTTAAAGATATTGACCCTATTAGGACTCTATTACATATGTATAGTGTATAAGTCCTTATTACAGGACTTAGGCCTTATTAGAGGACTAATGCCTTATTAGAAGCCTCAATTATATTATGAGTTATTATTATAATTTATAGATATATGCAAGATAGTCCCACTACCCAAACATGCAATGTACAATAAAGCTCTTCAATATAAAAGATAGATACAAAAACCTTTGCACTATTGTCAATATCTTCAATATTTGATATTGCCTTTGTTTCTCTTCACATAACTTTATCACAAATTGTATTCCTCTAATCATATATCATAATTTGGATCATAAATAAATTCATTTGATCAAAAAAAAATCAAACTTAACGTTGCATTTGAAATCTTCCCTTTATACCTTGCTTTTCATAAATATCTACTCTATCAGCCTTCATACCTTTATTACACTTATCAAAATACAAAACTAACTCTTGTTGTCTTAAAGTTAACATCTAAGATGTTGTCCCTCATTAGTTAAGTAAATATTTTGTAAACAAAATAATTTCATAACCCAAAATACTTATTTCCTTATCGTGCTTTGTTCTACCTGTATAATACTAAAACTAGTAAAACAATTATAACTATGTATGTATTGTCTATACAGATTCGTGCTCTTGCATACATCATTATGACATACTCTAGTATCTCTAGGTAAGTGTGCACATGTTAATTCTTTCTTTGTAAATTGAAAAAATCAAAAAACTGATTATTCTAACAAATAAACTATGTAACACTTTGACAATTTTCTAAGTCCATATCCCAAAATTATATCTGCATAACCTAGTTAATTTATATGACTTATATGTTTCCATAAGTGATAACATCATAATGACTAACCTAGCCAAATTGTTAACAACCCCATGACCTTGCCTTGGATGTATCCCTAGGACCCTACAAGGTGTAGTGCCCACCCATAGTTTATTTTATGTTAGTATTGCCAAACTCTTTTAGGCTTATTTTCATGTATGTGTTAGTCTCAAAGATATTTGATTTATAGTTATATGACATTATTCCATGACTTGGATATATATCCAGACTTATTACACAGCTGATTCATTTTATATGTTATGTAATGATAATTTAAATGCAATTTCTTTCATGATGATGAGTTATTATATTAGATTTTGTGATATTTATACTCATGATTTATCATGATATTTATCCCATACTTGTGTTTGTGTGTGTGTGTGTGTGTGTGTGTGTGTGTGTGTGTGTGTGTGTGTGTGTGTGTGTGTGTGTGTGTGTGTGTGTGTGTGTTTTGTATATTCATTTGATGTGTCCAACATGGTTAAGGAAGGGATTCCTAGTCACCTATTAGTTGGGATCTATTAGAGCAAATAATTATTTATTTATTATTTATTCTATTTACTTAAGCTTACTTAGGTCAATGCATTTATTTAATATTTAGTAGTTAATAGTTGTAGTGATGAGTTGTTGACAACACGGGAGTTTGTTCCCTTCTACCATGTTCTACCTTTTTGTGGAAGAGTGCTTAGTTGTCAACCTTATCTTTTACCACTTCCAGCTTATTCTACAAGCTTCCTTGAGGCCTTTATATTCGGTCTCTCTCTCATTGTAAATTCATCCATTCACATAGCAATTTCATTTTCCTATTGTGAAATATTTTCTCTTGCATTGTTTGCTTCAAGCTCTTCCTCCTTCAATTTCTCTTCAGCAAATTATTTACATGTAGGTGATCTTGGTGAGTTGTGGAGTTGGATTTTATTGACTCCTACATGGTATTAGAGCCTCCCTGTTGCTTATTGTTTGAAGGATTTTTTTAATTCACGATTCAAAGACACAAACCCTAGTTTGTTTGTGATTTTTTCTTCAATCGGGAGGAAGAGCATTTTTTAGTATTTGGAGAAAAAGGAGAAAGAGGGTTTGACATAATAGATCTAACATTTTTTGGGCCTTTTTCTTTATTTTTTGTAGGTGCGATGGCAGAAATTTAGAAAAAATAACTATAGAGGTGATTTTCAAACAGTGTTATCTCCCTCATACGAACTCTTTTTTCCAAGCAATTTTTTTTGTTTTGGGGTAGGATTTCATGATCTACACATTGGTGCAAGTGGTTTGAGATCTCTATTCTTGAATTTTTTTGCAAATTGAAATTCTTAATTTTTGCCACTTCAAATGCTTAGTACAGGCTCATCTAGACACATAATCAAGTTTTTTTTTTTTTTTTAAGTGTATTTTTTTTGTCTACTTTCTAGATCTACTATTAGATTATAAGTTCTATAGATAAAAATGCTACTTTTAGAAATAGGCCCTAACTTGGCTATTGTAATCTTACTAAGTAAAGAGTGCCCAATTTAGACATTGTGAGGGGGGGGAGGGGAGAGCATTTTATTTTTTGTAATTTACTTTAGAATAGACCCTTCTACTTCTATCTTCTTCTCTCTCAATGGTGGATCCATCTATAACTCGTCTCACACCACACAACTATCACAGCTGGAAGGCACAAATGACTAGGCTTCTCATGTCAAGGGGCTTATGGTCATGTCTGGATGAGAATCAACTTGTTCTTACATGCCCTTTTGAGGTTCTTTAGCACAGGAATAAAATGGATGAGGCCATGGGATTGATTGCACTAAATATTTCAGATAGTCTACTATTTCACTTGTATGGTTTGACCACTCAATGGGCTTATTGGCTCAAATTCTATACTTTGTTTGGCATAGTGAATGAGTTCCAAGCACTTCAGCTTGATGCAAAGTTGACTTCTTTGACACCTAATAACTTTTCCACCATTGAGGACTTCTTGATGAAATTCAAATCTTTGCATACACTTTTGTAGGGATGTGGGAAAACCAAGATAGATGATGAGTGTATCTTTTGGATACTCTCAAAGTTGAGGGGATAGTATCAGATATTCTCTTCTACTTTCTACTCCACTATGGATGCCTTGGGTGATATACATAGGATGCCTTCATTTGAGATATTTTGTGATTGGTTAACTTGTGAACAATCCAAGATCAATCAAATGGATTCACTTTCAAGTTCACAGTCGTAGGCATTGCTTGTCAAGGATACACAGGAGCAAAAGTTGAAGCAGATATTAGATCCCTCTTCTACTAGTTCATCATCTTCTAAGAAGAAGGAGAAAAAGAAGACTGAGACTCCTACCTATTCCTATTGTTGGAAAGCATCTCATGATGAGGCTCATTATATTCAAAAGAGATTTGATGGCTACAAGAAACAAATTGTAAATTTGTAAGCTCTTCTTCAGAAGAACACTGTTTGTTCTCCATCCTCTTCTACCTCATATCTTTTAGTCTTCTTCCACATCTTCACCATCTACATCATATCTTTGAAAGGGTCATGCATTACAATCTTCCATTGCATCTCCTTCATAAGTTCCTTGGATATTGGATTCAAGTGCTTCTCACCATATGACATCTTCTCACGGTGTCTTCTCTACTCTTGAGGCTTCTCCCATTCCTCATATTCGCATGGAGAATAACACTACCCTACCAATCTACAGGAAATGTTCAATTAGCATCCAGGATGGTATATTCAATGATGTGTTGTATGTTCCATCTTTGTCTGCCAACCTTCTCTCAATTTCTTAGATTAAATGTAGTGGATCAGGGAAGACAGTTGAGTTCACTACTGATTTAGTCGGCATTCGAGATCATGCAATAGGAGGTCTTATTGCTATAGGGTCCATTGATCCTTCCACTCATCTCTACACCTTCTCACACTTTGGTCCACCATCTCCATTGTCAGAGCACACATCTTCTCTTTTGCAAGAGCATCATGTGGTGTAGTCAGGATACTTGAACCTTTGTATTGTTCCTAAGATCCTTGTTTTGACTTCCACATCACATCCAGTTGAGGGCTTTTCTCTTCCACAAGATTCTTCTTCTGCTTTGCCTGATCCTCTAGCTTCGTTCATTGAGACTTCAGGTGCACTTGTTGCAGATACTATAGTAGACATTCATGACAATGTCATCACAGTTGTCTTGGGATTCCATTTTTGGATGCTCATACTTTTTCCTTTGGGCATCAGCTAGGCCTTCTAGTTTCCCCTCTCATTCAGGGGTTCCCTTGTTATGTGCCTTTGTTCCTTTCACATTGAGTTTCATTGTTTTGATCATTTCTACAGGAGCTCCATCATTCTAGGGGGCTTTGGTGTCTATTCTCATGAGGGGGCTTGTTGTACTTATGGTTTTGAGAGAGTCTCTTGAAACATTTCTGGTGGAAGTTTTCCTTGGGGGGTTTTGTTGAGGCCTTCCTTCCTTCATTTTCTTAGCATGTTTATACTTACCTCTTTTTGGGGGAGAGTTTTTCCCATGAGGTTTTCCCTCTTTCCCCATTTTTAGAGTTTGCATTTCTTTGCATTGTACATGGGTACCTAACCTGGCTTCGTTGCCGAGACCCATTCTGAATTTCATCTTAGTTTTGTGAGCTTAAGGCATTCCCCTAAGTTGCACTTAAGGGGGGGGGGGAGTTAGAGTAAATAATTAATTATTTATTATTTATTCTATTTACTTAAGCTTACTTAGGTTAATGCATTTATTTAATATTTAGTAGTTAATAGTTGTAGTGATGAGTTGGTGACAACATGAGAGTTTTTTCCCTTCTAGCATGTTCCACTTTTTGTGGAAGAGTGCTTAGTTGTCAACTTTATCTTCTACCACTTTCCAGCTTGTTCTACAAGCTTCCTTGAGGCCTTTATATTTGGTCTCTCTCTCATTGTAAATTCATCCATTCACATAGAAATTTCATTTTCCTATTGTGAAATATTTTCTCTTGCATTTTTTGCTTCAAGCTCTTGCTCCTTTGGTATCTCTTCAGCAAGTTATTTGCATGTACGTGAGTTTGGCGAGATCTGGAGTTGGATTTTATTAACTCCTATAGGATCTACACAATGCACCACTTCTCGCCATTTCTTGTTCAGTTTAGATATATATACATGAATATGAAATACTTATATTTTATACAGGTTTGTAGGTATCGAGCATTGACTTCTGTAAATTGCCAAGATGAGCATGCTCTATTGTAAGAACTCAATGGTAAAATGGGGAGATAACAATCATATCCAATCCCAACCATATCCTAATTACTTGTCCTTAGAAGGAGGACTCGTTTTGACTATCTAACCTTTTTAAACCCATGAGTTATCTTTGCATGTGTGATTTGGTTTTGATTTATGATCAGTTTTTCTCATGTTATTTCTATGTGATTTTCACCATGTGGTTTGCCTGGTAGATGATTTGATTGTGATGCTTGGATTAGTCTTATGATATTCAAGCTATTAAATATTATTTGATTTAAAAATTAAAATATTAAAATATGATGATATTTAATTAATTAGAAAATCAATTGATTATGAGCTTCAATTTAAAAGATTTAATTAAAAATCTAATTTTGAAAATAAGATAAAGAGATTAAAATATTAAAGATGTAATATTATTTTATGTTGATTATTTAATTAATAATAAATAAAGTTAGAGTTACATTTAAATAATAGGATTTAGTTATCATTATTGACTAAAATAATAAATTATGCTTTAAAAGTACTTGCATAATTATATAAAGAGGAGAAAATAAAATAAAAGAATATTTTAATTGCAAAAGACTTTAAGTGTGCATGAAAGGATTTAATAATTAAAAGTAATTACTATTTTATTAAAGCAAATGAATTTTAGGAAATTAGAGGATAGAATTTAGTATATGCAATATCTATGCCTCGAATGACTATAGAGAAAGGGCAGTTTTATGGGACTGGATGGCTAAGAATCTTCTTGGTAGTAATTGGATCTTCATAGGAGACTTTAACCTGATTGAGAATAACTATGACAATATGGGTGGTTCAAAGCATGAGTGGAAGTATAATGAAATGTATTTTTGGTCAAACTTTAAAAGAAGATTCAATATTAAATATAGAATGAGTTGGATGGAATCTGGTAGACATAGTGTAATAATCAAGCTAATAGAAAAAGGATTTACTATAGATTGAATAGAATCTACTTTAATCCCTACTATGTAGGGTTGGTGCAACAACCTGGGAAATCTCGTTTCACAATTTTCCTAGAAATTATGTCAGATCATTTTCTATTTCAGTCTTTTTATAGTATAATGAGGATGATATGCCTAAATCTAGCCCTAGAAGGAATCTTTTTATACTTAACATTTATTTATTACAAGATGAAGATTCTATCAATTCTATTAGGATGTCCTTTATTCTTACTAAATATTGTATTAGAAATACCTCTTCTAATCATAAGTGGGATTTAATGGTAGACTCTTGGAGAAAGATTTTCCAGATTATCGGGACCAAAGAGGCTAAGGATACAAGGCTTAAAGAAAATGTTTAGCGAAAGAAGCTCAATGTAATTGAAAGGAGACTACAAGACAAAGGATATGATGGTTACTTGAAAAAGGACTTGGTCACCACCAAGATGCAGTTAAGAAACATTCAAAATTTTAAAATTCAAGGTCAAAAAATAAGAGCCAAAGCTAACTAGCTTAATGATGGTGATAGGGGGTCTAGATATTTATTTAATTTAATCAAAGAAAAATATTCTAGGGAGAACATTAAGAATATTCAAATAGAGAAGGGTTTCACTAAGGATAAAAAATAAATTATTAGTGCCTTTCAGCAATTCTATAAAGAGGTGTTTGCATCTGAGGTTGATTGGGAGAACAATGAAGCCCTTAAAAAATATTTGTCTCATCCCTCGCAAAGTTTCCAAAAGGAAATCCAATGTTCTTTGTCAAAATTTTGAGATTTGAGAGATTGAAGATACTATTAATTCTCTTGCTAATGATAAATCTCCCAACCTTGATGGTTTAGCTACAAAGTTTTATAAAGTAAACAAGGAGTGGATCTCATATGAGCTTCTTAAATTTATGTGGAGTCCTTTGAGATGGGGACTATTGGAGAAAATATCAACAAGGGTGTCATCAAGTTGTTTCCTAAAGGGGGAGATAAGTCTCAAATAAAAAAGTGGTGGCCAATTACTTTGTTGAATTTACCTTTCAAGATTATAGTTAAATTGTTAGCAAGGAGAGTTTGTAAAATGCTTGATAGTACTATTTAATTTATGAAAATTGGATTCATTAAAGGGAGATGCATTCTTGAGAACTTGATCACAAGTTGGGAAGCCATGAAATGGACCAAGGATAGTGGACAATACACTGGCATCATTCTTCTTAACTTTGAGAAGGCTTATGATAGGATTGAGTGGCAATTTGTGATCGAAATTATTTAGGAAATTAGGTTTCCTCCTTTCTTCTGTAAATGGGTAACTTTTCTCTTCAAGGATGCCTCTATTATTATTGAGATTAATGGTGAAATCTCAAAGAAACTTTCCTTGGGTAGATCTATTAGGTAGGCATATCCTCTTATCCCCTCCTTATTTGTATTAGTTGTAGATGATTTGTTCTATGTTTATAAAACCAAGGATTTGGGCCCACCACTTAAGGGTTTTTGAGCTACCTAACAAGGAAGAATAAATCCTTGATAAGTTTGTTGATGACACATCCTTGTTCATTGAGCTTTTTGAGGTTAATTTTTGCAATGGTCCATAGACTCTCTTTTTTGTGATGCCTTAGGAACCTAGATTTCTCAAATGAAGTCTTCTATCCTTGGGTGGAGGAAAACCATCCTACTTAGGTTCTAAATTAAAAGTTGGCAATGGATGAGGCCTAATAAGATTGGAAGATATCTTGGAATTCCCTTTTTTGTGGATCCTTCATTAAAATATATGTGGATTTGGATATACAAGAAGTTTGAGAATAAACACCTTAAATGGAAGACTCACTTCCTTTCAGTAGCTAGGAGAGCTCAGGTTGTCCAAAAGGTTCTCTCCGCTAATGCAGTTTATTATTCTTCAACATGGATGTTTGCTAGTTATTAGTATAATAAATTGCATAATATTTTAAGAGATTTCCTATGGTTTGATGGTATTGGTAATAAGAAGAAATGTTATGTTAAATGGGAGTGATGTTGTTACCCAAAGGATCTTGGTGGCCTTCGCATGTGAGATCTCATAATACAAGGTCTTTCCCTTGCATCTAAATGGATTATTAAGGCCCTTAATGGAGATTAACCATGGAAGGTCATTTTTTGAAAACATAGTTACAGCCCATATAAAAAAGAGAAAGTATTGGAGAAGGTTCCATATGGTTGATGTTGTTTTGGGAAGCTTTGATATCAAGGTTGTAGGATTCATTGTGGAAGACATGTTGCTAGGTCAGACAATAACCTAGCCCAAGGGATGCTATAGGAAGAAACCATTATTATGATGTGTTGGATAGATCCATGTGGTGGAAAGATTTATTATAATAACAAGCCTTTTGCTCTTACTCAAAGTTGCTCAGCCAAGGTTTGGAATAATAAAGGCATGTCTTTGATTCAAGATATTATCATTGAGAATAGGGTTAGTTCTTGGGAGGATCTTAAAGGCAAATATAATATTCTTCAATCTCAAAAAAAAGCCTATACTTTTATGACAAAGGCTCTTGGTAATTTTTTCCAAGAAATATTGTTAAGACTAATCAGTTTCTTGATCAGGTGAAGTGGGTTGATGGTAAGTTGCTAAAGGATGAATCCTATAAGTACATTTATAAAATGTTGAATGGTGAGATGGATATTAAAAAAAGAATTGACCAAATCTGGGGCTTTGACTGGTCATGCTCTAGATGGCAGTTTATCTTTGATTTATTTTGGCACTTACATGTTGAACCCAAGAAACTTTATTTTAGATGGTATTATTGTTGCTCAAAAAGTTGGTTGTTGGTTCATTTTTATCTCCTTTGGGTATATAGCCTATTATTTAATCTATGTGTAATTGTAATGAATCCTTTGAACAAATTTTCTTTGAGTGCAAGTTTTCTTCCAAAGTTAGGTCTATCTTCTTTGGGCATGTTGTGCATTGGAATTATAAGCTTGGTCTATATTGGAAAGAAGTTATTGCTAGGTTTGTTGAGATCTTTGATTATAAACTCAATACCTTTTGGTTTTGTCTTACTAATGAGATTTTATGGGTCATCTGGAAGGAAAGGAATGAGAAAATATTTTTGAAAAGGCAAAGGGATATTATTGGGTTTTACCTAAAGCTCACCTAATCTCACATAATGTCATAGGTCTTAGCTATACTTGAGATCTCGAGGGAAAGATGTGTTGCTTTTCTCAAGGAATGAAGCTTGTTGATCTTCAAAGAAGATATCAAATTGTTAAATTTCATGGAAGCTACAAATGATAAGGAAATGCCTAATGAAGGTACTCAACATGGATCTAAATCTAATAATGTTGATGTTGATAATATTAATGATAGAGTACCAGTCATTAATCAAGAGTTGAACTGGAATGGACTAGGAGAGAAAATCGATATTTTACAATTTGAAGATGCCTACTATGGTCATAATTGGAGACCCCCTAATTATAGGAGTAATTCCAAGTATGGATGGAATTAGCTTAAATTTTGTTTAATGGCTTATTCTAAAATGTTCATACTAGAACTCTAATGTTTTGTAGTATGTATAGCTATGCACTTGAATGTAATTCTCTCATGATTAGTATAGGTGCATTTTGAAATTGTTTGATTTCATGCTACTTTTTAATGTAACATCATGATCTCTTGTATGACTCTTTCGTTGATATATTATCTCTAATCCCAAAAAATTAGAGGACAAAAACCCTAGTTAGGGTTATGGTTCTTTATTAGAGGGGTTTTAGATCATTTTTGACACACATGGGTTTTGGAAGAGCAAATTTGGAATTGGAGAAAAAGAATTAGTGAAAGATTTAGAAGGTTTAGATTTGCATGCATTCATAGATTGTCTCATATTTCAGCTATTGTTTGGAGGTAGGGTTTGAAACCCCATTGAAGAATTCTATTTGAAAGATATGTGTACTTCATGTCTTCCTAGGTGCTTGTAAAATGATTATTGATTTATTGTATTAATTTTTGGATAAAGAATTATATTATGAATTTTGGGAAAGAAAAAATGATTGAGAAAAATTATAGAGAATCTAGAAAAAATTTATGATTGTGTTCTTTTTAAAAACTCTTTTTTATATTAGAAAATTCCACTATAAAATATTAGAGGAAAACAATAAATTAAATTAATTAGGGTTTTAACTATAAATTGTGCCATACCACTATATAATTATCGTAAATTTCTAATTAAAAATAAATATTTTTCTTATATTTAAGATGAATTTGGTTGCAAAATTTATTAGAAAAATAAATGAATAATTGAGAAAATATGTTGTAACTAAACATGCACATGCATGTGGAAAAAAGTATTTTAAAGATAGAAGACCAAGTTTATAATGCTTGCATGTTTTAAGAGATCATAGACATGTGAAAATAATAATTGTATGCATATTTTTATTCAAAAATAATAATTTTAATTTTTGGATTTATAAAAAAATTAATTTAATTTAAAAATGAAAATAGTAAAATATTTTTTTTTATTCAACATTTGTTTATTTCAAAAATTAAATAAATATTATTACTTTTTTTATAATTGAGTTTTAAAGTAGTAATGTTTCTACTTATGCTAGGTTAGTTAAGCTAATGGTTAAATATAATTATGATCTAGTTATATTTGAAGAATTGCAGTGAGTTCACTATATAGTTATCTAGTTATAATTAATTGATATTATGAGTAAGATTTTAAATAATTTAATTATAATTATATTTTCAAGTTTGAGTTATTTGTAGTTGCATTGTGAATTAAAGGAAAAGTTGGAGTTAAATATAAGTCAAATTAATAAATTAGAAGTGAAATTAATATTAATATTTAAACTAACAATATATATTTATGTTATTAATTGAGTCATTTCTAATTTAAAATTAATTAATTAATAACATGATAATATTGTATGACATTTATATGTACAAAGAGATTTGACATTTAAATACTTATTCATTTAAATAAATATATTAGTCTAACAATTTACGTAAACATGTATATTCTTACTTTATTGCTAAACACATCCTTATGGTCCAATCTAAACATAAAAAATGATGGAATTAAACCATATGGCTGAAAATTGTATTCCTTTATGTTTTGTTTAAAGTCTAGTGATATTTGTTTCATGATTATTTAATGTGACTTGTGCATTTGCCCAAACTAGGATGTGCACTAGAGGCTTTTGAGATTTTTTTGTGAAGAATATTTGACTAAATGTCATTGTGTACTTTATGATTTGAATTGAGATTTATGTTTTATGAGTTTTATGTTATTGAATATTTGACTTGGATTTGAGAACCAGTGCTTTTTCGGGTTGCCTATTATGGAACCAAACTCTATCTTTGTTGCTTTTTTGGTATGAGACATAAATGTGGTTTATAAACTTAAGAGAGGTTGTCTAGGTGGATGTCTATGGGAGTGACTTACAATAGGAGTATGGGATCCAAAGTGGTCAGTACCAGGGTAACCTATTGTAAGTTGTGTAATAAGTGATAACATGGTAATTAAAATCTTACCTCACCCATGCCTTGAGATTAATTTAAAAGATAAGATGCGTTGAGTTCTTGTATAGGCTAAGGATGGGAATGGTATGATACCTAGCAAGAGCTATGACTAGTAATCCTTGTCTTCATGAGAGGGTACTTCTATTTTTTCATGTGTCACATTGAGGGTCTAGGTTCTAGATTGACCAATCTAGGGTAACTCAATGTGTGAGGTTTTGGGGCCTAGTGAGAGACCAGACTAGGGTAACTCAAGTATTTTGACCTTTTGATGACACTACATAGTATGTAGTATGACACAACCTTGTGATGACATTACATAATTGGTTTGGTTGAATGTCATTTCAACTTTGGTTATATTTTATTTATTGGTAGTTTAGGTACCCTTGAGGTATATTTGGCTATTAAGATTCCTTTCCTAGGATTATTTTATGATTTGATTATCTATGTATGGATCATTCATTATCTTTCTTGTACGGTGGGACTAGTCCCTAATTAGATGGTCATGAAGTCGAGAGGTAATGACTTCTTACTATTGGATTCCCCCATAGATTGGTAGTTATTGGATGTTCGTTGATGTAGTATACCAATATCATTCTTATTCTTGTCTTGGAGACTTTTTATTGATGTTTTGTATTTATGTATCATGTATCTTGTATTTGAGATCCTATAGAATATTTTATTACATATTGATGTACTTGTATTTATTATTGCATACATTGTGATATGCATAGTGGATGTTGTTATCTGGATGTATTTTATCATAGTAGTTTTACTTATGTATTTTCTTTTGAAACTAGGTATCCAGTTATGCATTTATGCTTATGGAAATTGTACTAAAGACTTAAAGTATTAATAAAACTTTTTTAAATGTGACTCATTGTGAAGGAACCCTTGAGGAATGAAATATGTATTATAATTGCATATGTGTAATTTTTGTGTTTTTTTTTATTACTTCTACATTATTACTTTAATGTTGTATAAACTTTAAAACAAATAGTTTGGTGAAATTTTTAATGTATTAGGTTTAATTATTTTGGGTTCTTGAGTAGGGTGTTACACAAGGGGCATTATCCATTGACCCCAAGCATGGGGGTGCTACTCCCAAACCCCCATAAAATGTTTTTTTGGGGAAACGACAATGGATAATGTTGGAAAATTAACCTGTAAATATGGTTAGGTTCCACATAACAATAATCTCCCACTTGAAGATTGACAAGACTCCATAACAATAATCTCCCCCTTGGAGATTGATCATATAACTTATAAACCTATAGCTCTCACTAGAATGTAAAATCACCCCAGACTCTATTGTTTTTTTATATTGTTCAATCTAGAAGACTAGCTGAAGCTGAAGAGGAGATCAACTTCTCCCTTATCACTACCTTTGTAATCATATCCACTAGATTATCATTTTTATGATGTTTTTCAGCTTTATCTATCCATCATTCAAAACTAACAAAGTGAAATAGCATCACAAGTGTATGTGCTTTATCTTTGAATGTAGAGAAAAATTCTTTACAAGATGAATGGAACTTTGGCTATTTGTATACAAATAAGTTTCTCTTGTAAAAAACCTCATTTTCTATTGGCCTAAGTGTTGAAGACTAACAAGTAGATAGACTAATAGACTTAGGCATCAAAGGATTTCTCATTTTTGGCAACACAAGCAAAGAGATCATGACCAATAGATAGGCCCAACCAGCAAGGCACACTAATGTGTGACCCTAACTCTTAAGGAAAATTAGTAGAGATGACAAGCCCAATAAAAGTAAGGACAAAGGTAATCCACTTAACAAGTTCATATAAGTAGAAGGAAGTCAAGTGGCAAGAACAATAGACAAAATAGTGAGATGATTCAACATGAAGCAAGATACTCGTGATTGCCTAGTCATGTAGATGGGAGAAAGGATTAAGGAATAGCTGAAAGAAATCAAGTTTGAATTCTTCCCAACTAAATATAGTCACCAGGAACACATGGTACCTATGACTCACGTATGAATACACCACAAACTAATAAGAATAATGTACCACTACAATGGGTGGCTGAGTTGGTAATAGGGAGGGAATTTAAATTTTGAATTCTTAGATGAAATCTTCCAAGAAAAGAAAGAAGAAGATTATAAAATAAAATAAATTTGAAATGGCTAAGGTTATATTGCCAAGTAATTAGCCAGAGAGCTAGCAAAACCAAGCTCAAGTAGAATCTTGTAAAGTAAAGAAGAGTGACTAGGGAGAGATCAACATCATGATAGTGATTGTGCTAAGAAGAGGAGAGTGGGACCAAATAGTGCAATAAGTATTATATGCTCAAGAAGGAGATTAAATAATACTAGTGATCAGAGACTAAAGTTGTAGAGCCTAGAGAAGGAAAAGCATAGTTTAAGATCGGTCAAACAAGTGAAAGAAGGATCTAAACCAAACTAAATTTAGTAGCTAAATTTTTAGATCATTTCCTTTTTTTTTACTTACCTATACAATGGAAAATCTTGTCGAGGGTAGACCCTATGATGTAGGGCTACACTACCCTTACAAATGCACAACCAATATCACAACAGGATGGAGCCAAGAGATGACAAAATGCTTCATAAAGCATCCATTAATACTTGAAATTCATTACAATATTCTCCAAATGGAAAAACTCCAAACTCTTATAATATAAGAGAGCTTCCTCACTAAGGGCTTCTAACTAGAAGAGCTTACAACAAAAGAGCTTGTTCGCTACACCTTGAGAGCTTCCTTACAAGAGATTACATTCGAAGAGCTTCACTACAAGAGCTTACACTTGAAGAGCTTGATTACAAATGAACATAAGCCTTCCTTAAATAGGCACTTACCACCTAATGCATGATTTATCCACAACATTCTAGAATATCCACAACCTTCTAGAAATTCCACCTAAATACAATTAAGCACCACCATGTGGCCCAATTAGAAAATTACATTTCTTTTATAGATCACAAAAAATATTAAATACATGATTTAAGGAACTTTCCACAAACTTCTTAAGATGCCACCTACACACCTCGATTAATGGAATAACAACTATTTTTATTATTTTTCTATTTACGCCACCTATGCACCTTGAAAATAGAAATTCCTCTTTTCTCCTTTTTTTCTTATTTTTTAATTTTTTGATTATTTTCTTTCTATTTTCGTCACTTTCTCTCTCCTCCACAATTTTTTTTTTCCCTAATAATTTAATTTTCCCATGCAAGATCCTCCTGCATCAGACTCCCTTGGTAGATAGAAAAGTGTGTCCCACAGTTTGACGCCAAAAGAAAGATATACAACCATCTTCATCTTCACTAAAGGCTTCCACATTTTTTTCCTGATGCATGATGCTCCTGCATCCGACTCCCATGGTAGGAAAAATTTTGTGAATATGGATTCACCACATGAAGTAGCCACTATTGACATATTTTTTTTCTCTTCCTCCAACACATAGCTAGAACAAGTATCTGATGCCGATATATTTCCGTCTTTCTTCTTTTCCAAGACCTAGTCAAAACAAGTGTTTTTTGCTGAAAATGCTCCATCGCAATGAACTCTATCCAAGTATAACTCTCATCCTCATCCAATCTTGTTGAATTAATCACACCTATAATAAACCCAGCAACACCATACCAATCTTCCTTTGCATACCACACATGACTAACAAGATCCTCATGCAAACCATTATCGATATCTTTCAAACTCATCTCAAAGACAACATCCCATGATTCATAAGAATTTACCTCTTTGACATGTTCATCTTTGCTTGCCTCTTTCATGTTGTCAACAATGCATGTAACTACTTTACTTGCTTGATCTCCAACGAAGGCACTATACTTTTCCTCCATTGCTGCAATCTTCAAATCATCTTGATCTATTTTAGGTTCATAAATCTTGCCATCTTTATGTTCTTCCTCTTCTCATTCATCTCTTCAACTTTAGGTTCGCAAATAATTTCCTTGTCATCCTCTTGCTCTTCTTCTATACCACATGTCTGATACTCCACTGGATCTTCTTTCTTTTCTTCATCCAAGGAATTATCAACATCTCTTTTCTGGTGACGTGCTCTTTCTTTCCGCAACTCAGCTTCTATTTCATTCACTTGCTTCTACAAATCAACTATCAATGCCTCTTGATTTCTTGCTCTAATTTTCTCTAGTTGAGGAATCCTCAGAATCCATCCAATCACAAAAGTCATCTTCTTCTTTCTCTTCTCCATAATCAAGTCTTTAGAAGAAAAATCTACTGCAACACAAGAACCTGGTGCAAACTACCTCACAGTTGGGGATCTAGGGTCACTTTTCAATCTACCCTGGGTGTCTGATGTAGGAGCATCTAGAGGTATAAGGGCAATCCTGTGTCACCCAAAAAAATGTACTTAGACTTATTTTTTTTCACGTGTTTTCATTTTTGGATACCCATTTGGGTCAAATAAAGGTTCCAACTCTCATAGTTCCACTATTAGTGTTCTAGGATAGAGTATTTGAACACCTTGGGATACATGTAAATGCCAAAAAAATAGGAGTATGCAATTGATCCATCATTTTGGTAAACTAGAATGTTTAAATTGGTCGGATGATTGTAATTGTAATTTATAGGATTCCAGAAAAAGAATCAGGTCAAAACACCCCATGGAGACCTCCTAAGAATGCTTCAAAGTCAGGTTAGGGGCATTAAATGACCTCAAACAGGGCCAGAAATGTAAACGGTTCGTCAATCGAAGCTATGGTTCAAAAGTTATGCCTCTCGAAAGTTCGGTTACCATTTCTGGATTCTTCTAATTTTGTGCCAACTTCTAATGCAACTTTTGGAGCCTTCTATTTGGTTAATGGATGCCAACTAGCACTTTCTAGAATGTATTCTTAATCCTTAACCCTGTGGGGTCTATTTAAGAACATTTATGGCATTGTAAAAGGCAATTCGGAGTGGAGTTTGAGAGGAGGTACTGAAAGGAGAAATTATCTCTAGATTTATACTATTGTAAGCCCATAGGGCATATTTTGAAGTCTATTTTCTCTATACTGAATGTATTAGCTTATTTACAAAGTTAATAAAATTTTCCCTTTCCTGTTGTGTCCATTTTGTGCTTGGGTTGTGTCCCCTTCTTTGTATAAACACATTAATAGGGTGACACATTAACTTGTGTTTCAAAGTCCTTTAACTAGGCTTCTCCTAATAGAGCAAGATCTTAATGGGTCTCATTATAATCCCCTAATAGGATATCACCTCATTATTTCCTTGCAATATTTTAACATGGATAAGCTCTTGACAAGGTGCAGTTTAGAAGAGTGCATAAGGATCGACTCGCACACCATGGTTTTTACCCTAGTTGGGTTTTCACAAGATAGATATTGTGTTATGTGTTTCTATTTTCATGTGATATGTTTTTTATTAGCCCTAACCAATCGATTTATAGCCTGCATTAACCTATAGAGAAGTGGTGAGTTTGATTTGAAGTGCAAAAAGTTACACATAGTGAGCATATTGATTCACCCCCTCCTCTTAGTATATTGACCAGTGGGTGGGACCAACAATTTGTCAGAATATATAGGCCACCAATATAACTAAGAGGGGGTGACTAATTTATATAATTATTATCACAATTATCAACTTTATTAGATCTTAACTATATGAGCAATATAATCAAAAACCACAACAAGATACTCATGTACAATAACACTAGATATGTTAACTAGGGAAACCCTTGATTAGAGAGAAAACACCAGTGGGGATGGTACCCACAAGATGATGTACTAATATAAATATTCCTTGTTAGAGGATGGACCCTATTAGGATTCTATGAAAACATTTAGTACATATCAATCCATGTTAGGATTCTATAAAAACATTTAGTACATATCAATCCCTGTTAGGAGATTCTAACCCTGTTAGGAGATTCTAACCCTGTTAGGAGTTGTAGAAGGTAGATGGACCCACTATCCAAATAGAGTTAGGGGAAAGACCAATGAACCCACTATCCAAATGATCTTTGTATTATTCCTTGTAAAATAATAGAAATGAATTGTACTTCTCCTTCCTCTATCCTATCAACCCGACTTCTGCTCCTTCTAATCTCAAAATTTGATCAATAATTTTGCATCCAATAATCCCTTCAATCACTTGCTCACATTTACCAAATACTCTACTTTTGTTTTTACTTCCTTTATCACACTCACATCTCATGCTACATTTCAAAAAAGGAAAACATATTTCCTTTATACCATGTCCTTAAAAAAATTCCTTGAGTCGACCTTGAGGCTTTCTTAATTAACTATAATAGAACCATGATAAGATAATTAATTATTTTGCAATCACACAACATTGTCAGCTCACAATATTTGCAAATTATCACATGTGTGACTCCAGACTTTGCACACTCTCTAATGTCATCATCAAACTGTCTTCTATCACTATGTAACTTTGCATATCTTGATTCTATCTTTGTTAGGAGATACAATAAAATCATCAAAAACTACTTATTAGGTTCTATGTTTTTGTACTACTCTCTATAAATCAAACATATATTATGCATTTCTTTGACTTATATCACAAGCACTTAAACTTTTCATCAAGACATGCTATAGAATATATCCTTAACTGTGCTTTACTTAAACATCAAACCTCTGTCTGTATGACTACGATATCTATTTGTTACTCTACCAGTCTTCACAAAAATATTGCTATGTTGACATCAATGACAAACATAGTCATGAAAGCAACATGTCTATACTACCACATGGTCTACAATGCTTTGGATACTCCCTCAAAGGAATACCTATTGGAATATTCAAATGGGAAGAATGCTTCTGAGAGGGGGGGTGAATCAGAAGTATTGCACTTTAACCATTAAAACTTTTAACTGAAAGTAAATTGCATGCATGTAAACATATCAAACAACCATGAAAAACAAACATGCATCACCACATAACACTTGAGATTTTGGTGACACAAAAACCCTCCAGGAATAAGAAGGTAAAATTGAGGTGGGGATGATACCCACAAAATTACTGCAACAATAATTGTTTTGACCACTTCTAATGGTCTACCGTGTTAAAGGCTTTACACTGTGTCAATAGTGACCTAGTTAAAGGATTTACAAAAAATTTACATGAAGTGTTACATGTTAAAGGATTTAATCACCTCTTCAAAGGCTCTATAAAATAGTTGTTAAGCTAACCTATCAACATAGGATTTCTTTTCTAATACAATTGCTAGAGAATATTAGGTATAATAAACCTGATAGCTTACAATCCTTGATTGCTGAATTCAGGCACTTGATCTGCTTTCTCTTATCTTGATTCTCTAAAATCTGATATCTATTCATATTCCTTGATTTTTTTGATCAACTAAATATCTAATTGCTACTCTTTTCCTCTAAGTCTTTTTACTCTAAACTCTGAACTCCACTAGAGTTTTCCCATACACTCCTTCATCCATCTCATATACAATGAGATTTTGTGTTCCTTATAAAGAGATTTGAAGACTTAGGGTTAGATATGGATCTATGATCCATATTGAATCTTTGTTTTTTGCTCATTCCTTGCACTTTTAATATTGGTTGCATGCCTTCTCCATTTTTCTTATTAGTTGTATGTAGATTGCATACGAAATACAAAAGATTCAATCTTATCACTTAGATCCTTTGAGATTCATCATATGTCAGCCATAAAATAGTTTACATGTGATTTTTTGCTTTTCAAACTCATAAATGCATTTTGTGTTACTCAGCACTTACTAATTCCTGATGCTCGGCACATATAAGAAACTAGCTCACTCGGCTACTGTAGTGATTCTATCCTGCTTGACATCATCTATGACTTGGCACTTGTATCATGCTCAAGACTTGTAGTCACCTAGCACTTGATCTTCACTCGACACTTAAAGATTGCTCGGCACCTGAAGATCATTTGGCACCTGTTGGAATTCTGACTTGGCATACATAGTGTACTCGGCTTCAATGTAGAAAGTGGTTAAGTGTGTTGGCACTCAAATGTCAAAACCATTATGAGACTAACAATCTCCCCCTTTGACATGAGTGTCAAAAACACTTAACTAAGCATTATTTGTCTAACCTTATAGGTACATAATTCATTATGTTCAACGTATGCACAAAATCTCTAAAACTTGTTCAAAAGTTTTGCAAGAAATAGTATACCTTAAAATTCTAATAACTCCCCCTGAGCTGATTGTGCCAAAATTCTTGTAACCAAAATTTTGATAAATCTAATACCCTTTAGCTATTTTTGTACTTTGTACCTTTGTTATACAATATATCTCCCCCTTTGTTATATCTCCCTTATTATATCTCCCTCTTTTTGGTTTATCTCCCCCTTTGTTTATCTCCCCCTTTTTGACACAAATCTCAAAGGATTCTTAAGGGTTAAGACCATATTTTGCCAAAAAATGCACTATTTACCTCCATAATCATCTTGAGAGCTACATCCCAATTATGCAAAGCAATTTCCAATGACTTGTGTTGGATGGCAGTCTCTATAGCAAGGTGAACAATTCCATCTAAAGTAGAAAAATTAGGATCTTTCTTGAGAACAGTTTCAACATAGACCTATTCTTTATGGAGTACTTCCAAATGTGGGGTAATGGAGGATTGGAGTTGTATTAGTTTGGCCTTGATGGTGGCCTTTTCTGTTGTCAACATGACTACTTCTTTTTGGGTGTGAAGCGTTTGATTAAAGTGCTTCTCACTTTGAGCTGGATCTTTTGATAGTTGCATGCTTGAAATCTTCAAATTCCTATCCAGGCTCATTATTCTTTCGCTTGTCTCCTGTGTGAAGTATGAAAAGTCACACAGCTTTTTGTACAATGAGAATATATTCTCAAGTACCTTTTTCACTTTTTCAAGCATCTTTGCCAATTCAACCTGGGAAAGTGCAATTTCACTAGATATTTTCTCATTTACTTTCCCTTGGAATTTCCTTTCAGACCATTCCATAAGTTTTACATTAGTTTTTTGGTCTTCATTTGTCACTTGGTCAACAATATCTGATAATTGTTCCATGAAATGCTTTGTCTCATCTGCTGACTACAAACTAAAGGCATCCATAAAGATGTCCTTAATCTCATGTAATGTTTTCTTTTGTTTATACTCCTTCTTGAGTATCTCCTGCCTCTTTCTTCTATTCAATGCTTCCTGCACCTCAATGATTTGATCAATGATTTTTTTTTTTGAGTCATAACTAGGTAGCACTATCTCCTCATCTAATTCAGGGTCTCCATAGTGAAGCACCCTTGCAACTTTTGTAGTACATGATCCTGGTGCTAACATTTGTAGTGGCATTGCATCATTGCTTGGCTATTTTGAAGGAGTTCCTAAGGTAGGAAAATTTATCAATGTTTGTATTGCCTCTTGCTCTTTAGGGGTTTTCTCTGCTTCCTTTTCCTTCTGTCTACTACCTTGATCAATTATAAAAATCTGAGGAAGTGCACCTTGTGTTTGTGTTATAGGATCAGATGTAACAGTTTTTCCTGTTTGTTCTATTTCTGTCTCCTGCTGTACTCTACTTATTTAGTATGGTGTCAACTATTCCCTATGAAACAATTGTTTGCATTTGAAGTTGACCACTAGTAGCTGTAGATATGATGGAAGGTGGTTCTTTTGGATTCACCTTATCTCTAACTGTGTCTTCTACTAACTTTTGTAATTCATCCACACTGATCAATACTGGATCTGCACATAATTTTTCTTGTTGTGTGGATTGGTCAAGGATTCTTTTGAGATCCTCTGCAGTTAAAGGATTGATGTTCTGAGCAGAAGTGTCAGGAACATCCTGTATAGTTATAGTTTCTGCAGGTGTACTGGGTACATGAGGAGGGCTAGAAGGTGGCAATTGTGTGTCTTGCACATTTTGGTCTTGTTGTTGCTTCTGCTCAGCTGTTGTCATTTCATCTTGTTCTTGTGTCTCCTCCTGCTCACCTTTTTCTTTCTCCTTTCCATCTTTCTTTTCTTCTTTCTTCTTCTCTTCTTCTCCTTTTTCTATATTCTTTACTTCTTCCTCCTTCTCTTCTTCTCCTTTTTTTGTATTCTTAACTTCTTCCTCCTCTTTCTCATTAGGCTCTTCATGTTCTATGTTTTGTCCCTCAAGGGAATCTTCTTCTCCATCCTTGACAGTAGTCAAACCATATATTAGCTTCCATATTTTTGTTGACTTACTAACAACATCTTCAATCTTGTTTTGTAAGATATCAAAGGCTCTATACTTTGGTGTGAAATTGCCACTATATTTCTTATTAGCCTTTGTTATTTGACCTCTTGTTAGGTCAGGCATCACCTATGTTAAGGTAGATTCTCTTATCTCCTTTTAAATTTTTAGACAATAATGCCATTTTTTTTCAACTATCTCATATAATTCTCTAGGCATGTTATTGTCTAGCTCTAGAGGTGTATACTTGAATTCAACCATCATGGCATATACTGATTCCTATATTTTGTTTTTCTCTTCTTTACTTAGCTTGTTGAAATCAATGCTTTTCAAATCAATAAAATCTGCATTCTTAATATTTTCACAAATTTTATCTATGCCTAATTTGGGAGGATGACTTACCACTCTGAATTGGTTGTTATCTTCTGACTTTATTCTCTCCTCCTCATCAAAATCTGGTTGTGCTACATATTTTCTTCTTTTTCTCAGCACTTCACCAACCTGTTCAATAGCCTTCTTCTTCTCTTTGATTTGTTCCTTGGCCTCTTGTGAAGATGCCCTTGTGGTAGCCCTTGTCACTAGTATCTATGGCTTGGCTTGAGTTGGCTTACTACCCTTCTTTGTTTTTGGCTAAGCTGGAGGTTATATTGTTGCCTTTCTTTTCTTTGGCTTGGCTTGGGTTGGTGCTTCCTCAGCTTCTTCTTCCTCAGCACCTTCCTCCTTGTCTTCACCTAGGCCTTGAGTCAATTCCATTTGGCCTTGCCCTTGTTCATCCTCATCTTCATCATTGTCATCATCATCTTCTTCTTCTTCTTTAGCCTCAATTCATTCACCAAATTTCTTCTTTATTTTCTTCACCAATTTATCTTTCTTCTTCATCATGGAGGCAGCCTTTAACTCTGTTACAACTTTAGATTTAACAACATCATATGTGCCAAAAGGTTTGGCAGACTTGTCTATTTCTTCTGCAAGCAATGCAGTGGTTGATGCTGATGCTTCATCCACACCTAGTTCATAACCAAATGGCCTTAGCCATCTCACCTTTGGAACTGCTACTTGGATATTGGTGAAATCAATATCAACTAAGAAGCATATATCATTAATATGTCTTTCCACTAAAGAAACTGGTGTAATACCCCAAAATTGGCTCATTGCCATTATACCAATTTTGGTCTATTTCTGATAATTTCTAAGTCCTATTCTAATAGGAAATTCTCATTCTGCTATTCGCTACTTGACTTAATTGTTAGATGCAAAAAACCCTAATCTGCATTCATCATATTTCTTATTTAATTCCTATAGTACGTACTCATATTAGTCACATTAAACCTACTTGATTTAATTATAATTTAATTATTAAGTATTTATACTTTAATTAAATTAAATTATATCCTAAGGCTAATGTACTATGGAATTAAATTTATTTAATTTAATAAATACGCCTATCTTGATTAATTAAATGTAATTATTTAATAAAATGGGAAAGGTATTTCTAATTAATTAAGTAAAATTATTTAATTAAATGGAGTACTTACTTCTAATTAATTAAACAAAGTTATTTAATTAAATAGGAAGCCATTCCTAATTAATTAAATGAAGTTATTTAATTAAATAAGAAAAGTGTCTCTAATTAATCAAAAGATTATTTAATTAAATAGAAAAAGTAATTATGAGAGCATATCTCATTTTATTAAATTAAATATCTCAACAAAATCTCTCTTCAGTTCAAAAAGGGAAATTTCCACTTCACTATTGATCAAAAATGAGTCAAATTAGTTAACTCCTTTTGTTACTCAAATTAAATCAGTTAACTCCTTATTTTACTCAAATTAAATCTATTAACTCTCTTTAATTTGGGAATCTCCCTTTATGACTGAACTTCAACTTTAATCCTGACCGTTGATTGAATTTGATCTCAACCGTTGATGGATTCCAGGAAGGTCTATTTAAGAGACCCTCGTCTCTTCATTTTAAGGGAGGTTGAATGAGAATTTTCATTGAATTGTTGTTGGATTGTGCATTCATTTGAGATCCTTATTTTCATAAGCTTTTCATTGTTAGTTTAATTCTCATATAGATTTAATATGCATACATTTAGTATAATTTCTTTTACTTCTTAGATTAAATGCATACTCCATTCTAGATTAATCTGCATAATCATATAGATTAATTTAATTTCAAATCCTTTGTTCTTAGAGGGTCTGGTTGCTTAAACACCTCAAATCTGAGGATATCTGACAAGCAATTCCCTTTAGATAGAAGGCAATAGGTTGCTTTGCAGGGAAAATCTTGGATGAACAATCTCATGTCCATTCCAAGATGAATCTACATACAAAGACCGTGTTGAAGTGTGTGTGTTAGCATAGGCCGCATTTTCACATATACATTTTTGGCGCCCACCGTGGGGCTCAAAAATCAATTTTTCTGGCCTCTTTCTGTATTTTTTTAATCATTTTTTTGTTCTCTATCCGTACTGTTCCGTACATATTCAAGAATCTTCGTGCGAGACTGTCCATTTTCGCGCGAGGATCTAAAATCTTCGCGGCAAGATTATTTTTTCATCGCGTGAGAAAGTTCTTGGGCGCGCAAAACTTCGTGTAGAACCTTTTTCTTCGCGCTAGCCGAATATAATTTCACACAGGTCGTAATACTTCTTCACGCGGACTGTCAAGAATTTTGTGCGAGATTCTACTGACAGAGCCTGTCTTTGCATTGATTTTCATGTTTTATAGTTTTTCTGCTAACTACTCACTGTTTCTAGTTTTTTTTTGTTTTTTGATTTTTTTTGGAACAACATAACAGCGATTTGCAAGACAATTGGAAAAGCATGATAAAGTTGCCAGAAATAGGTAAAACATCTACTAAGCGCGTTGCGAGGATCACCAGGTAACCTTCCTCAGCTAATAACAATTTATTTGGAGCTAAAATGAACATCTCTTGTGTTAAGCTTGTGTGTATTTCCTTCCATGTTCTTATTTTACAACACATGCATAATTTGATACTAGGTTGTGATCTCTATTAGTTTCATCTAGCAGGCTTAGTTTTTAGTGATAGATCTAATTAGCTATCTTGTGTTATTGGACTCGCTAATTTGTCAGCCCCTTATTCCACCCTTTGGTTGCAAGATCAGCACCACGTTAAAGGGGAGAGGTCCACAAGACAAAAGCGTTAAAGGCTCCATGAGGAAACCCTTTTGTGCTTTCTAGAACTCACTAGTTTCTGAGTTGTGGACTCATTTTGGCTTATGTGAGGGGTTAAATGTTCCACATCTTTGGACTCACCTCACATTAGTTAAAGTGTTAATTCTACCACCTTGTGCTCTTTGATTGCTTTTGGATATATTTTCTTTCAGAAATTGACATCTGTACCCACATAGTAATTAAGCCCCCATGAACACTATTTGTGGATCTTGAGGGAGTGGGTTCCTAGTGAAACTCCTCTCTAAGACGGATTCCTTATAGGTGGGGAGGATACTTTGAGTCCCTTGCAGATAGATGAATCTTCAACTTTTTGATTAAGGCATCCTTTCTCTGGAGAGGTTGATAGATCACTGGGAGTTGATATCATAGATCTTTAAGAGATAATCTTAGTTTAGCATGTCGGATTAATCTATCTGCTTTGATTCGGCTAAAGGTGAAAAGGTGTCAAAACCTTGAATTTAGAAGCTAAGTCCCCTTGTGGTACACTGTTGTGAGTCGTTCACCTTTAGAGAGGGTTAACCATAGCAGACAATCCCTCTACAAGGGAAACTGTGATCACAGAACCTCGAGCAGTAATAGCCATTTTTGCCATGGTAGTGACAACCACTATATAAATGTCCTTGTGGAAGAAATCTTCACGGGTGTGGTTCATTGTGGGTTGTTAGATCTCCCTAGCATCTCTTGAAGATTAAGTTCTCGGACTATGTCAAAACCTCAGTGCACCAAGATTGGAGGTCACCCCTGTGAGTAATAAAAGTTGCAGAGTCAAACCATTACTAAAAATGTTAGAGAGGCCAACTTTTATTTTCTAGGGATGTATGCGTGATTGCAAAACTCTTTGAAAATGTACACAAATAGCTCTCTTAGGGATTAGCACAAACTAAGTCACTTGATTGTTCATGTGCAAGGTTGCTTGTGCCCTTGCTCATTGTTTTCAAACGTGCTTGAAATCACTTGCTTGCTGTTCTACGTGCTTGTTTATCTGACTAGTTATTGGAACGATCAAAAATTTTGTCAAAATCAATCGCTGTTGTGAAACTGTTCTGCCCTTTTGCACGAAATCATCTGACACTCGTGTGAAGCCATTTTGTTCTCATGTGAAATTAAATTGCTATTGTGCATCTTCGTGTGATCCTGTGAACATTTTTCGTGCGAAATTAAACCACTGTTACTGACCTTCGCATGAGATAGAAACTTCTTCACGCGACTTGTAAAAATTCTTCACACGACCCGTAAAGGTTTTTGGTGTGAGACTTTGTATCAGCATTACCAATTTGGATTTGTTTTAGCTATCTGTGGCCTACGCGTTGTCCTTTTTTTGCATCTATTTATCATTCTCTATTTGCAAATAGTCCTAAAAAAATGACACTTTGCTTAGCTAAAGGCTTGTGCCTTACGCCTTGACTAGTCTCATCTCATAAGTTTTTTTTTGGTCTTTGTCTTAATGCTTGTCCTACTTTGTGTCACAGTGGTCATAATCTCTGGTTGTTCTAGCCTTTAAATCAGACCATTTGTCCATTAGTGAATAGCATTCTTGCTATTATCTTGTTCTTTTTGAGACTCAGTCTTAGTGTAGTCCTTGTTTAGGTTCTAGCTTCTTGTCCTTGCCTATGACTATCACAACCAAAAGCGGCAATGTGTTTTATCTCGATAACCTTAGACGTGGTCGTGCTAGGGGTCATAATCACGGCAGAGGTAGCTTACCTTTTGCTACGCAATCTATATCCAGTTTGGCTAGTGAGGCATCTTCATGGTCTTCCTCACCTGCTAGGTCATCTCATGTTCAACGAACATTTTCCAATTTGAAACAAATTAGGAATCCTTTTTACCAAGAGGATACTAAGACAGGTAGAGGTCCTGCATTCCCAAACACAATGTATGATCCTTTCTCCACAGACCCTTTTGAAACACAACGTATAGAAACTGAACACATTCCTATAATGACTAATTGTGAACCTGAACATGGTAGTCATAGTCGATATCAAGAACCACCTAGGGATGACAAAGAGAAAGAGAAAGAATATGACACTGATGAGGAACAGGAAGAGGTGGAAATCCTTCTTGAACACATAGCAAAATGTCAAAGAGACAAAAACTTTTAGAAGGTCATGGGAATCCTACTCAATGAAGAGAAAGAAAAGTAATTTCTCAAACTTTCCCAAGAGGGAGCTAAACTTCCCACACATTTCAATGTGGAAACCATTATCACACGTGAAAAAGAAGCTAAGACTTCCAAATTCCAAAAACAATTGAAAATTATGCAAGACCAATTGGCTCAGATGATGCATGAGAAAGAGAAACCCACAAAGACATACACATTGGACACTCTTTGTTCATTCCCATTTGACAAAAGTATAAAAATGTTGCCTTTCCCATGAGGTGTAGAACTACCTAGATATGACAAGTACTTTGGTACTACTGATCCCCAAGATCACTTGCGGGA
This sequence comes from Cupressus sempervirens, assembly GCA_028749045.1. Taxonomy (NCBI): domain Eukaryota; kingdom Viridiplantae; phylum Streptophyta; class Pinopsida; order Cupressales; family Cupressaceae; genus Cupressus; species Cupressus sempervirens. The sequence continues at coordinate 503,049,343 of CM053784.1, forward strand.
ATTTGGTGCTTTGTCTATGGAGTTTATACATAATCAAACATACCTCATGTGTTTATTCCCTAGAAGCCTAGGTGGTCAAGCTTTGGAGTGGTTCTCACATTTACCTCCTGGTATCAAGACGTTTGATGAAATTGCTAATTCATTTGTTCACCAATATTCTCATAACATTCAACATCCTTTAAATATTTGAGATCTATGCAACCTTAAATAGAAGGTTGGTGAGTCTTTTCTCACTTTCCTCCAACGGTGGAGACAACTATACACTAAGTATTCCCGTAAAATCCAAGAAACAGAGAAGCTTGATATTTTCACTGATAACCTCTTACCTGATTTTGGGTATAGAGTCCAACTACAAGGTCCACGTACCTTTGAAGACATGATTACATAGGCTATCTGTATCAAAGAATTTATGGTCAAGAAAGGTGAGCTCACTCTTCAGAGAGACACAAAATAAGGTTCCACTTCTAACAGGGATAAAACCAAACATGTCAACAAGAACCAATAAATTGTACATGATGGGGTTGTTGACAATATCACACCCAAACCTGCTAAAATGGCATTTAATCTCACAGACTGCCTCAAAGCAGCCAAAAATGTTGAGAAGCCTCCCCCTGACAATAAGGCATCTGGGAACAAATCGAGAAACTCATGGACAACACGACCCAAGTGAGAGTATACACCTTTGGGAGAACCTTTGGATGTGGATTAAAAAACATTGCTACAACACAAGCTTATCTCACCAATAGAAAACCCTCATCCCTATGATCCACAACCACATCCACCATGGTGGAATGAGACCTCATTTTGTGACTATCACCAAAACAAGGGACACAAAACTAGCAACTGTATAAACTTGCGTCATAAAGTCCAGGACATGATTGATGCTGGTGAACTTGTGGTAGATGGACATAACAAATACTCAGACCACAAGGCATTCAAAGAGCCTTTCCCAGCTTATGAAAAAAGAGAGACTTTGAAACCAGAACCCTATAATAAGGTCAACTATACATATTCCAATGATGACAATGTTATTCACATGGTTGAACCTGTAGATTCTGAATACTGCGACTTTATTACCATAAAGGGCAAGCAAGATAACAACAAATCCAAGACACAATTTGTCTTGAGAGGTCCTACTTCCAATAACATGGATAATGCATCTTTGCAACATTGTGCTAATATTGTTACTCACTCTCATGCGAAGTTGGTGCTCAAAGGCCCTGCACCTCCTATTTCAAATCTTGAACAACACAAAGACAAAGCCCTTGCTGGTCCATCCGGTAAAGGTGCAAAACACACAATGAACTTGATTGAAACTAGTTATAGTGTTATAGATCAGTTGAAATGAACTAATGATCACATTTCCATATTTGAGCTGCTTAAAATCTCGCCTGCTCACAGGCAAATTCTGGACAAAGCCCTCACTAAGGAAAATGTTCCTCAAGATCTTGATCTTGAACGATTTCAATCCATGGTAGGTCACCTAACTTCACCTCATCTTATGACCTTCTTTGAGGAGGATGACAACTCACTGAATCACCCACACAATCAGCCTCTACACATTGAGGTTATTATCCACCAGACACGTGTTCGTCGGGTACTCATTGACAATGGCACTGGCCTAAATATTGTTTATATTGCTTTGCTTATACAATTGGATTATTCTGAGGACTCTGTTGATCCTCAACAAAAATCACTATTAAAGCGTACGATGAAGTAGAACAAAAGTCACTAGGTCTTGTGACTTTATCGATTCACGTCGGTCCTATCGAAAGGGATGTCACCTATCAGGTGCTTGACATTCCCTTAGCCTACAACATTCTATTGGGATGGCCATGGATACATGAGATGCATGTTGTGTCATCCACATACCACCAATGCATTAAATTCCCATTTCATGGTTTCGAAATTACTATTCCTGCCACTACTAGCTACACCTGCAATATGTTGAAAGCTGTCGATTCTTTCGTCCCTACTAATCATGAATCTATCGATTTTCACGCCAATAAGCTGAAACAAATTGAGCAATCATTTAAACTGAAAGAAACTGAAATGGGAGAGTACCACATATAACCAGTGCTATCATTAACATCTCTTCCAGAGTCCCCTCGACATTTTGGGAGACCCTCAGAAGCAAAGAAGCCATTCGTGTTGACACCTCAGACCAAGTTTAATGGCTCTTTTGTCAAAGCTATAGTTCCCTTAAAAGATGAAAGTGAAAACAGAGCCATTGCTACATGGCTTTACAAAGAAGAGGCTCCAATAGACCTAACAGAACAAGCTCGAGAAATCACACCTAAGAAATATGGACCTGGTCTTCAGCTTATGAAGCATTTTGGTTACAAGGGAACCAGCCCTATTGGGTGCAATAACAATGGCCTAATAGATCCTATCAAAGCAATAGCTCGAAGCAACAGAAACAAACCTACCCTAGGGTTTAAGAAGGTCCCTTTCCATTTGGGATCCAATAAATTCATACCCATACCTAAGAGTTCATCTGAAAATGAGTCACAATCTGAGTCAGATACTCAAGAGGAAGAATCTGATGATGAGGATTCCTACCCTCATCCTATTCCTTATGATCTCGCTAAATTCTTTGCTGAGCCAGATGACTTTGTGCCATGTGTTAGCACTGTGGATGATACTAGTGATTCTTCTAAGGACAATACTGAAAAACTCGAATATCATTCATAAAAGGGAGAATCTAGTCAGTCATGCCATATTGAGTATTTGTGTAAGAATCCAAAGGCTGAAGGAGAGTATGTCCCTATCACTGTTGGGGAGTTCTATAGTCTCTCACCATGTAGCACCAATTCTCATGAATATGAGTTTGATAATCTTTCAGAAGCAACTACTGATAAAGACATTAACCAAGTGCATGTCTATGAAAATCAAATCGAAGTGGGTGGAACATCTAGGGTTAGGTCACGGGGGTTTGATCCAACTAGTGTCCTAGAGTCATCAATTCCTAACATTAGTATTCTGAGGCCTTTGAATACACCTGTGGGTGAGGTCACTGTAGGTCTCAAATTTATGGTCCATTCATTTAATGACTATACTGTGAATGCAATTGAACCAGCCACTACTCTCTCACTCGCACATCCCGAGCTTATAGACTGGAACCCCAATGCATCTAAAGAAGTCCCCACGTTCCAGAATGACTATGCTCTTACCTATTACCTAAATGCTATCAAACCTGTAATGTCTTCCACCAATGAGAAAAGTATCAACATGACTGAGGCCGACATCAAATATCTCAGTCACATAATTAAAAAGAAAAAATGCAAGAGGTCTGATGGTGAAAACTACATTGTGGCAGTGTCGGATCCCAAAAAAGTAAAAACAAAAGATGTATTCAAGGGTGAAAACCTCTCTAAGGCACCTGTGGATGAGATATTTGATGTCCTTCCTAGTCACTTTCAGGAGAGATCATCAGTGTTAATAGAGACGACGCATCCAATTAACCTGGGCACAAAAGAACATCCTCATGTGATACATCTGGCACAGTTATTGTCGACTGAAGAGAAGGAACAATTCATTGCCTTTTTCAAGGGAAAGAAAATAAATTTTTCCTGGACATATTCTGACATGCCAATATTGGATCTTGATCTTATCATGCATCACTTGTCCATAGCACTAGGCATCAAACCAGTTAAACAGAAGCTTCAAAAAATGCATCCTCATGTTGCATTGCTCGTTAAAGCCGAATTGGAGCAACTTCTGAAGGCTGGTTTCATTCATGCAATTGATTATGCTAAATGGATATCGAATATTATCCCTGTGTCCAAGCACAATAAATCTATCAAAGTTTGTATAGACTTTCGTGATCTTAACTTGGCATGTCCTAAAGACAATTTTTCGCTCCCTAATATTGATATGATCATGGACATGATGGCTAGCTATGAGATGTACTCACTTATGGATGGTTTTGTTGGATACAATCAGATAAAAATTGTGCTAGAAGATCAAGAGAAAATGGATTTCACATGTGCATGGGGAACCTTTTGTTGGAATGTGATGCCATTTGGTTTAAAGAATGTTGGAGCTACATATCAGTGGGCTGTTACTACAATTTTCTATGACATGATGCATAGAACCATGGAGGACTACGTTGATGATACCTTGGTCAAAAGCACTAAATGCAATACTCATCTACAAGATTTGGGTCCCATCCTAGATAATATGGAAAAATTCAGTCTCAATCCTAAGAAATGTGCATTTGGTGTCACATCAGGAAAATTGTTAGGATATATTTTTTCTGCAAAGGGAATTGAAGTAGATCCAGAAAAAGTACAAGCAATAATAGACATGCCACCACCTCGGAACATCAGTCAGATGAGAGGACTACAGGGAAGGCTTCAATTTATTTGCAGGTTTATTTCACAATTGGCGGATAAATCACAACTCTTCACAAAGACCTTACATAAGGGTGTGAAATTCAATTGGAGCCAAGATTGTGAGCAAAGCTTAACACAGATCAAACAATATCTTGTCAATCCACCAATCCTGATGCCTACTATGCATGGGAAGCCTTTTCTTTTATACATTTGAGCCACTGAAACATCTTTTGGAATCTTGTTGGCTCAGGAAGACAATGACAACAAAGAAATAGCTATTTATTACTTGAGCCAAACATTGGTCTCTTATGAGAAAAACTACAGCATTATTGAGAAAGCTTACTTGGAAGTTGTCTTTGCTTCCCAAAAGTTGAGACACTACATGCTTGCCCACACTACACGGCTTGTGGCTAAAATAGATCCATTAAAGTACTTGCTCAGTAAGGCATCTCTCATAGGAAGATTGGCTAAATGGGTCATGATACTAAGTGAGTTTGACATCCAATATGTTGAATGCAAAGCTATAAAGGGATAGGCAATTGCAGACCAGCTAGCCGAGGCACCCATACAGAGTCTTCTACCAATAAACATTGATTTTCCAGATGAGTCAATTCTAACACTCACTCACCATACATGGGTTATGTTCTTCGATGGGTCCTTCACACAACAAGGATCAGGTGCTAGATTACTTTTCATTACACCAAAGAGATACTCATTACCCAAAGCATACAAGATTATGTTTCCTTGTACAAATAACATTGCTGAATATGAAGCTTTGATCAATGGTATGAAAATTGCAGCTGAATGGAGAGTAGATCAGTTGGATATCTTCGGTGACTCTCAGCTTGTTATCAACCAAGTAAATGATGTGTATCAAAAAAAGGATGAGAAACTAATTCCTTACAAATGCATGGTTGATGACTTGACAAAGTATTTTGCACACATCACCTTCCAACAAGTTCCACACGTCGATAATAAAGCGGCTAATGCCATGGCCACTCTGGCCTCCCTGCTACAAATGCTAGAAAATGATCTCTAACATGAGTTCTTGGTGGAAGCATTACACTACCCAACCTATGAGACACCTGATTCCAAGATGATCTATTCTATTATAGGACAAGAATCATCCTGCTACCATCACATCTATTCCTACCTTCGTAATCAAACCATTCTGGAAGGTCTGACCCGGAATGAGAAATGTTACCTAATTCGTAACTCTTCACATTATATCATTATTGCTGACGATCTGTATAGGAGAGGTCTCAATGGAACACTCCTTAGGTGTTTAGAACCCGACGAGTCCAAACGCGCACTAATTGATGTTCATGAAGGCATTTGTGAATCTCATTCCAATAGCCTGACACTAGCTTGCAAACTCCTTTATGATGGTTACTACTGGCCTAAAATGGAGCAAGAAGCTGTTAAGTATGCTAGGTCCTGCAAGCAGTGTTAGCTACACGGGAATCTCATTCATGCTCCAGCCAGAGAGCTGATTCTCTCTACTACAACATGGCCATTTCAATAATGGACCTTCGACTTGGTTGGGCAGATTCACCCAACCTCTTCCAATGGACATAAGTTCATTATCACGGCTACAGATTATTTCACGAAATGGGTAGAGGCAATTCCTCTCACAATTGTTGATGGCAAAACTATAGCACTTTTTATCACAAACTACATCATCTGTAGATATGGTGTACCATCCTCAATCATTACTGACAATGGAGGATAGTTCAAAAATAAAGAGCTCAAGGAATTGTGCAAGAAATTCAAGATTACACAACATTGGTCTTCCATTTACTACCCCTAGGGTAATGGCCAAGCTGAGGCATCCAATAAGGTGATCCTCAAAATTCTTCATCATACAGTTAGTAAGTCAGGGAGAGACTGGCATCTCCAAATCAATCCAGCCCTGTGGGCATATAGGAAAAGTATTAGAACTCCAACGAGCACGACTCCTTTTGCATTGGTGTATGGGGCAGATGTTGTGCTTCTAATAGAGGTCAAAATTCCTACCTTGAGAATATCTATGAAAGGCCTTATCACTGATGATGACTACAGGATAGCTCGGCTTCAAGAGCTTGTGTTACTAGATGAATGACGACAAGTGGCATGTGATCATCTATGAGCATATCAACAAAGAATGGCATGAAGCTAAAATAGGAAGATTAGGCCATGTGACTTCCAGCTGGGTGACCTCGTCCTGAGAGAGAATCCTAAGAATCAACAACAATGAATGCAAAAGGGAAAGTTTGAACCAAACTGGCTAGGTCCTTACATCATTACTACAGTATATGGATCTGGTGCCTATTAGCTTTCCACAATTGAAGGAGAAGTGCTTAAAGAGCCTATCAACACTCTCCACTAGAAGCGGTTTTACAGTTGATTTAATCTCAGCAAGCTCTCTGTACATATCTAAATGTCCTAAAAAAATCTAAAAATCAGATAAAATCTCAAAAAAGAGAGAAAAATACAAAAAAAAAAAAAAAAATAGAAAAGTGTCATTGGTGAAAACCTGGAAACAAGCATCATGGTAGCAAAAAAAAGGAAGATCTTGCCAAGAAGGTGAAAACCTAGTAAACGGGTGCCTTTTTTTTTTCAATGCCCCATCTTGCAACGCACCTTCAAGCTCTCTGTACAATCGCTTTTATGCTTTCGCTTTCCTGCTTTTCCTGCTCATGTATCCATGGATTGAGTCTTGTCATAGCTCAGGGGCATTCCCCCTTAGTGTCACTTTTTTTAGATTCTCCTCATAGAATCTCCTTTGCGACAGTTCGACTGGTTCTCACTATGTCTGCCTACTATCACTAGTGTCACTCTTTTCGAGATTCTCCTCTAGAATCTCCTTTACGACAGTCACCAGTGGTTCTCATTGCATCTTCCTACTATCGCTAGTCTCACTCTTTTCAAGATTCTCCTCTAGAATCTCCTTCGCGACAGTCACCAGTGATTCTCATTGCATCTGCCTACTGTCGCTAGTGTCATTCTTTCAAGATTCTCCTCATAGAATCTCCTTCACGACAGACACCAGTGGTTCTCACTGTGTCTGCCTACTGTCTCCAGTGACACTCTTTTTTTTGAGATTCTCCTCATAGAATCTCCTTTGCAACGGTCACCAGTTGTTTCAGCTATGTCTGCCTACCGTTGCTCGGGTCATGTCTCTAGGTTCCTTTATGGAAATTCTCTTGCATCAGTCACCAGTCGTCCTAGCTATGTCTGTCTACTATCGCTCGGTTCTTCTTTGGTTCTTCATCATGAAGATTCCTCTTTGACCTTAGTCACCAGTCATTCTGACTGCGTCTGCCTACTGTTGTCACCCTACTGAAGAGATTTCTTTTGAATGTATTATGGACATTAGCACTTGACATCAATCCCAAAACATTGAACTCAAAAATGATATACTTGTTTGGATATGCTGATCATTTTCTTTGTTTGCTTTTTTTTTCTTTATCATATCCCTTCGAGCAACTCAATGATGTCATCTTCAACTAGAGAAGTAATGACTAGGGGCATGATCTTTTTCTTTGCTTTCTGTTTGCGGTTTAGTTCCAATAAGTTGATCTATTCCTATAAGAGGGGTGTCCACTATAAGAGCCTCCATCTCGTATTGGATGGTTGTGTGTACCTCGAATCCTTTTATATGAATATGCCAATAACGTTGGTTCTTCTCCTTGTTTTTTGGAGTGAAATCTTTATGCTATAGTACATACTGATGCTCGTCCTACTAAGTGAATGTACAGGTCACTGCGAGTATATCTAGCACACTTTTGTCTCAGGTTACGAATGCAAGGGTCATTGCAGATAGAATGAATACTAAGTACTTAGCATAAGAGAGATCTCCCGTGTGTTTGGTGTGCCTTTCATGCAAGCAACATTCAGGTCATCCTAGCGTCTATGCTTTGATGCTTATGTTAACTTGCTACATTAAAAGGGACAAATGTTCTGGTCATTTTGGCTTCTTGTGCCTCGAATGCTTGCATTTAATCCCAACAACCTAATAGCGTTTGTTATATTCATATTTTCATGATTGCAATGTCAGTGGAAATTGTATAACATACGAGCTTTATTTTATATCCAGTGATGATTAAGTATCGAGGCTTGGTAACCAAACCTAGGGTTGCATTTAACATAGTCTTGCATTACATACTCCATTTGCATTAGCACACAATTCAATGATAATTCTGTTCATACTCAACATGCATTAGATTCCTCCATAGCTGCACAAGCGTTTGGTTCGTTGATTCAGGCTCCTCAATGGAATACCTATGACTGTCAATCAAAAACACGCAACACTACGTAAGATGTTAGTTCATGCATATGCATTCTATCTAAGTACAACATACATCTCATGTACATCAAAGAAAAACAAAATAGACAATGACATGTACACAGGAATACTTAGCTCAAAATCTTGTATATATATATCAAAAGAATGGGTCAGTACAAAAATGGGTGGTACTCAAGCGCAATCAATCAAAAATGATAAATGTGGTCTTGGCACACCAATCGATACATAGCCAGGGATCAAAATCAAAAATCAAGCAAAGAGTGTAACTCTATCTCAAACCCTCACCTCCAGGAGGAGCAAGAGGAGCAGGGATAGTAGGTGGCAGAGGCGGTGGTGGCATATCTGGCCTAACAGGAGGTCGTGTGCCTCCAGACTCTTGCGCGTACTGAGAGAATCACTGAACCTGTAATGTCTCATCTGGCACAACGCTGGTGTATGCAGCATAGTAATATGCAGCTCGAGCAGACTGGAAGCAGATCTCATTCTGTGCCAACTCCAACCTCCATTCTGCAGTCTCTGTGCGCTCCCTTTGATGATCTGTCTCTCGTTGTCTCTCCATTAGTTGTGCATCCTGAACTCCTACTGCAATCTGCAACTCTCCCAACTGTCGGGAGGCCACACAAACCCGCTCTTAGTACCTCTGTTCTGCATCCTGCACCCCACCTGCTGGTTGATCTAGCATATCCTCATCTAACATCTCAGGTGCCTACTACTATGGTGGTGCCTGCGGCTGTGGTGGCACCTGCTGCTGTGGAGCCTCCTGCTAAGGGGCCTCCTCCTCTGTCCTCTGCTTGCAGAATCGGCTTTGTCCACTCCCACTACCCTTGGCACCTGAGTCTGATCCCACCTAATGTGGGGGAATCTACATCTACTGAACTCAGTGTCGGACTCATGACTACTATTGTGGCTGAACTGGAGGCTGTGGTTGTGCCTGCTACTGCTAGGGTGCTTGTCTCTCTATCTGCACTACCTGCCCTACCATCCCCACTAGATCTATAAAATGTGGGAATGGATGGCTAATCAAAAATGCTTGATATGCAGGCATCATCCTAGAATTTTCTATCGCTGGCAGGTAATCCCACTGAACTACAGCTAGGCTATGGATGTCTATCATGGATCGTCCTGGATCCATCTATGTTGGCCACCCTCACTCGATGTCCTTCTGCAACCTGGCATAGGCATAGAACTCAGGAGAAATATCCTGTGGTTGGCCATACTACCACCACACTCAAGAGATCACAAATCTCTCCATAACAGATGTCATCCTGCCCACCAGTGGTCGAGAACTAAACATCCATGGTAACTCTCTAGGAGCATCATCCCAGCCCTTTGTCTCTTGCCAGGGTCACCATACAATAGACACCAAGTCATCAAGATGTATCCTCCACTGCTCTGTCTTACCTAGGTGGGCCTAGGTAATATGCCCTTGATAATTGCAAATATAGGGCTCCATGGGCTCTCGAGCATCCTCAAAAATTGGCCTACATATAGGGAGATGCTCCCAGGCCTAGATCTGTAACACATATACTCCCGCTACCATGGTCTTCTTCTCATGTAAGATGACCTCATGCATCTCATGAAAAAGATGGGCCAACATGCACTAACCCCACCCAAAGATCTCGGGTGCCTCAACCATCCTACGGAGCATGACCCCCCACCCACACTCCAAACCATGTTGTCCTCTATTAGGACATAAAAAAAAGCTCAGGAATATAGCTAGCACAGATGCCAACCTATGTGTCGATCCATAGGTATGCATGAGCTCATCCTAGTTGATGGCCCTCCCCCTCAGTAGCTCTCTCTCGAACACAACTGATAATGCCTTTGTCCCTACTCGAGGCACTATATCATAGATGACCCGAGTGCCATGGAAAGGAATCCTCAGAATCTTCCAGATGTCCTCTAGAGTGATGGTCATCTCATCCATTGGCAAGTGGAAGGTGTTCATCTCTGAATGAAAATGCTCCACCAAAGCTGTGAGTAAGCCGTGATTCACCATCACGGCTGGAATCTGGCAAAGAGAAGACAAACCAAATCAGGCAATGTGTGCCCGATCTGCGTTATCCAGACTTTGCAATAACTCTCCATATGGCGAATAGTGTGAGCTAAATGCAACGTCTCTAAAGACCTCCTGCACGCACAACAAAAAATGACAAACAAACTATCAGTATCAAGTAAAAACAAAGTATCAAAAGAAAATAAAATGCAATTTTTAAGTGCGAAAGTCAAAACTGTCATGGAATTTCATGTGAAATTCATGAAATTTTGCATGAAATTATACAGTTTCGCGCGAAGAATCATGAATTCGCGTAAAAAAAGAGTTGCTCACACATAGAAATCAATGTCTGCATGAGAAAAGAAGATTTCATGTGAAAATCAAATTGCCTCGCGTGAATAATCTCTTTCTTTGCGCGAAACAAAATGCCTCTCGTGTGAATATCCTCACCGCCGCGTGCGAAGAAACAGACAGCCCTAAATCTTCATGTGAAGAAAGAAGATCTTCGCGCGAGAAGAGATTGGTCTCGTGCAAAGAAAGATTTGACCCCTAAAAAAATGCTAAAACGTGCAATAAATGACCTTGAAATGCATTAAAACAAAAGTACAAAGATGGGAAATCGATGACTCACCGATGGTCCGTAGTCTACTGGCCAATTGTGTCATCTAGAGCGCTCAAAATTATGATATCTCACGTTCACTACCATGTCTCTATCAGAGCTCAAAATCACTACAAGACGAGCACAAATGAATTGAAAATGACCCTTCAAGCCCTTATATAGGTGTTGACCAAATTTTTCAAAGTGCTCAAATTTGCGCAAAAATCACACCCTTGGCTAATTGGACCATTCTGGATCCATTTTCAGGATCAAATTTGAAATCTAACACACCTAAGAGCCTCAAAAATGCATTTTAAAATTTTAGGGACTCACGCGATCGAACACTTGTGCAGCCCAAATCTTTCTGATACTTTGTGATTCTTGGAATCCTTTCAACTTTACATTCTTCATATTTTCAAAATTCAATTTGAAAATAGTCATCTTAAGTCAACTATGGCTAAAACTAGTCAACTTTTGGTCAAACTTGGTCTTTGCGACTTCGCAATCATTTCAAATCAACCCTGAATCTTCTTTAGATCGTTATGATCTCTTCTAGATTCTGCTGAATCTCAAATTTCTTCTATATCTCATGATATACTGCTTCAAATCATATTTCTGATGTGTCATCTTTCGATTTCACTCCCAAGGGGGCAGCATGATTACATCATTAAATACTTAATGATCGGGGCATCTAGTTCCCATCTTATGTTCTCATCACTTGGGGCATCTCATCGCTCGAGGCATCTTGTTCCCTTCTATCTGGCATCTTTGCCATCTATCTTATATTTTCATCAATTGATCAACCTTATAACAACTCTTCTCAAATTTTGATGGATAGGTATTGGGACAGTCTAAACCCTGACTCCTGAGAATCAAACCTCGTTCTAGGGATGATTCTATGACCCATGATTGGACCTTGTTATCTTGTATCGATCTTAGGTATCTAGGTGTTCTATCTGGATCCTTGAAGGTTAAGCTCTGTTCTGGAGATAGTCTTCTAAAAGCTTTCAATCTTAGGTATATAGGTGTTCTATCTAGATCTTTGAAGATTAAACTTTGTTTTGGAGATAATCTTCTAAATGCTATCAATTTCAGGTATCTAGACGTTCTGTCTAGATCCTTAAAGATTATGCTCCATTCTGGAGACAATCTTTTAAATGCTATCAATCTTAGGTATCTAAGTGCTCTGCTTGGATCTCTTAGGATTAAGTTCTATTCTAGAGATAGTCCTTAAAAGCTTATCAATTGGTCTCTGTGTCATCACCTTTGGAACCAATCTCAGGTTCGCATCATGCTTTATGATTATCTTTGAATTGAAAGTGATGCTTGCACATTCATTCAAAGAGGGGCAAAATGTAATACCCCAAATTGGGTCATTGCCATTATACCAATTCTGGTCTATTTTTGATAATTTCTAAGTCCTATTCTAATAGGCTATTCTCATTCTGCTATTTGCTACTTGACTTAATTGTCAGATGCAGAAAACCTTAATCTGCATTCATCATATTTCTTATTTAATTCCTATAGTACGTACTCATATTAGTCACATTAAACCTACTTGATTTAATTATAATTTAATTATTAAGTATTTATACTTTAATTAAATTAAATTATATCCTAAGGCTAATGTACTATGGAATTAAATTTATTTAATTTAATAAATACGCCTATCTTGATTAATTAAATGTAATTATTTAATAAAATGGGAAAGGTATTTCTAATTAATTAAATAAAATTATTTAATTAAATGGAGTACTTACTTCTAATTAATTAAACAAAGTTATTTAATTAAATAGGAAGCCATTCCTAATTAATTAAATGAAGTTATTTAATTAAATAAGAAAAGTGTCTCTAATTAATCAAAAGATTATTTAATTAAATAGAAAAAGTAATTATGAGAGCATATCTCATTTTATTAAATTAAATATCTCAACAAAATCTCTCTTCAGTTCAAAAAGGGAAATTTCCACTTCACTATTGATCAAAAATGAGTCAAATTAGTTAACTCCTTTTGTTACTCAAATTAAATCAGTTAACTCCTTATTTTACTCAAATTAAATCTATTAACTCTCTTTAATTTGGGAATCTCCCTTTATGACTGAACTTCAACTTTAATCCTGACCGTTGATTGAATTTGATCTCAACCGTTGATGGATTCCAGGAAGGTCTATTTAAGAGACCCTCGTCTCTTCATTTTAAGGGAGGTTGAATGAGAATTTGCATCGAATTGTTGTTGGATTGTGCATTCATTTGAGCTCCTTATTTTCATAAGCTTTTCATTGTTAGTTTAATTCTCATATAGATTTAATATGCATACATTTAGTATAATTTCTTTTACTTGTTCTTAGATTAAATGCATACTCCATTCTAGATTAATCTGCATAATCATATAGATTAATTTCATTTCAAATCTTTCGTTCTTAGAGGGTCTGGTTGCTTAAACACCTCAAATCTAAGGCTATCTGACAAGCAATTCCCTTTAGATAGAAGGCAATAGGTCACTTTGCAGGAAAAATCTTGGATGAACAATCTCATGTTCATTCCAGGATGAATCCACATACAAAGACCGTTTTGAAGTGTGTGTGTTAGCATAGGCCGCATTTTCACATATACAACTAGTATTCTTACCCTTTGCTTCATGGATTTCTTGAAATCCTCAAAATAGCTGGTCATATGAGCTTCAAATTTATCACTCATCTGATCAATAAACTCATTAATTTGTGTAATTATAGTTTTTTTAGGATTCCAATTTACCTTTCCTATAGAAGGAAACTCTTCCATTATATAGAAGAATATACACATAAGAACTGAACTGAATTTGCAATGAGAACCTTTTGTTCTCCTTATTGCTCCTAGGTTTTCATTTATCTGTTGCAGCAAAAGTTTTGACAAATCATATGTGTGATCTCTCTTTACCAGTTTGTAGCCCACATCAATAGCTATGCATGGCACACTGTTCAATCTGCTAGATTGATAGAATTTGTGGGATATTATTCTTACAGCAAAATCTAGAAGAGGATCAGTCATAGTATCAATAGTCATACCCCTCTTATTCCATTTTTCTCTTGTATTCTTTTCAATGATCTCTTTGGAGTCACTACGCAGGGTCTTAGTTCGATCTAGGGTTGGAGAACCAATAACCCTATATACTATCCTTTTTGTAATCTTCACTGGACCTTTTTCCAGCCAAAAGCATCCATCATGAATTCTTCTTAAAAAAATTTGTATCCATTCAGTTTTGAATCCTATAGGATAAACTAGGGCATTGGTCAAACCCTTTCTCTCGACTATCTAGAATTCACCCTTCACAATATTGTTCTCGCATAGTCTATCATAGGCTTGGAATATTTCAAGATCACCTATGGTGCCAATTTTGCATTTATAACACTTTCGTACATCCTGCACCATGATTACTTTGGATGGAACAATGGATAATGCGCCAGCAGGGTCATTTCTGTAGGCAACTCCTAGAATTGGCCTAAATTCAGGTTTCTTAGCCTCATTACTAACTAGCTGAACCTCATGACCTTTTTTTTCCTTGGGGTTCTTAGAACTAGAAGCCATTATTATGATCTAGGGTTTTTTAAGATTAAAAAAATTTTAACACCGCGTAGCTTGGCACTCGATAAATACCTTTGATCAACGAATTTTATGTTGAATCACTGTTGAAATCCATGCAAATGGCTTCGATGTAGTTCTTTGATCTTTCTTGCACTCTTCTCATCTTTGCTCTGCATTTGAATGGTGAGAAATGATCAAAAATTGACATTATACCCTTCAAAACAATAGTGCTTTTTACCACTAGACTGATGTAGTCTCTACATCATCTACTCTGAAGTAGGTAAGGGCATAACCCCAAGCATACCTCTTAAGTACTCAAATCTATCTTTAGGAAAGGGCTTTGTAAAGATATGTACAATCTAATCTTTAGTACTATCATAGTCTAATCTAATCTCTTTCTCTTCAACCTTCTCTCTCAAAAAATGATTCTTAATAGATATATGCCTAGTCTTAGAATGCAATATAGGATTCTTAGACATACTTACTGTACTTCTGTTATCACAATATATGATAATAGGTTCTAAAAATTCTATCCCAATATCTTCCAACATCTACTTCATCCACATGACCTGATTACAATTATTTATTGTTACTACATACTCTACCTTAGTTGTGCTTTGAGCAATACAATCTTGTTTCTTGCTTAGCCAAGGAACCAATCTTCCTCCAAGAAAGAATTCTCCACCACTGGTGCTTTTTTTGTCATCCATACTACCTTCCCAATCTTCATTAGTATAAGCACATAGAGTGAAATCACTTAATCTATCATACCATATCCTATAATTAGATGTTCCCTTCAAATATCTAACTATCCTCTCTACTATTACATAATGATACTTCTTAGGATAAGCTTAAAATCTAGCTAAAATCCCAATTGCATTTGTCATATCTAGTCTAATGTGAATTATATACTACAAACCTCTAATCATGGATATGTACTTCTTCTACTCAATTGTAGGTGTTCCATCCTTGCTAGATAAATTATGACCAGTTATCATTGGTGTACCAACAAGCTTACAATTTTCTAAGACAAATATTTTTAACAAGTCTTTCAAATACTTAACTTGCAAAATAAAAATGTCATCACTATTTGCACAATCTGTAAAGCTAGAAAGAATTTCATCTCTCCTACCATCCTCATTTCAAACTCATTCTTCATTTTTTAGCAAACATATCACTTGCTTCATCATTACCTCCAACAATTATTTCATCAACAAATATTACTATTATCAGTAAACCATTCTGAATTTCTTTTAAGTATATGTTACTATTTTTTGTACCTTTATCAAATCCAAGCTTTGCCAAATACTTGTCCAACCTTGCATACTAAGTTCTAGGTGCTTTCTTTAGACCATATAGAGCTTTCTTCAATCTACATACCATGTCCTTGTCTTCTGTTAGAGGGAAACCTTTAGGCTGCTCAATGTATATCTCTTCTTTGGTGATCTATTGCATGATGATTTTATTGAAAAAAACCAAAGTTGTGGTATTTATTTCACTAAAGATTGGGTCTCCATTTAGGAAGGTTAGTTTAGCATCCATCTAATATAGTTTGAACTTCTTATTTTTTGCATAAGCCAAGAACATTCTCACTACTTCCATTCTAGCTACAGGGGCATATGTTTCCTCATAATCTATTCCTTCTTGTTGTAGATATCGTTTGCATACTAGTCTAGCTTTATTTCTTACAACTTTGCCTTGTCCATTCATCTTGTTTCTAAATACCCATTTAGTTCCTACAATATTCTTTTTTTAGGCCTAGGAACTAATTCCCATGTGTCATTCTTTACAATCTGGTATAATTATTCCTTCATTTCTTGAATCCAATAATCATTTTTACATGCCTCATCTACACTCTTAGGTTCAACTTGAGAAATCAAACATAATTCCTCATTTACTCTATTTCTTTTCATTACTCCATTGTATTTGCTTCCAATTATCTACTTTGGAGGGTGGTTCTTTATTAGGCTCTTATTAGAGGTAGGGGTTGCTAATTCAACTCGTATCTGATCTCTTAGTTCATATCTTTGTTCTCCTCTTTTCTCAACAATTTGCACATCATTATGTAAGTCATTGTTAGTCTCAAAGAAAACTTCTACATTATTGTTAACTATTCTAGGATTTTATTCTTCTTTATTAGAATTTTAATCCAATATATTTTCCTTAATTCCAAAATTTTCATCAACTTTTACATTTGCACACTCAACTATTGTTTTGGTTCTATGGTTAAAACATTTGTAAGCTTTGTTTTACAATAAATAACCAAGAAACATACCTTCATCACTTATTGGATCAAACTTACCAATATCATCATCTCTCTTTATGTAACACTTGCTTCTGAAGATTCTAAAATACATTACTAAAAGTGTATGACCAAATCATAATCCATAAGGGGTCTTATTCATACATTTTATGGTATGTACTATGTTCATGGTGTACACTATTGTATTGACTTCTCTCCAAAATATCTTCAATACATCATTCTCAAATATCATTACTCTTATTGCCTCTAATACTAATATGTTTCTCCTTTCTTCTATCCCATTCTTCTTAGGGGTATTAGGTGATGATAATTGTCTCTTAGTTCCATTCTCCTCACAAACATGCTAAACTCTCTAGAAGTAAACTCTCTTCCTCTATCTAATCTCAAACATTTAATCAAAACATCAGATTCATTCTCAACTCTATTCTTGAATATCTTAAACTTCTCAAATACTTTATGTTTCTCTTTAAAAAATGCTACCCACATCATTCTAGTGAAATCATCAACAAAAATCATTAAATATCTTTCTCCATAGAATCATTTTATCCTACTAGGACCACTCAAATCTGTATGAGCGATCTTCATCCTTTCTGTAGTATTGAACTTCTTGTTGAGAAATGATACCTTCTTTTGCTTATCCATGATACATTCTTTACAAATAACATTAGTAAGCTTCATTATCTTAGGAAAATCTCTAACTGCAAATGTGTTACTAACCTTCACAATATTATCAAAATCTCTAACTGCAAATGTGCTACTAACCTTCACAATGTTATCAAAGTTTATATGATAAAAAAATTTATTCCATAACCAATTGTTATCCACTTTTTCAACCAAACATGTCATCTCAATAGGATTTAATTTAAATACCTTACCTTTGGATCTTGTACCTATTTCAATCAGCTTACCATCTTTATCTTTGATAATGCAAGTCTTTTCTATGAATTGCAATTGATAACCTTTATCCACTAACTATCCAAAACTCAAAAATTTATTCTTTAAACCATCAATGAAATGAACATCATCAATGTTAGTTTTTCCATCAAGAGTAATATTTCCTATCCCTATGATGTGAAAAACCACATTGTAACAAGTTATGCTTTAAACCATCAATGAAATAAACATCATCAGTGTTAGTTTTTCCATCAAGAGTAATAGTTTCTATCCCTATGATGTGAAAAACCACATTGTTTCCAACTCTAAAAATACCTCCATCATGATTCCTAAATTTAGTAAACGTGTTCATATCACCAGTCATGTGATGTGAACAGCCACTCTCTATTATCCAATTAGATTTATTTTCAACTTGGGAAACTATATTTTTTCTTCTCTAATTTCTATGTCATGATCATATTCTTTAATGGCTACAAATCATATCTCATCATCACTTTCACTCTGAACTCTTTCCTTAGATTCATCATCTTTATTTGCATATAAACAATTTCTAGTTCTTCTAGTCTTAAACTTTCCTTTATACTTTTTTCTCTCCTTTAGGATATTTAGATGCATAATGACTAAATTCATTACAAGTCCCACATTTAAATATATTCTTACCATCTGGTTCTCTTCTTAAAAGTAAGGCTATGTCTTCTTCAATCTTCATATCTTTATTAGATCTGGTTTTACTACTACTAGAAAAATCTCCATGGGTGCTTGCACTTCTAGATAGAAATGGATGAACACTTAAAGAACTAAAAGTTGTCTCCACTCTTGTCAATTCTCCAAACTATCTCAAACCAACTTTTATTGCTTCCAATCTTCCAATAAAATATTCCCTAGTGAACTTCTCAATACAAGGTATTAATAATTCAATCATTTGTACTACTTTCTTGAATGGTGGTGTCCAAATTTTCAAGATCTTCCATACAATTTCATCTTCTTCCTTGGATCCACCATATGACTTGATTCGTACAATAATCTTAGATATCCTACTAACATGACTTCTTACATGTTCATCTTCTATCATTTTAGCATCTCGAAACAAGCATATCCAATTCTGCAATCTTATCCTTTTTGTATGTGTATCACCTTCAAAAGTAGATTATAAAGATTTCCAAATTTTCTGAGATGATTGTAGTGACTTTACCTAACTTTATTCATTCTCAAGAAGAGTTGTTAGTAAGGCTTCTCTAGCTCTCATATTGCACATGAACTTATCTCTTTTTGCTTCACTGTATTCTTCAAGCTTTTCTTCTTTCACAATTTCTTTGTCACTTTTGGTCAAAAGCCAATAACCTAGACCCAAACATAGCAGATGAGTTTTCATCTTCTCTTTATGGTTATCATATTTAACCCCATCAAACTTAGGACTATCTTTTCTGAAATGACTCGCCATTGATCTCCCAAAGTTGTTAAGCTTTCCCTTCAAGGACCTGAAGCTCTAATACCAAATGCTAGAATATATAGTCCACCAATATAACTGAAAGGTGGGGTGAATCAGTTATATATTTTTATCAAAAATATCAAATTTATTAGATCTTAACCATATGATAAATATAACTAGAAACCACAAAAAGATACTCATGTAGATTAACATCATATGTGTTAACTAGGGAAACCCTTGATCAGAGGGAAAACCCTAGTGGGGATGGTACCCACAAGATGATGTACTAATATAAATATTCCTTGTTAGAGGATGGACAATGTTAGGAGTCTGTGAAAACATTCACTACATATCAATCCATGTAAGGAGACTTTGAATCTCTATTAGGAGTTGTGCCAACCCTTTTAGGAGTTGTAGAAGGAAAATGGACCCACTATCCAAACAGCTTTAGGGGAAAGACCAATGAACCCACTATCAAAATGGTCTTTGTATTATTCCTTATAGAATAATAGAGATTAACTATAATTATCCTTCCTCTTCCTCTACCTTGTCAACTCAACTTCTACTCCTTCTGATCTCAATACTCAATCACTAATTTTGCATCCAATAATCCCGTGGATGCCTTACTCGCATTTACCAATTACTCTAATTTTTTTGCACTTCTTTGATCACACTCACATATCATGCTACATCTCAAAAAAAGAAAACATCTTTCCTTTATACCATGTCCTCAAAACAATTCCTTGAGTCGGCCTTGAGACTTTTCCAATTAATTATAATAGAAGCACAATAAGATAATTAATTATTTTACAATCACACAACATTGTCGGCTCACAGTCTTTACAACTTCTCACACATGTGACTCTAGAATTTGTGCACTCTCTAATGTCATCATTAGACTATATTCTATCACTATGTAACTTCACATATCATAAGTCTATCTTTTTTAGGAGATAAAATCCAATTATCAAAAATTGCTTATCAAGTACTCTGTCTTTGTACTACTCTTTGTAAATCAAACATATCTTATGCATATCTTTGACTTAAGTGACATGCACTTAACCTCATTATTAGGGTACACTATACAACATATCCTTAATTACACTTAACCTAAACATCAAGACTCTTTCCATGTGACTATGATCTTTATCTATTACTTTGTCAGTCTTCACAAAATTATTGCTATGTTGACATCAATGATAAACACAGTGACAAATGCAACATGTCAATACTACCACATGCTCTCCAATACTTAAGATAATCCCCAAATGGAATACCATCATCATTCAGGACAACAAAATTAGTATCAAAGCCTAGGACCTCAAGAGATAATAGTTTAATAGCTTGAGGAAAAGATCATGATGTTTAAAAGAGATGTGCCAAAGTTCTCTAGGGAAAATTACAACTCATGGTGAAGAAAGATGAATTTTCATATGAAGACTTTAGGAGATTCTTACTAGACTCATGTTGAAGTCAAATATGTTAAACCAGATGGTCAACTCAGTGTAGACTAGTTGAAAGAAAAGGAGATACACGCTTCCATAATGGATGCTCTAGCAAGCATCATGTCATACTTTGAGTATAAGAATATGGAGGAATTGAAAACCACATATGAAGTGTGAGAGAAGTTGAAATTTATCCATGGTGGAGACAACCATATCATGAAAGCTAAAATTGAGATCCTAAGAGGAAGCTTTGATAAGATTGCAAGAGGGAGAAGAGATTGGAGCATATAGAAAATAAGTGAAGGACATCTTACTAGCCATCAAAGCATGTAGAGGAGTAATATCAAAAGAAGAGTGTATGAGCAAGATGTTAAGAACCTTGTTGCCCAAGTATGCCATAAGGGTTTCATTTATTCAAGAGAGAATAACTATAGACAAGATGGAGGTATCGCTCGATGCCTTGATAGGAAAGTTCACTACATTTGAACTTAGAAACTTTGACAACAACCAACCACCAAAGGTCAAAACTATAGTCAAGGCCTTAATTACACCAAGTGCAACACTAAGAGAAAGAGGACAGCCAAGCTTGTTAGACATTGATAGGAGTTGGAGAGCCTATATGGTGAAGAGGTTGAACAAAAAGAGCTAGAGGCTCTATTCACAAAAAGAATGATTAGAGGTAAAGAGAAGTAAAAGGGAAAGATTCCTTTCAAATTCTTTAACTACAAAAAGGTAGGACATTATGTTGCTAGATGTCTGGAACCTGATAGAAAGGAGACCAATGTTTGGAGAGAAAGAAACAATTGAAAAGGTTCTAGAAATAAGTGGTCAAAGAAAAAAATAAAAGAAGCGGTGTTACATCACTAAAGAAGGTATGACTAATGAAGATCCAACTAGTGATGAGGAAGATGGTGAGAATGAATTATTCTTTATTGCCATCATAGAAGAAAGGGTGGAGAGAGTCTTGATAACAAGTACCAATATCCACAAAAACTAGATAATAGATAGTGGTTTCTCACACCACATGTCATGTGATAGGAGCAAGTTCCATGAGGTTGAGGCTTATGATGGAGGAATAGTGAAGTTAGGGAATAACATGTCATGCACGGTGATAGGTAATTGCTACTTGTAAAGATGTGTATCTAGTAGAAGGATTGAAGTAAAACCTATTTAGTGTATCTCAAATAATGGACAAAGGCTACAATTTCAACTTCAACAAGGGATCTTCTAAAATATTTCACAAGACAGACAAATTGTGGGCTACATAAGAATAAAGAAAAGGTAACCTCTTTCAACTCAATATTTCTAATGATGCTTGTATGGTAGCTAGAAATGATAATAGTTGGTTATGACATAGAAGACTATGTCATGTGAATTATGAAAGAATTGTCAAAGTAGGAAGGAAGAACTATGTAAGGGGCTTACTCCCTATTACTAAGCTTGAAAATGTTATGTGCAAAGATTGTCAACTAGGAAAGTTAGCAAGTTTGAGTTTCTCTAATAAGTCACTTACTTCATAACATGTATTAGATTTAGTTCATACTAAATTATGAGGTCTAATGAGGACAAAGAGTGTATCTGGCGATATATGCTTTATGTTGTTTATTGATGATTTTTTAGAATGATGTGGATTACTTATTTGAAAGAAAATTCAAAATCATTTCACATGTTCAAAGTGTACAAAAAAAAGGCTGAAAGAAAGACATATAGAGGAATGAAGTGCTTATCAAACTAGGGAGGTGAGTTCACCTCACAAGTGTTCTAAAGCTATTGTGAGGAGCACAAAATCATAAGGCAAATGTTAGCTCCTAGAATACTAGAGCAGAACGGTGTCACTAAAAGAAGAAACATAATAATCATAGAATGTTCTAGAACATTAATGATTCAAAATAATGTTGCACAAATCTACTAGAAAGAAGTTGTAAGCATAAAAATGTACACCTTAAACTAGGTACAAGTAAATAAAGGGACAAAGAAGACTCCCCATGAACTATGGTTTGGTCACACACCATCCAACAGTTACTTCAAGGTATTTGCAAGCAAGTTTTATATCAAGAGGGATGAATACCTATGGAAGTTTGAGCATAAGAGTGATGAATGTATCTTTTTTGGATAGTCTACCAAGATCAAAGCTTACATGTGTTTGGATCTTCAGACAAACAATATTGTGGAATTTACCAAGGTAAAGGTGGCTGAATTTTTAGAGAAGAATGAGGAAGAGAACAAAAAGGAACCAAAAGGCTACAAATAATTTGAGTATATCCCACTAAGTGATACAATGAAGAGAGTATCAATTAAGGTAGAGCCTATACAAGAAATTATACTAGCTTGAGTAGATGAAGCTGGACCCTATTAGAAATAGGAAATACTAAGAAGGGGGTGAATCAGTATTTCACAAACTTTTACCCAAAACTAGATATCTTTAATTAACTTATAACTTGCATATGAAAGCAAATTAATTATGATGAACAGTAAACACAACCATAAAATAATGAAACTCATAACACTATACTTTGTTAACTGGGGAAAGCATGGTAAAGGGAAAACCCTAGTGGGGATGGTACCCACAAAATGATCCACTAATCAAAAGTATATTGTGAAAGATATTGGCCCTGTTAGGAGACTATTATATATGTATAGTGTCGTGGTCCTTGTTAGAGAACTAGGCCTTGTTATAAGCCTCAACCCTATTAAGTTTTTTTATTAAAATTTACAAATGTATGCAAGATGAGCATGCTATGAAAACATGCAATATATGATGAAATTCAATATACAAAGAATAGATACAAAAACCTGTGCACACTTTGCTAATATCTTCAATATCTGATATTTTCCTTTTTTTCTCTTCAAAAAACTTTATCACAATTCATACTGATCTGATCATACATCAGAATTCACATCACAAAACATAACAATACACACTTACAATTTTGTGCATCTCCATATCCAAAATCTTTTCCTATATACCATATTCCTTTAACTGTTGGACTTCATCTCTTTAAATGCTTACCAAAACAAAAAATTGATACTTGCTAATTTAGGGGTAATGTCTAGGATGTCATCCCTAATTATTTAAGTAACTATTTTGATAAACAAAATAATTCCTTCACCCAAAAAAAATGTATTTCCTCAAGTCGGCCATGTTCTATCTTTTCAACACTATCTCTATATAACCAAAATTGTAAGGTCCCTCCTTGTGTGTACTTATAAAATATGAATTTCTCTGTTAAATCCATTATAGTAGACTAGAATGGATATGAAGTAATGTAGTATGTTCTAGATGTCCTAACGAAAATTGAGATCAACTGATACGTTCGTGTTTTAAATAATTAGTGATTAGAGAACTACTACATTATCTTGACTATTTAAACATTAATTTGCACTAACTATGATACAAGGTGTTTCACATGATGATGATGATGTTGATTATGGTACCTGGATGATTAGATTATATGCATTCAGATAGTTTAGTATTCTTTATTGGTGATGTTTATGATGTTTAGGTATACGCATGCCTAACGATGATTATTCTAGTATTTTAATTTGAATTAATGAACAAGTTATGTTATATTGATTATGTAATTATTGATGATTAAATGTGTGCAGAAATGAGAAAGGGTTATTTAAATATATACATGTGATTTTTCTCAAACTATTGATGTTTGAAATGAAGTGTGCAGGATTATTAGCCAAGAAATCTAACGAATAATTGAAACTTAGTCCTATGAACCATTTCTGAAAACCAGGGTTGAGTCTAATGAAAGATGCAAACCTTGTCGTATTTCATTTGTATTGTAAATTGAATGTATGTATCATTCTCTAATTGTAAAGTGTTTAATGTCTTGTAAACAATGATCTTATAGCGTCGCTTGACACTCGTGATTCATATACGCATTTTAGCATGATAGTTAGGGTTAACTAAGAAACCTAAAGTTGGACTAGGTTAGTGGCCTATTACTAATCAGTTAGTAATCGAGATTAATTACCCTAATCAAGATTAGTGATAAATTTTCTTCTTGAGGGTTGTTAGAAAGTCAAAGTTTTTCAAGAATTTTAATAGGTCCCTAAATAGTCCTAGAGGCTAGAATTTATGAAAACTAAGTACCTAGTGGGTATATGTATGGGTTGGGAGCATTTTCCACCCCTCTAGCCCCTTTTGTTGACTTTTGTAATCACCCAAATATCTCATTTTTGCTTTATTGCGAAAATTGAATTTTCACCATTACTTTTATAAATTAAACTCCACCTTGAGGTTAACCTTAATGATAGAATTGAGTTAGAAGACTCTAGAAGCCTTTAGTCAAGTGGGGGAGTCATTGCATTTTGTAAGTGGTTGAGTTGGGATCCTATTCAGTGGTAGATTTGAGAGAGAATGAGTGTTCACCCAACCTCTAGTTTTAGAGAGAAAATTCAAGATTGAAGGAGAGGGAATAATAGCTCTTCTCAAATTTCAATTGCCATAACCATACTGTGAAGGTAGGAATCCTTCAAGCTCATGTGTCTATGTTGTGTTTCATTCTTGAGTAGTTTCTTTTGCATATGTATATTTGTGTGTTTGATGAACATGTTTGGGATGGATTGTAATGGGTTTTTCCTTAAATGATTTCCTTCATTTTTTTTACATTTGATTTTTAAAGGGATTGTATGGATTGTGTTGGCATTACTAACCCTCGGATAGGGCAAAAGTGGCCATGTATGGGAGGAGGGCTTTAGTTGGACTTCGACAGTGGAGAGTCTCTCCTCATGACAAGGAGAGGGAGAGAGTAACGTATTCTGGGCCTCTACTCGTCATTACAAACCATGTTTGTGTTTTGAGAAATTGAGAATTGAAAGAATAGAAGTTCTTGTGATATCAACCTCAAAAGGGCATATGTGAAAGAATGGAATTTCTAGTGATATTAACCATAAAACAGCATCTATTATGGTGTTGTGATTGACTTCTCCTATCTGGAAAAATCCACATTCTCCCTAGTCTAGTTCCATAATGAATATATTGTGCAAACATGGATGGGAGTAAATGTTTAATTGTGTCTTCATGTTAAATTGTTTGTGTCTCAGTCAATTTAGTTCTCTCCATGGTTACCTTGATGTTTTTGTAGATTTTTGTAATGGCTACCCTATTGTGGAGCCAAGCAGGAAATTCAAAGTTGTTATTTAAATTCAAATGTGTTGGGAGATTTCTCCTTAGGATTAAGATCTTGTTGCAAAAATGTTATTGTTAAACTTATCTTTGAAATGATTATGATCTCGGGTTTTCTTCCCTAGTTCTTTCCCAAGGGAGTCCTTGAATCAAATAAATGAAAAAAAAAAAAGGAAAAAAGAGTATTTTTCGTTCATATGATACTATGTGTGATTAAATTTATATGCATATGTTTATTGAAAAATGGATGTAATGATGTTTTACCTTTACTGTGGCGTTTTCATACTTTGAATTTGTATTCATTTAATTAATGTTAATTGGACAAAATGATGAAATATATTAATTTATGCAATTTGATACCCAACTATGTTAAGGAAATATGATTACTTGAATGATAGATTATCTTGGATTTTTGTAATTATCGGGAAGCATAATATTCCTATTTGAATACTCAATAAAATATTAAACCCGATGTTATAAGCAACTTAGAAAAAAGAAATGTCCCCTTTGGTTAACTAAATAGATTTAATAATTTAATACTTATAAAATAAGGGACTTATATATATATATATATATATATATATATATATATATATATATATATATATATATATATATATATATATATATAATGTCCCCTTTGGTTAACTAAATAGATTTAATAATTTAATACTTATAAAATAAGGGACTTGTATATTTATTTATTTATTTATTTATTTATTTATTTATTTATTTATTTATTTATTTCCCTTTCCATGAAAATTTAACTTGCATTCAAAATCCCACCCTTAAAGAAAAATATGGGACTTGTGAAAAGTTTACATCCTTGGAGCAAAAAGCTCACTGTCTTTTGTATGAGGAAGGTTTTAATTCCTTTTGGACATAGCATATTCCTTTGAAAACTCTTTATTTTATTTTATTAATATTAGAAATTAAATAAATAAAAAGAATGCATAAAAGAAATATCTACTACCCTATCATATCCTAAGTCTCACCCATAAGACTTTAAATAATAACTACTCTCCTCAAACTTTCCTAAGCTACCCACTTCCCTTATGTCAACATCACCCAAGTTCCACCTTTTACTTTTGCCACGTGTGATGAGACCCATTGCTGATCCACGTTGACTTGGAGGGGGAGGTAATAAAGGTTTTCTTTATGCATTGAAAAGAAACATTAAACTCCTTCCCTCAACACATAGAAACTTTAAATTTTAAAGGGAACTTTAAAAACTGCCCAACCATGTCTCACATACCTCCAAAGTGGAGACAAAATCTGAACCATGGGCTGCAAATTGCAAGCCTAGGACAGTGTGCTAAGTATTGGGGACCACCCATGGTAAGTGGGGTGGGTTAGGAAGAGAGTTAGGTAGGTAAGGCTTGGTTAGAAGGGTTTAGTTAGGATTAGTTTTTAGTTAGTAGTTAGTAGTTAAGAAATGATTTAAATAGGTTTAATATTAGTTTTGAGTTAGCTAATTTAATTAATTATTTTTAGACTTAATAATTCATTTTATTATTGTAAGTTACTTTTAGCATTGTTTAAATATATTTATGTTATGTTTCTTTTTAAAAAGAGATTAAAAGGTAGTTAGTTTAGGTTAGTAGATGTTTTAATGGTTGTAATAAAGTGATGTTAGGATGTGATGTTTTAAGAGATTTAATTATAAGATTATTTTATTAGAGTGTTAGTTTCGAAAACTATTTTTTCTTTTCTTTTTCATAAAGTAAGTAGAAGTAATAAAGTTTAAATAGGAATTTTATTTAATATGTAATTATTGAATTAGTTAAATTAGTTTGGGTTAGTGGATTTAATTCAAAGTTTCTTTAGAATTGCTTAAAAGTAATTGTGAGGATGTTCTTAAATTAAGTTTATTTGTTTAGTTTAGAAATTAGAATGTTAGATTCGCAATTAGAATTGTTTGATTTTTATTTGAAATTGACAATTAGATATGTTGTCATTTAACTTTGAAAGAAGAATATAGGAATAGTGTAATTTTAAAAGGGGGATAGATTTATTTTTAAATGATTGAGTTTTAGTTTTAATACTTAAATATATATTTTTATAACCTTGCAAATCTAATTTCTATAATTTATAGTTTTGATGAAGTTTTATATGTAACTAAGAACAATAGTCTATTCAATTAAGACTAAGTCAATGAACATTACAACATTGAATTAACCTATGGAATACATGTTTTAAATATTTTGATAGTCAATATTTAATGATTATAATTAGTTTAAAGGTTTATTTAATTAATGGTGACAAGTATTAAGGTATGTCGACAAATATTTTGAAATGATATAACCTGGCTCAACTAGGAGATTGAACCGAGACACAAACTGAAATATAGAACCTTAGAAAAATTAATGTGTCTTGTGTGTCTTTAGTCAAACATGTATTAACATAGTGGATTAATTAACTTTATAAAAAAATCCGTGTGTTTTTGCCTCATTATTTGGGGCATGAAAAAAATATCTATGATTGTATTGTCTATACTATCCTATGCTATTGTACATGCCATCCTAACATATCAAATTTCCTCTAGGTAAGTGTGCACATGCCATAAATGTCTTTATGAACTTAACTAACCAAAAATGTTCATGTATTTACAAATACATTTTGTGACACTTAGACAGTTTTCTAATTCTTCAACCCAAAAAATTATCTCCAAGATCTATTGACTTCATCTATGTTGCCATAAATTACAATATCAAATCTTGTTAACCTTGACAAATTTCCAACAATCTCCTCCTTGAGCATTGATGGCAACATATGTGAAAATTGGCTAAGTCCCAAAACAAAGTCTTCAAAACTTGTAACATCAGTTATATGGCCATTACAGAATTTTAGAAATAGTGGATCATCATTAATATACCATATTTTCCTTATATCTCTTAGTTACAATATAATTCCCCATTTGATTATAATCCTTCACTCTATTACAATTTTTCTACTACTCCTCCTTACATGTATATACATAATACAATTTTCCTTATTCACACCCCCTTTGACATCAATGACAAAGGTAGTGACAAAACTTATGTAGAGGAAAAAATTGTGTTACCTTTATCTTCATGTTAATATTCTAGAAATGCAATCAGAAAAGCTTGCTTTCAGTTTTTCAAATTCCTTCTCCCTTGTCTTTTCTTTACCTTAGATACACTAATTAGGACACACAATACATAATACACTACCTCTAGTACATTTAAATCAAAATATACATTTAATTCTCAAATGATGTCTTAGATGTAAGAAATTCTTGTTGGAAATGATTGAAGTGATCATAAGAACAATTGTTGGAATAATATATGGAATTGGTAAAGAATGTCCTCAATCATTGTTTTGTCATTGATGTCAAACTTGCTACTTGCAGGGATGACAATTGCTTTAGTGATCCAAATACTATCAATTAGTTGATTGTCAAGGTGGAGGCAATCAATAAGATGTAACTAGAACACCTAGAGAAAGGTTGAAGTTATGATGTTGTAATGAAGTACAAGGATCAGTCAAGCCATTAATGAAACAGTGTATTGGATGACATACTAAAAGATACAAAGAATGAGCACACTATATCAAAGATATAAGGTTTTACCTAAGTCTTTTGTAAAGCTCAAACTAAGTTTATTAGAGAGAAGGTGCCGAGCAAGCTAGTAAGTGCCGAGCAAGTTCAAGTGCCGAGCAAGTTCAAGTGCTGAGTAAGTTCAAGTGTCGAGCAAGTTCAAGTGTCGAGCAGAACCAAGTGCCGAGCAGGTATAGGTGCTGAGCAACACAGAGGTACCGAGCACCAGTAATTCAATGATGCTGAGTAACACAGAGGTGTCGAGCACTAGTAACTAAATAATGCCGAGTTGCTGCATTATTTAGAAAATCGAAGATTCATCAGATCAAAGCCGACAAAGTTGTTATCTAGAAATCTGTGAATTAAAAGGAGGATAAGAATGATGAGTTGGTAGCACAGAACACCATGTAGAACATTTTTAAGGTACAGTTGGCGAAGAAAACAAGATATGGGGTAGATACATTGTATCCTACCTAATCCATTTTTGAAACCCTAAAATTAGAGAGGGAGAATTGAGCGGCAAAGGAAAATCAGACTTGTATATAAGAAGACATAAGTTAATAGAAATGAGAGTGGAAGAGAGTGAAAAAGAAGGGATAGTGAGAGAGAGAGCCCTGGTCAAGCATTAAAGCATGAAATGCTGAGGAACTCTGTTTGGATAGACGACCACAAGGATGATTGCATTGGTAGAATGAGTAGGAAAACTCAAGGAGACAAAGCTTGAGAGAGAGACAAGCAAGTCAAAACTAAAGTGATTGAAGCCAAGTATAAGGATTGAACTGAAAGAGTGATTTGAAATCTACAAAGTATGTTGTAAGTTATGTCAGATCAAAAGACCATTATCGTTACTTTCTAGCAATTGTAACAGTAAGATAAATCCTATGGACTTAGGTTGGTTTAACAACCATTAGATAAATCGTTTAACAGGGTGACATTCCAAGTGGATGTTCTAAAGACCTTTAACCAAGCCCATTCCTAACAGTTTGGTGAAATCCTCTAACAAGGTCACATTTAACAGTGTGTTGTAAGCCTTTAACAGGGCAGGCTTTTAACAGGGCATCACTTTAGAAGAGTGAGAATCAAGTAGCATGTTACTGGTAGTTTTTCCCAAATTGGGTTTCCACGTAAATCATTGTGTTATGTGTTGATCTTGAATGTTTTATCTTTGCATGTTGATTTACAGTAATTTGCTTATATGACTATTTTAAGTTTGAACAGATGAAAAGGGTATAAAAGTATTAGAAAGGTATTAATAGGGCATTTTGGACCTTGAATAACTGATTCACCACCCCCCCCCCCCCTCTCAGTTATTCTAAAGAATTCTAACAATTGGTATCAGAGCCTGACTACTGATTCAGTTTAAAGGGACTACTAGCAGAAAAGATCAAAATGCCAAAGAGAAAAGTTCCCAAGCTCAACAAAGACAACTTTGTTGCATGGCAAAGTTTGATGAAGCTACATCTTGGATCCATAGGAGATTATGCCCAAAATTCAATTGTCACAAAACATGTAGATCCAACAAGTGCTCCTACTACCGAAGACATGAAAAACAAACAAGAACACAACCAGACAATGCTGGAGATTGCCTCTGCACTCAGCTATGCTGAATTTGATGATATTAAAGGATGTGGCACTACATTCAAAATGTGGAAAGCCCTATCAGACATCTATGGAGGATATTAGAATGTACAAAGAGCAAAAAGAAAAAGTCTCAGAGGAAAATTTGATGACATGAAAATGGAAGAAAATGAGAATGATGCTCAGTATGGTGCAAGAATAAAGGAAGTGGTAAGTGCAATAAGATGCTTGAATGGTCAACTAGATGAAGATATTGTTAATAGTAAGTTCTTAAGAACCTTGCTCCCTATCTATGCTATTAGAGTATCAGCAATACAGGAGCTAAGATGTATACCAAGAAATAATCCAAGCTTTGAAGGTATAATAGGTAGACTCACTGCATTTGAGTTATCTAACTTTGACAACTACAAACCTGAAAATGTTGAATCTGCTTTTAAGGCCAAGTTATCACTAAAAGATGTTGAACGGGTGAAATCAAGGAAAGGAAGAAAAATGAAGTATGTATCTAGTGACAGTAGCACTGATAAGGAAGATGTGGAACAATTGGAAGCATTGCTCGCTAGAAGATTCCACAGGGGCAAAGGAAAATTCAAAGGTAAGATGCCTATCATTTGTTTCAATTGCAATGAAGTAGGTCATATTGCTGCAAGATGTCCACAGAAAAAGGATTCCAAGGAAGGCAACAAATACAAGAACAGAAGAGATGATGACAAGAGAGATTACAAAGAAAAAGGTAAGAAGTGTTATATTGTTGAAGAAAATTCTGATGACAATGATGATGAAGTTGTTTATGTAGCCATGAAGGACCAATCTGATGAAGAAGAAGCCACAGCACTGGTGACATGTATAAACAAGAATGACAGATGGATCATAGACAGTGGATTCTCACATCACATGACAGGAGACAAAAGTAAGTTTGTTAACTTTACTCAGTATGATGGAAATAGTGTTAGATTTGGTAATGATGCTCCATGCCAAATCAGAGGAAAAGGTTCCATTAAGGTCACAAACCAAATTTCATGTGACAATGCATACTATGTTGAAGGATTAAACTATAATTTACTAAGTGTCTCACAATTAGGCAATATAGGTTGCAAAGTGGAATTTGAAAACAAAACTGCAAAAATCTATGACAATGATGGTAAACTAATAGGAAAAGGTGATCAAACAAAGAGTAATTTTTTTTACCTTCATGATGCTTCTTGTCTATTTGCAAAATTTGATGATGAATGGCTATGGCATAGAAGATTATGTCATGTCAACTTTGACAATCTGGTCAAAATCAGTAAAATGAAGAAATTCAAAGGTCTACCAAAATTGAAGAAGCCTGATAATATCATGTGTAAACAATGTCAGCTAGGAAAGATGACAAAGTCAAGTTTCAAAAGCAAAAACTATACATCTAAAGAGATACTTGAGTTAGTTCACACTGACTTATGTGGTCCAATGGAAATACAAAGCTATAGAGGAGATAAATACATAATGTTATTTGTTGATGACTATTCTAGGATGATGACTGTTATGTTCCTAAAACAAAAATCTGATGCTTTTCAAATGTTTAAGTGGTATGTGGCCAGAGTTGAAAAGGAAACTGGAAAAAGCTTGAAATGTCTAAGATCATATAGAGGTGGTGAATTTACATCAAATGAATTCGAGATAATCTGTAATGACAATGGAATCAAAAGACAGACATCAGCTCCTAGAACTCCCCCACAGAATGGAATTGCTAAAAGAAGAAACAGATCTGTAATTGATTGTGCCAAAACATTAATGATGGAAAAGAATGTTGCTCTAAAATACTGGAGAGAAGTTATAAGTGTAGTTGTTCATACATTGAATCAAGTACAAGTCAAGAAAGGTACAAATACAACACCCTTTGAATTATGGTATGGTTACTCACCAAATGTAAAACATTTCAAAGTATTTGGTTGCAAATGTTTTATTTTTAAAGATGTTAGAAATGGAAAATTTGATGCAAAAAGTGATGAAGGTATATTTCTTGGTTACTCCACAAGAAGTAAGGCATATAAGTGTTTGAATGTTAACACTAACAAAATTGTGGAAAGTGCAAATGTAAATTTTGATGAGCACACAGAAGTCCAAGCTGAAGAACCAAAGAAAATGGAAGAATACAGAACCTTTGTATATTCTTATGAAGGAATAACTGCTGATGAGGATGATGTTAATCAAATTGAAAGTCAACAACAAGTGTCAGTTTCAGCTGATTCACAACCAGTGAATGCCGAGCTACATTCAGAAGCCGAGTTACAGAATGAAGAAAATACACAATCCGATTTAGAAGACAGCATACATGATGAAGAAAAACCTGATAATGAAGAGCATAGTGATCCTGAATCCGAAAGATCAAACAGGGAAACAAGGACAGAGCCAAGATTATCCAAATATGTAAAAAGACATCACCCTGCTGAACAAATAATTGGTGACAAAGATGCAAGACCAATGACAAGGAACAGACTAAGACATGAATCATGTCTGATCAGCAAATCTAAACCCAAGATAGTGTACGGTGCATTACAAGATGGTGACTGGTATAAAGCTATGGAAGAAGAAATTGATCAAATAAGAAAAAATAAAACCTGGAGTTTGGTTCCCAGACCAACTGACAAGAATGTGATTGGCACCAAATGGGTATTCAGAAACAAACTAGATGAGAATGGTGAGATTACCATAAATAAAGCCAGATTAGTATGCAAGGGTTATGCTCAAGAAGAAGGAATAGATTATGGAGAAACATTCACTCATGTTGCAAGAATGGAAGGAGTAAGAACTTTACTTGCATATGATGCCTACAAAGATTTCAAAGTCTATCAAATGGATGTAAAATCTGCCTTCTTAAATGGTATACTAGAAGAAGAAGTCTACATTGAACAACCAGAAGGATTTGTTGATAAAAACAATAGGGATATGGTGTGTAAGTTACATAAAGCACTTTATGGTTTGAAACAAGCACCTAGAGCATGGTATGAGAGACTTCACAAGTATCTAGTGCAAATTGGATTTGAAAGAACTGATGATAACAGCAACATGTACATCAAAGCAGAAGAAGGTAAAGACATTATTGTATCTAAATTTTTTGTGGATGACATAGTATTTGGTGGTAAGGAAGTACTTTGCAAAGACTTTGCTGACAAAATGAAACATGAATTTGAAATGTCTATGTTTGGTGAAATAAAATTTTTTGTTGGATTGCAAGTTCATCAACTCAAACATGGAATATTTATTACACAATCAAATTACATCAAAGAAATTCTTAAAACATTTGGATTGGAGGAATCCAAACCATTTAGCACACCAATGGCCACAAGGAATAAGCTATCTAAAAATGATGAGTCAGTTGAAGTCAATCAAACAATGTACAGATCCATGATTGGAAAACTACAATATGTTGTACATAGTAGACCGGACATAGCATTAGCAGTTGGAATAGTGGCTAGGTTCTTTGCCAATCCTAAAGAAAATCATCTAATAGCAGTAAAAAGAATAATGAAATATCTCAAAGGGACTGATGATTTTGGTCTATACTAAAAAAAGAATGGAAAATTTGAACTCAACGCATATAAAGATGCAGACTAGGGAGGAAACATTGATGACAAAAAAAGCACAAGTGGAGGTGCATTATTTTTAGGCAAAAGGCTAGTTACCTGGACTAGCAAGAAACAAAGATGTATATCCCAGTCCACTGCAGAATCAAAATATGTAGCAGCTGCAGTCAATTGTAC
This sequence comes from Cupressus sempervirens, assembly GCA_028749045.1. NCBI lineage: Eukaryota > Viridiplantae > Streptophyta > Pinopsida > Cupressales > Cupressaceae > Cupressus > Cupressus sempervirens. The sequence goes on from CM053784.1 coordinate 503,084,171, forward strand.
AAACATTGTATGGCTCACACATCTATTCAATGGAATGAAAGAAGAAGTAACAAAACCGGTGATATTATATTGTGATAATACAAGTGCTAGAAACATATCCAAAAATCTAGTGATGCATGCAAAAACCAAGCACATTGCAATCAAGTATCATTATGTCAGAGAATTGGTAGAAGACAAACAAGTGAAGTTGGAATACATTCGTACAAAGGAACAAACTGCAGATATCTTCACCAAACCATTGCACAAGGATGCCTATGAATATCTTAGAGGTAAGCTGGGGGTTATACCCCTAACCCAAGTAGTTTAAGGCAACAAGGAAGCTGCCTTGCATCAACAGGAATAAATCATTGAAATATTAATAGGTTGATGCAAAGGATGACAACAGGAACAGAAACTCCAAATCAGTCACAAGCATGGTGACAGAGGGAGAAAGACAACAAGATGCCAAAGCTTATATTTTGCATAGTAAAGATGCTACATCTTTGGCATTTATGTCAAAGAGGGAGAAATATGCAAAAAATTGATCAATGCAAAGTAAGAGGGAGATATATATGAAAGAGGGAGATATATGTGATTAGAAGTGAAAATGCAGCAAATTAATACAATCTTGGTGGTAACTGAATTGATTACTTGATCAGTTTGGTTTGCCATCAATGCCAAAGAGGGAGATTGTTGGAAATGATTGAAGTGATCGTAAGAAAAATTGTTGGAATAATATATGGAACTGGTAAAGAATGTCCTCAATCATTGTTTTTTCATTGATGTCAAACTTGCTACTTGCAGGGATGACAATTGCTTTAGTGATCCAAATACTATCAATTAGTTGATTGTCAAGGTGGAGGCAATCAATAAGATGTAACTAGAATGCCTAGAGAAAGGTTGAAGTTATGATGTTGTAATGAAGTACAAGGATCAGTCAAGCCATTAATGGAATAGTGTATTGGATGACATACTAAAAGATACAAAGAATGAGCACACTGAAACATATCAAAGATCTAAGGTTTTAGCTAAGTCTTTTGTAAAGCTCAAACTAAGTTTATTAGAGAGAAGGTGTTGAGCAAGCTAGTAAGTGCCGAGCAAGTTCAAGTGCCAAGCAAGTTCAAGTGCCGAGTAAGTTCAAGTGCTGAGCAAGTTCAAGTGTTGAGCAGGTATAGGTGTTGAGCAACATAGAGGTGTCGAGCACCAATAACTCAATGATGCCAAGTAACACAGAGGTGCCGAGCACTAGTAACTAAATAATGTCGAGTTGCTACATTATTTAGAAAATCGGAGATTCGTCAGATCAAAGCCGACAAAGTTTTTATCTAGAAATCTGTGAATTAAAAGGAGGATAAGAATGATGAGTCGGTGGCACAGAACACCATGTAGAACATTTTTAAGGTACAATTGGCGAAGAAAACAAGATATGGGGTAGATATATTGTATCCTACCTAATCCATTTTTGAAACCCTAAAATTAGAGAGGGAGAATTGAGCGGCAAAGGAAAATTAGACTTGTATATAAGAAGACATAAGTTAATAGAAATGAGAGTGGAAGAGAGTGAAAAAGAAGGGATAGTGAGAGAGAGAGCCCTAGTCAAGCATTAAAGCATGAAATGCTGAGGAACTCTATTTGGATAGACGACCACAAGGATGATTGCATTGGCAAAATGAGTAGGAAAACTCAAGGAGACAAAGCTTGAGAGAGAGACAAGCAAGTCAAAACTAAAGTGATTGAAGCCAAGTATAAGGATTGAACTGAAAGAGTGATCTAAAATCTGCAAAGTATGTTGTAAGTTATGTCAGATCAAAAGACCATTATCGTTACTTTCTAGCAATTGTAACAGTAAGATAGATCCTATGGACTTAGGTTGGTTTAACAGCCATTAGATAAATCCTTTAACAGGGTGACATTCCAAGTGGATGTTCAAAAGACCTTTAACCAGGCCCATTCCTAACAGTTTGGTGAAATCCTCTAACAAGGTCACATTTAACAGTGTGTTGTAAGCCTTTAATAGGGTAGGCTTTTAATAGGGCATCACTTCAGAAGAGTGAGAATCAAGTAGCATGTTACTGGTGGTTTTTCCCAAATTGGGTTTCCACGTAAATCATTGTGTTATGTGTTGATCTTGAATGTTTTATCTTTGCATGTTGATTTACAATAATTTGCTTATATGATTGTTTTAAGTTTGAACAGATGAAAAGGGTATAAAAGTATTAGAAAGGTATTAATAGGGCATTTTGGACCTTGAATAACTGATTCACCCCCCCTCTCAGTTATTCTAAAGAATTCTAACAATTCTTCTAACTATTTATGCACATTGCTAACCTTCAATGTCAAATTTTCTTTTAATAGTGAGAACATCTTGATGATTCTTTCTCTCTTCAGATCAATTAGACTTATATCATTGTAATTTTGGAAATATAAGAGGAGTGACTAAGAGGGGAGGGGCGAATCAGTTACCACATAAATAAATCCAAGATCCCTTAAGATGTCAATACAAAAAAAATCAAACTCTATTGAATATACAATTATAACTTGATTAGTACTAAAACACTTGGTTAACATATTAACTTGGTTTACACTAACAATCATTGTTACTCAATAAACACTCGATTAATACTAAATATATGTATTGTTTATTTGTTAACACTAAATATGTAGATCTTATGATATTAAGTGTGATTAACCTTAATTAACTTAGTTACAAAATCACAAATAAAATAACATGAACACAAGAGACACCAAGATTTAACGTGGAAACCCAATTTGGGAAAACCATCAATTGTAACTAGTTTTTCACTCTTCTAAAGTGAGCCCTATTAGGGGCCAACCCTATTAAAGGTTACAGAACACATTGTTAGGTATGACCATGTTAAAAGATTTAGTTCACCCTGTTAGGAGTGGCCTTGTTAGAGGTCTTTAGACACTTCAATCTAGAAATGCCACCTTGTTAGAGGATTTTGAAAATAGTTGTTAAGCTAACTCTATTAGGAGATTTGATTCACTACTACAATTACTAGAGAGTAACAATGATATGACCTGATTACTTATGCAACTGTATTTGCTAATTTCAAATCTTTGTTTTGTCTTGAATACTTGATCCTTCTTTATCAGAATGTTCTTTGCATCTTGGTCAATTCTCTTCCTTGATATATCTTTCCAATCCCATGCTTCTTCTTCTATCTCACAATTCAATCCTCAATTTCACCTTATACCTATATGTTTTACCTTGTCAAATTGGCTTGAATATAATTTTAAATAAATGAAATTCATCCCATGAGTTAGCTAGAACTAACCAACAAAACTAATACAAGAGAATCCTTTGTTAGTCAACCCAACTCAGTCAACACTAACTTAGAAATGATTTTCCTTTAGGCTTCCTTTGGTAACCGAGTGAGCTGGGTTAACACTGGTTCCATGCCAACTTTTCTTTGGTTGTTGAGTGAACTTGGTAGACATTGTCTTCCTGCAAACTCCCTTTGGTAGTTGAGTGAGCTTAGTTAACACTCACCCTAAACTTGGTTAACACTAAGATGCTTTTCATACACTGCAACATCCTTTGACTCCTAAGTGAGATTGGCATACATTGATTTCTCAATATATACTTGACATTTGTGTAACATCAAAGACAATATACAATTAAAGCATTCTATCCAACAATCTCCCTCTTTTGCATTGATGGCAACACAACATGTCATGATACATAGAAATTTCAGAGTAAAATAGAAAGATAATATTCTTAGCTTCATTCTAATTCTCATCCATGAGAACTCCCTCTATCAATGTGAACTCCCTCTATCATCAATCTCTAATTGCAATGACTGAAATATCAAACTCTTCCTCTTTGATATCAACAAAGTTCATTCTCCCTCTTTGACATCTCTGATATATAATAGAAAACTCTCCATATCAAACATAAAAAAAAATTGAATAAAATTTCTTTGATGTATGACAACAAACTCTCCCTCTTTGACATCTCATGCCAAAGACAAAAATCAATGTAGTTTCCATGTACCTTGATGTATAGATTCATATGAAATTTTCTCTAACAATACTGCATCTACTTGTCTAATATTCAACATGCTTGGTTGATGCATCACTAAAATATAATTAGTGAACTTTAAATAGGGGAATCACCCCTAGCTTACCTCTTAGATACAAAAATGCATCATTAGGAAATGGCTTGGTGAATATGTCTACAATTTATTCTTTTGTATTCACATATTCCAACTTCACCTCTTTATCTTGCACCAATTCTCTTACAAAATGATATTTGATGGCAATGTGCTTGGTTTTGGTATGCATCACTAGATTCTTGGATACGTTGATTTCACTTGTGTTATCACAGAAGATAACAATTTGATCCTTGATCTCCTCCTTTATACCTGATAATAGTTTATTGAACCACACAATCTTAGAAAATTTGACTATTGCAACAACATGTTATGCTTCTACTATAGACTGAGAGATATAGTTTTGCTTCTTGCTTGTCCAAGATACTAGCCTCTTTCCAAGAAAAAGTGCTCCTTTACTAGTTCTCTTCCTGTCATCAACACTTCTTGCCCAATCTGCATCAGTTAATGCTTTCAAATCAAAGTTTCCTCCTTTCTTATGCCACAAACCATATTCTTTAGTACATTTTTGATATCTTGTGATTCTTTTTATTGCCATCATATAGTTTTCTTTAGGATTAGTAGAGAATCTAGCCACCATACCAACTACTAATGCTATATCAGGTCTTGTGTGTACCACATACTAAAATTTTCCAATGATTTATCTGTATATAGTTTGGTCTACCTCCTCAGAATCATCATCTTTGGAAAGATTATGTCCAATAGACATAGGTGTTCCAATTGGTCTAGAATCCTCCATTCCAAATTTCTTCAGTATCTCCTTGATGTATATTGATTGAGTAATATAGATAACATCCTTCATCTATTGAATGTGTAAGCAAACAAATAATTTTATCTAGCCAAACATTAACATTTCAAATTCCTTACTCATTTCCACACAAAAATATTTACACAAATCATCATTTCTAGTAAATAATGTATCATCCACAAAAAATTTTGCTAATGCAATCTTCTTATATGGTCGTTCTTTGATGCATAGGTTGTTGTTATCATTAGTTCTTTGAAAAGGAATCTTTATGAGATAATTATGTAACCTTCTAGTTGCTCAATGTATACTTCCTCTTTTAAGATTCCATTTAAGAATGTTGATTTCACATCCATTTGATATACTCTGAAACCTTTGTGGGTTGCATATGCAAGGAGTTTTCTAAAACGTTCAAGTCTAGCAATAGGAGCAAAAGTTTCTCCATAGTCAATACCTTCCTCTTGAGCATAACCCTTGCAAACTAATCTTGCCTTGTTTCTTGAAACTTCTCCATTCTCATTCAGCTTATTTCTAAATACCTGTTTTGTGCCAATTACATTATTTTCCTTGGGTTTAGGAACAAGAGTCCAAGTTTTATTCCTTTCTATAAGATCAATCTCTTAATTTATAGCTTATATCTAGCTTTCATTCTCTAATGCATCTTTGAAAAATCTAGGTTTAAATTCATTAAAAAAACATGTACCTTTTAATTTGTTCCTTGTCATTGTACCAACTGACTAATCTCCAATGATTTTCTTGGGTGTGTGATGCCTTCTAACATATTTAGCAAGTCTAGGCTCCTTTTTTAATATAGTAGATTCACCATGAACTTCTAAATCATGCTTTGGTCCAATTTTTGGTGACTCAGGCCCATCAAATGACTCAGTTTGCACTTGTTGAAACTTGGATCCTTTTGACTACAACTTGAGTCCTTTTGACTATGACTCGGGTTGCACTAGCTGCAACTCAAGTTGAACTGGGGATTTCAAAGAGACCGATGGTAAAGACTGCTAACTGCCACTTGCTTGAACTTCAGGTACAATATTAGGCTCATAGTAAACAATTTTTTTGTAGCCTTCAAGTTCTTTCTTGCTTTGTTCTTCAAACTCTTCTGCAAACTCATCAATCTTTACATGTGCACTTTCTAGAACTTTGTGAGTAGATAGATTCAAACATTTGTGCTTTACTCTTAGTGGAATATCCCAAGAATATTCCTTCATCACTTTTTACATCAAATTTTCCTTTTCTTGACTCCTTCATAATATAACATTTGCTTCCAAATACTTTGAAATAACACACATTAGTTTATAACCATATCATAATTGAAAAGGTGTTTGATTTGAATCCTTCTTCAACTAAACTCAGTTCAAGGTATGAACTATAATGTTGATTGCTTCCTTCTAGTATTTTATAGCAACATTATTCTTTATCATTAGTGTCCTTAAACAATCCATGATTGATCCATTCCTTCTTTCAATAATGTCATTCTATTGAGGTGTACCAAGTGTAGATACATGTCTTTTATTTCCTTTTTCATTATAGAATTCATTGAATTCATTTGAGATGAATTCACCTCCTATATATGATCTTAAACATTTCAATTTCTTTCTTTTTTCCTTCTCAACTCTAGCTAGATACCATTTGAACTTTTGAAAAGCTTCTTATTTATCCTTTAAATACATAACTATCATCATCCTAGAATAATCATCAACAAAAAAAATAAAGTTCTTATCTTTAGTATAAATTTTTATGCCAATAGGTCCACAAATGTCTATATAAACTAGCTCCAAGACTTCTTCAAAATGATATTTTTTTCTTTTAAAACTTGTCTTTCCCATCTTTCTAATTTGACAATTCTTGCACATGCCCATATCAGATTTATTTAGGCTTGGAATGTCTCTAACCCTTTTGTTCTTGCTTATGTTTATTAAGTTATCAAAATTCACATGACACAACCTTTTATGCGATAACCATCTTTCTTCTACTTGAGATATGAAACATGAATTTACAATTAGATCTAGGTAGAATAGATTACCTCTTATTTGATTACTAGTCCCAACTAGATTTCCATCTCCATCCAGCAATTGGGGGCTTTCCTATTCATGAATTCTACCTTGAATCTAATGTTATTCAATTGTGCCTCACTAAGAAGATTATTTTTCAATCCTTCAACGCAATAAGAATTTTCACATCTAAGATCATTAGTTAGTGCAATACAACCTTTTCCCTTCACATAATATGGTTCATCATTTCCAAATCTGATACTTCCCCCATCATAGTGTTCCAAGTGTTCAAATTTAGATTTGTCACAAGTCATGTGGTAAGAACAACCAATATCAATAATCCATGTATCATTTTTACTAACATGTGATATAAGGGCCATCTTATCATTCTCATCATCTTATTCATCTTTAACGGCAATATAAACCATTTCATCTTCTTCACTACTAATAGAATCTTTAGCAATGTAACAAGATTTCATACCTTGGTCCTTGTCACTTTTGAAATCCTTCTTGCCTTTGTACTTGTCATGTTTATTTTCTTCTTTGTCTTCTCTATGTGGACACCTTGCAGCAATGTGACCAACTTCTTTGTAAGACCCCTCCTCATACATACTTATTTAAATATGAAATTTCTTTGTTAAAACCTTTATAGGAGATTTGAATGGATATTTTAGCATGACAAGGTGAAAATATGGGGGAAATATTATCATTATTGTTAGAAACTATGTAGAGGACATCATGATAAGTTATGACTATCTTATGTATAATAATTATGATGATGGATATGAATTAACATTTTATGGTTTAGGTGTCCTAATGGATATTGAGATCAGTTGATAAGTTCATGTTTTGATACTTCATGATTCGAGACTTACATTTCTTAACTATTTAAACATTGATTTTTACTAACAATGATATGAGGTGTTTCACCTTATGATGATGATGTTAATTGTGGTACCTTGATGATTAGGATATATGCATTCAAATAGTTCAGTATGCATTATCAATGATGTTTATGATATTTTGGGTATACGTATGCATTACAATGATTATTTTAGTATTTTAATTCCAATAGATGAATATATAATTCAATTATGATATTTGTGATTATTAATATGCATGCAAAAATAAGAAAGGCTATTTAAATGAAAGTTTTAATATTTTGATCAACGTGATTATGCAAATTTGGTTTAATTATATGAATGCAATGTTATTGAACTACTGATATTCAAATTGAGTGTATAGGATAATTAACCATGGAATTAATTGAAGAAATGGTAATTGACCCTATGTGCAAACTGTAAGACTAAGGTTGAATCCAATAAAGTTATTCGAACGTTGTTGTCAAGTGTTTAATTTATATCATAATCTGAATGTGTGTATCATTTTGTATTTTGTGACATGTCAAATTTTATGTAAAAGTAAATCTTATGGTGTCATTTGACACTTGTTATATGCATATGTGTGTTGACATGTCAATTTAGGGTTAGCAAAGTAACCCATTAATCTAAAACTAATTAGTTAGTAACCCTAATTATTTTTTCTTAATTAGGAATTAGTGAAAAGATTATATCCTTAGGATTTTTGAAGACCAAATATTTAAAGCCACTTGTATAGATCCTAAAATGATCCTAGAGGCCAAATTTAATGTAATCCAAGTTCCCAAGGGGTATGTGCATGGGTTGGGAACCTTTTCCACCCTTCTTGATCCTTCTGTTGACTTTTATGACCCCTTAAATATCTCATTTTCCCTTTAGTGTGAAATTTGACCATCTCCATGAGGTTAGTCAAGTTTACACTTATCCTAAAAGGTTGTCTTGATGGTAGAAACAAGTGGGAAGACCATAGAAGGCTTAGGTCAAGTCTAGAGTTATTGCCATTTTGGGTAGGTGAGTTTAGAAGCCTATTTAGTGGCCATTTTGAGGATTGAAGGTTGTTCGCCCATTCTCTACATTTAGAGAAAGTCAAAATTGGAATTGAAAATGAAGATATATTATCTCATCTCAAAACTCCATTGCCATAACCTATGTGAAGGCAAGATTCTTCATGGCCATGTTCTTCATGCATTGTTCATTACTTTCTTATGTAGATCTCTTGCATGTGTATTTCATGTTTGTGTTGTACCATGTAAGGGATGGGTATTTGTGGGTTTTCTATTTACTTTCCTTTCATATTTTCCTTTTGGATTTGTTGGGAAAATTGTTAAACATGTGTTGGCATTACTCACACTTAAATAGGGTAGAAGTGGCCATGTACGGGAGAGGAGCTTTAGTTAGATTCTGAGTCAATTTAGACTCTCTCCTCATGATGAGGAGAGGGAGAAAGTAAGGTGTTATGGGCCCTCACTTGTCAATTCAAATTGATTTTGTTTAGGGATATAAGGAGAGAAAGAAATGGAAGTTTATTGTGTTTTGGTAGCCTCAAAAGAGGCATATGATTTGTGTTCATGATTGACATCTCCTACTTGGTAAAATTCACCTTCTTCCTATTCTGGGTCCAATATGGAACCTGTTGTGCATACCTTGGATGGGATTTGTTTGTTGAGTGTGTCATTGTGACTATATCTGAATATCACTCGATCAATTCCTGGTTCTCCTAGCTGTGGGTGTGGCTTCACATCCTAGCTGTTGAGTGTGTCATTGTGACTATATCTGAATATCACTCGATCAATTCCTGGTTCTCCTAGCTGTGGGTGTGGCCTAGGTTGGGAGGTGAGCTCTCCATGGTTACTTGTATGTATTTGTAGATTTCAAATAGGTTCAAATAGGGGAGAAAACTTGGAAGGGGATTCTTGATGCAATTCTTATGCCACCTTGTGTTGGAGACTTCTCCATTCTGACAACTTCCTTGTTGTGCCATTGAATTTGTGTGTTGAAGGAAAGGATCCATAACTCCATTTTGATCTATTGAAATGTATTCAATGTTGTAGATTTCATTTGTAAAAGAAATAAGAAAAGAGATTCTTTTATGAACAAGGTGTATAGTATTTTGATAAGATTCAAATTGTTTTCACTTCAATTCTTTCTTTTAAATGCCTTTGAGTAGTATAGTGTCAAGAGTTAGTTCATTTCATAATTTTCCCTCTTGCAATCTTGGATTTTAATATGGAATTAAAAAAGAGATTTGATTATCAATTACGTTCATGGTATTGTATTATGAGATCAAGTTCTAGTTAATTAGAAATATAGTCCTTGGAATTATCTTCACTTGAACATGTTACTTTGTTACATTATGTAGAAGACCTCTCTTATAACATAATAATTAATCCTATCTTGGAATAAACTTGCAAGTTCATAATAGCTGGAGGAAACCAATCTCAATCATCCTTCATCAGACAAAAGAGAAACTAAAACATTTAAATCTATGGATCTCCTAATTTGTAAATTTTATTAAATAGTCCCTTTAAATTATAATGGTCCATATCAAGCTTATATTATCTTTATGCTTTCTCAATTCTTATCTAATCCAAAAGTTCATGCTAATAGTTCCTAGGGAAGGAAATAAAGAAAACACACAAAAAAAAACTCCCAAAAGTCCATATTTCTCATACATTTCATGGGAGAGCATATTTTATCTCTCAAAAATGTATGGGCAAATAACAATTGTCTTTAAAAGTGGAACCAAAGAGAATATCCACTATATTATTCCCCTTTATCATAAAAAAGAATATATTAGAAAGTGGAAAATAAAACATAAATATTAAAATTTATCGAGGCACTCATTGCCCTTAACGGAAAGTGGAAAGAGGGATGGGATAGTACGTGGCCCCCACCCTCCCTTCTATATAGTGATGGCTAATCTCCAGACAAAAATGCACCAAAGACAACAAAAAAAAAAGTCAAATATGATTTTTTTCATATTCATGAAAATGCAACAATATTTTCTCAAAAAAAAATTTGTCTTCGATCATGAAATATATGGATCATGAAGATCAAATGCTGATTTTTTAAAATTTAAAAAAAATCATTGTGTTTTCAATTTTTTTGAAGTTTAGTTAATGGTGCAATTTGTAGGGTCGCATCCCTTCTATACTCCTCCCACACCCCAACCATAACTTCCATCTTGTTTCCCATGTCACCACATGCAATAATTACAAAGGTTTAAACAAATTTAAAAAATGTCAAACTTGGAGGTGGGTTCTCATTGGTTGGATGGGATCTTAAACCTTCCACCCAGTTCTCCTTTTCAATGTCCAACTACATGAGCATTGTAGTTTCCTTAAAGCAACCAGCTCATAAATGTTATTTTCCCCTTTGTTGAAAACATATTGATATAAGTATGATAAATGTGTTTCAATCATTATTTTGTCACTGATGTCAAACCTACTACTTGCTGGTAAGACAATTGCTTATATGATTTAAGTACTATCATTTGTTTGATTGATGAAGAGTATTTGATCAAATGAGGTAACAATAGCACCTAGAGGAAAGGTTGAATTATAAGATGTAAAGGAGTACAATAATTAGTTAAGACAGTGATATTATAGGTCATTGATAATCTACTCAAGGTTGCAAAGGTTGGTTACACTTAGTAAGCTTAGAAGAACAAGTTAAATAAAGTTTTTCTACCAAGCTTGATTGAGTGGATAGTAGGTACCAAGAAAATGTAGTGCAAACTAAGCAAAAAAATAGTTGGAGCTAAGCAAAATCAATTTTAATGTAAGCTGAGTAAAGTTTAGTTGATGTCAAGCACCAATAAACTTTAGTTCATGTCGAGTGTTTTGATAGTGGATATCAAGCAACATAGTATGTGTCGAGCATCAAAAGCTAGTTAATGTTGAGTATTAGAATTATGAGAAAGATTAAAAATTTGATGAATCTAAGTCCACAAGTTTATTTTCTTGGATTGTGTGAACCATGTGGAAGATAAGTTTGATGAGCTGGTGGCATAGAATTCAAGATAAATCATTTTGAGGTAAATTCAAAGAGGATCGAAGGAGAAGTTTATAGAAGGGAATGAAATGAAATGAGGGGTAAATTCATTAGATCCTACCTAATCTAACCTAACCCTAAAATGGAAAATGGAAGATGAACGGAAAAATATCTTAATTCTTTATTTATAGAGATGGTTGGTTAGAAGCAAGAGTTGATGTGCGAGAACCTAAGGAAGACGATGAGTCTAGGGCATTTGCTTCATTTAGTAACCTAAGAGAAGAGTCTACATTGGCAAACAAAGCAAGAAGGCTTAAGGGTATGGATGCTTGAAGGGTGAACAAGCTATTAGAGCTAAAGAGTGTGAAAGCCAAGTAGAATGGAGGACTAAAATAGAGATTTATAATTTACAAATGAAGTTGTAAGTTGTTATCAGATCAAGCCTTACTATTACTCTCTAATCATTGTATCAGTCTAGGGTAAATCCTTTGGATTAAGGTTGACCTAATAGTCATTTGTAAATCCTTTAACCAGGTGATATTCCAAGTGAATATGATGATATGAGAATGCAAAAGCTGAAAGTTGAAAGTCTTAGAGGTAAGTTTGATGATATGAAAATACAAGAAGGTGAGAATATTGCTCAGCTCTAGTATAAAAGATGTTGTTAATGCAATAAGAGGAGGTACTGGTAAAATAAATGATCATATTATACTAAGAAAAGTTTTGAGAACATTATTGCCCATCTATGCCATTAGAGTTTCTAGAATACAAGAATTAAGATGTATACCAGGGAATGATCTGACTCTTGAAGATCTGGTAGGTAGGCTTGCTACTTTTGAGCTATCTAATTTTGATAATTACAAATCTAAAAATATTGAATCTACTTTCAAATCTAAGTTGGCATTGAAGGAACCTGATGAGAAGAAGAAGAAGAAGAAGAAGACAATAATATGTGTCTAGTGACAGTGATATAGATGAGGAAGATGTAGATCAACTTGAAGCACTATTGGCAAGGAGATTTCATAGAGGTAAAGGCAAGTTTAAAGGTAAGTTACCTATCATGTGTTTCAATTGCAATGAGGTTGGTCACATTACTGCTAGATGTCCAGAGAAGAAGAATTATAGAGGTGGTGACAAGTACAAAAGTAGAAGAGATGAACACAACAAAGAATACAAAGACAAAGGCAAGAAGTCTTGCTACATTGTTGAAGAGGAAATAAAAGATGGATCTAAAGATCATGATGATGAAGTGGTGTATGTTGCAATGAAGGATGAATCTAATGAATATGAGGCAACTGCACTAGTGTCTTGTGTGAACAAGACTGATAGATGGATCATTGATAGTGGTTTTTCACATCACATGACTAGAGATAAAAGTAAGTTCATTACCTTGAATTATTATGATGGAAATAGTGTAAGATTTGGTAATGATGCACCATGTTTGATAAAAGGAAAAGGTTCTATAAAGCTCATGGAAAAGATTTTATGTGACAATGCTTATTATGTTGAAGTACTTAACTATAACTTGTTGAGTGTGTCACAACAAAATAATTTGGGATGCAAGGTTGAGTTTAAGAACAAAATTGCTAATATATATGATATTGATGGTAAATTGATTGGAAAAGGTTATCAAACTAGAGGTAATCTATTCTACCTTGATATAGAGGATGCTACTTGTTTAGTTGTAGAATTTAATGATGTGTGGCTATGCAACAAGAGGTTATCTCATGTTAATTTTGATAACTTGGTTACAGTTAGACAAAATGACAAAGTCAAGTTTTAAGAGTAAGACTCATACTTCTAAAGGAATATTAGAGATTGTTCATACTGACTTGTGTGGACCAATTGAAGTGCAAAGCTACAAAGGAGATAAGTACATTATGTTGCTTGTTGATGATTATTTTGCAATATGATAGTTATGTTTCTGAAATAAAAATCTGATACTTTCCAAATGTATAAGTGGTACTTAGCAAGAGTTGAAAAAGAAACAGGTAAAAATCTAAAATGTTTGAGATCTGACAGAGGAGGAGAATTTACATCAAATGAGTTTGAGATGTTCTTTAATGACAAAGGAATCAAAAGATAGACATCCACCCCTAGAACCCCTCTACAAAATGGAATTATTGAAAGGAGGAATAGGTCTATAATGGATTATGCTAGCACAATCATGATGGAGAAAAATGTTGCTTTGAAATAGTAGAGAGAAGTTGTAAGTATAGTTGTATATACTTTGAACTATGCACAAGTCAAGAAAGGTACTCATTCAACATCTTTTGAACCATGGTATGGATACTTACCAAATGTAAAATATTTTAAGATATTTGGAAGCAAGTGTTATACTCTTAAAGATTTTAGAAATAGTAAACTAGATGTAAAAAGTGAAAAAAGGTATATTTCTTAGTTATCCCACAAGAGTAAAGCTTATAAGTGTTTAAATACTAACACTAACAAAGTTGTGGAAAGTGCAAATGTGAAATTTGATGAATATACAAAAGTATATGAGGCTGAACCTATGAAGGAACCAGAAGAATACAAATCATTTGTATACTTTTATGAAGGTATTCTTGCTGAAGAAGATGATGTAAATCAAGTTCCAAAAAAATAACAAGTTTTAGTGACTAACAAGTCACATACTATGGATGTCGAGTTGCATTCAGGAACTGAGCTACATTCAAGTGTTGAGTTATAGAATAAAGTTGAGACACATTCTGATTCTAAGATTAGTGTACATGAAAGAGATTCTAAACTACCTAATAGAGAGGTACATAGTGATTCAGAAGTTGAGAGACCAAGTAAAGAAACTAGAACATAACCAAGATTGTCTAAATATGTCAAGAGACATCATCCTCCTGCACAAATCATTGGTGATAAAGATGCTAGACCAATGACAAGGAAAAAATTGAGAAATGATACATGTTTTTTGAGCATGTAAGAGCCCAAAACAATGAAAGATGCTTTAGAAGATGTGGACTGAAGTAAAGTCATGGAAGAAGAGATTGAACAAATTAAGAAAAATAAGATATTGACTCTAGTTCCTAGACCAAAAGACAAAAATGTAATTGGTACCAAATGGGATACAAAAATAGGTTAGATGAAAATGGTGAAGTCACAAGGAGTAGGGAAAGATTAGTCTATAAAGGATATGCACAAGAAGAAGGGATAGACTATGAAGAAACATTCTCTTATGTTGCAAGATTGGAAGGAGTGAAAAATTTGCCTGCTTACTTTGCTTACTTTACATACAAAGGTTTCAAAGTTTATCAAATGGATGTTAAGTCTACATTTCTAAATGGTATATTAGAGGAAGAGGTTTATATAGAATAGCCAGAAGGATTTGTTGATGCTAACAACAAAAACATGGTATGTAGACTACACAAAGCTCTTTATGGTTTAAAGCAAGCACCAAGAGCATGGTATGAGAGACTATACAATTATCTTGTAAAGATTGGATTTGAGAGGACTAATGATAACAATAATTTGTACTTGAAGACAAAGATAGGAAAAGGTATTTTGTTATCTAAAATTTTTGTTCATGATATCATATTTGGAGGTCAAGGTACTTTATGTAATTCTTTTGCAAAAGAAATGAAACAAGAATTATAGATGTTTATGTTTGGAGAGATCAAGTTCTTTGTGGGTTTGCAAGTACATCAAATGAAATATGGTATATACATTACTCAGTCAAAATATGTTAAGGAGATACTAAAAATTTTTGGATTGGAAGATTCCAAGCCAATAAGTACACCTATGGCGACAGACATAAATTGTCAAGGAATGATGACTTAGCTGAGGTGAATCAAACATTATACAAGTCTATGCTTAGTAAATTACAATATGTAGTACATAATAGACCTAATATTGCATTATCTATAGGGATAGTTGCAAGAATCTCTTCCAATTCCAAAGAGAATCACATGATGGTAGTAAAGAGAATAATGAGATATATGAAAGGAATAGAGGAGTATGGTCTATACTACAAGAAAAATGATAAATTTGAATTGAGAGCCTATACTAATGTTGATTGGGCTGGAAATATTGATGACAAAAAGAGCACCAGTGGAGGAGCATTTTTATTAGGCAAAAAGTTGGTTACATGGACTATCAAGAAACAAAACTATATTTCTCAATCTACCACTAAAGCATAATATGTTTCTATTGTGGTGAATTGTACAAATATTGTATGGATCAAAAAACTACTCAAAGGTATGAAGGAAGAAATCATTGAACCTGTGATACTTGATTGTGATAATACAATTGCTATAAATATATCAAAAAAGCATGTGATGCATAGAAAGACTAAGCACATTGTAATCAAGTATCATTACTTGAGAGAATTAGTTTAAGATAAAGAGGTAAAGATGGAATATGTCAACACTAAAGAACAAATTGTTGATATTTTTTGAAAAGCATTACCTAAGGATGTTCATGAGTATCTAAGAGGTAAACTATGGGTGATACCCCTATCAAGGGCTATCTAAGAAGCATGAGTAGTTCCTTGCATCAAATAAGTTGATTGACATATGTTACACATTGATGTAATGATCTTACTTTAGGAGCTACCTAAAGTAATCAAAGATTTGGAACTACAAATTGGTCATAAGCAAGGTGACAGAGGGAGAAACTGAAAACATTCATATCTGCATATTAAGGTGACATGTCTTTGGCATTGTTGTCAAAGAGAGAGAATTAAACAAAGAGGGAGATACATGATTTGAAATAAGAGATAAAGGAATTGAAATACTCAGAAGGAGAAAATGCACAAATGTCGCTGCTAATTACATCTATCTAGTATGAGGGAGATATAAGAAGTGATCAAGAGGGAGTCATAAGAATGTTGATTATCTATTGATTATAGCATAATTTTGTAACCTATTTAGAAGATAAAAGAAGTTGATAGAGGAGATATTTCAATACAATTTTCTTTTTGGTATTTTGATTGGTCATACTGATTAATTTTGGTCAGTCTGGTTTGCCATCAATGCCAAAGAGGGAGGTTGTTGAAAATGGATTGATATAAGTATGATAAATGTATTTCAATCATTGTTTTGTCACTAATATCAAACCTACTACTTGTTGGTAAGACAATTTCTTATATGATTTTAGTACTATCATTTGTTTGATTGATGAAGAGGATTTATTCAAATCAGGTAACAATAGAACCAAGAGGAAAGATTGAGTTATGATATGTAAAGGAGTACAAGAATAAGTTAAGATAGTGATATTATAGTGCACTAATTTTCTACTTAAGGTTGCAAAGGTTGGTTACATTGAGTAAGTTTAGAAGAAAAAGTTAAATTAAGTTTGTCTGCCAAGCTCGATTGAGTGGATAGTAAGTGCCTAGCAAAGTTAGTGCAAGCTGAGAAAAAAATTAGTTGGAGCCGAACAAAGTCAATTTTAGTGTAATTCGAGTGAAAAAATGTAAGTCAAGTAAAGTTTAGTTGATGTCGAGCACCATTAAACTTTAGTTCATGTCGAGTGTTTTGATAGTGGATGTCAAACAACACAATATGTGTCGAGCATCAAAATCTAATTAATGTTGAGTT
Source organism: Cupressus sempervirens (assembly GCA_028749045.1). Taxonomy (NCBI): domain Eukaryota; kingdom Viridiplantae; phylum Streptophyta; class Pinopsida; order Cupressales; family Cupressaceae; genus Cupressus; species Cupressus sempervirens. Next base: position 503,101,448 of record CM053784.1, read on the forward strand.
TCAACATTATGAGAAAGTTTAAGAATTTGATGAATCTAAGTTGACAAGTTTGTTTTGTTAGATTGTGTGAACCATGATGGAAGATAAGTTTGATGAGTTGGTGGCACAAAATTAAAGATAAACCATTTTGAGGTGAATTCAAAGAGGATTAAAGGAGAAGTTTCTAGAAGGGAATGAAATGAAATAAAAGGTAGATTCATTAGATCCTACCTAATCTAACCTAACCCTAAAATGGATGATGGAGGATGAATAGAAAAATATCTTAATTCTCTATTTATAGAGATGGTTGGTTAGAAGCAAGAGTTGATGTGTGAGAACCTATGGAAGACAAAGAGTTTGGGGTATTTTCTTCATTTAGTGACCTAAGAGAAGAGTTTACATTGACAAACGAAGCAAGAAGGCTTCAAGGTATGGATGCTTGAAGGGTGAACAAGCTAGCAGAGCTAAAGCATGTGAAAGCCAAGCATAATGAAGGATTCAAACATAGATCAATATTATATAAATAAAGCTATAAGTTGTTATCAAATCAAGCCTTATTGTTACTCTCTAATCATTGTATCAGTCTAGGGTAAATCCTTTGGATTAAGGTTGACCTAACAATCATTTGTAAATATTTTGACTAGGTGACATTCCAAGTGAATGATCTAAAGTCCTCTAACAAGGCTCACTCCTAACAGGGTGATTGAAATCCTTTTACCAGATCATATTTAATAGTGTGCACTATAACCTTTAACAAGGTTGGCCTTTCAGAGGGCATCACTTCAGAAGAGTGAGAATGGGTAGCATGTTACTAGTGGTTTTTCCCAAATTGGGTTTCCACATTAAATCATTATGTCAAATGTGTTATTGAATCTGTTATGTTTCATGTTTAGATTTTTGCAAATTGATTTGATAGTAACCTACAAGTTTGAGTGATTGCATAATCTAATGGATGCATGCATGATAAAAATGTTTTATGGTTTCACTAAGCTATGAAAATTTTTAATTGTACATTTGGACCTTGGATAACTGATTCACCTCCCCCCTGCCTAGTTATTCTAAAGAATTTCAACACTCTTTTATATAAAATACTTACTTGACACATGGGCTTAGGTAGAAGGGAAGAGGGAAGGGTTAGAAAAGTAAGAATATGTAGGGATAAAAAGGTAGGTCTAGTTAGTAGTATTTTTTACTAATTAGTTAATAGTATGTGCATTTTAATTGATATTTTTATAAAGTTTCATGATTGTACGGGGTATACCTTTTATAAGATTTAAATTAGATTTTTATTTTATAATATGGTTTATTGTAATTCAATACTTTATATATTTATATTAGTGTATATTTTAGATAATGTGGATTGTATTATAGATTTTAATATGTTGCCTATTAATTGGTATACATATATCATATAATAGACATGTTAGTTTGTATACATTTGAAAGTATTTATTTTCATATATTATTTGGATTTTAATTTATTAATATAAACCTTTATGAATTACTCATTGTGTATAGTAACTTTAATTTTTTATTATTAATTTAAGTGAGACTAGATCTATTCACTATTTTAAAATTTAATGAATCATGTTCATTCTCTTGACCCTTGTGTGTGTGTGTGCGTGCATGTGCGTGTGTGTATATATATGAGGTTTTAGGAATTGTATGCCCTATTTTTCCTCCTACTTAAGTGGAGATAAGTTGCATTCTTGGGAACATGATTCCTATTTCTTCTCCCAAACAAATTGAGAGGGTTTAATTTCAAAAATGGAAAAATATATAGAACCTTTGATTTTTATATATATATATATATATATATATATATATATATATAATTTAATATATCAATTTTAAAAGGGGAGATGATCTCTAATCTAATAATATAATAGTATTAGCTAATATCCATGTTATGTAAACATACTTATGTAATCTTGTCATTACTTATAATTTTAAATAATTTGAATACTTGTATCCAAACAAATAAATATATTTACTCTTGATATATGGATATATCCCATTGTAACTAATAATATCATTATGTATATTTAATCATTTTTTATTTGTTTATACCCCTTCACATGACTATGGAAATGAATTAAATATTAGTTGTATTAAATTTGAAATGTTAATGGTGTTCTAAGCTCATCCTAAGATCAATCGTGAAGAAAAACATTTATTGGAATTTCATCTCATTTGAATATCATTTTGTACAAATATAATGTGACCTAGATATTGTGTACACACCAAGTGCAAAAAAAAAATGTTGGTGTGTTTTTTACTAGAATTTTGGGTATGACATTCTTCACAAGAAAAGCAGATCAAAGGAATTTTTCCTTTGTACTTTCCTTTTCCCTTGGGAAATCTTCTTGCAAGCAATGCTTCAATGACTTCAAGATCATCATCAGAACCATCTTCATCTTCACTATCAAACTTCTTTCTTTTAGCCTTTGCAGCTTTCTTCTTGAGTGATAGCTTGGCTTGGAATGTAGACTCAAGGTTACTGGAGTAAGGAACATAATTATCAAAATTATCTAACTCAAATGCAATCAACCTTCAGAATAGTACATCCAAGGTTATATCATTCTTAGGATCACATCTCACTTCTTGAATTGTTGACACTTTGATTGTATAAATTGGAAGAAGGGTTCTAAGTACCTTTCTTACCACTATTACATCATTAATTTTCCCACCTAAGGCTCTGATTGCACACACACTAGATTTTATTCTTTCACTATACTATGTAATGTTCTCATCTTTTCTCATCTTTATTTGATCAAATTAACCTCTAAGACTTTCTGTCTTAGCTCTCATCACATTACCATCACCTCCATAGATAGCTTTCAGTTTGATCCACATCTCATAAGCAATACCATAGTCTTTGACTTCATCAAATTCAGCATGATTGAGATTTGAGGCAATATCAATCATCATAATGTTATGATTCTTCTTTTCTATAATTTCTTCCATAGTCATAGTTCTAGTAGGTGCCACATACTTGGTGCCTAAGTACTTTAGGACTAAGTCTCCAATGGTTTCCGAATGTAGTCTTATGAGTTCTTGCTATGCCTTAAAGTTTTCTATGCTCATCTTAGGGATCTCCCACTTGTAAGACATCTTGATCTATATCTTAGATCCTTGAAACCTTCTCTGTAAGTACCAAAATCTCTGATACCAATTGTTGGAAATGTAAGAGGAGTAACTAAGAGGGGAGGGGTGAATCAATTACCATAAAAACAAATCCAAGATCCCTTAAGTTGTCAATACAAAACAAAATCAAACTCTATTGAATATACTATTGTAACTTGGTTAGTATTGAAACACTCAGTTAATACAGTAACTTGGTTTACACTAACAATCACTATTACTTGATAAACACTTAGTTAATACTAAATATATGTATTGTTACTTTGTTAACACTGAATATGCATATCTTATGATACTAAGTGTGATTAACCTTAATTAACTTAGTTGTAGAATTATAAAGCAAATAACATGAACACAAGAGGCAACAAGATTTAATTAAAACCCAATTTGGGAAAAACCACCAATTACAAATAGTTATTATTTTTCAATCTTCTAAAGTGAGCCTTATTAGGAGCCAACCCTATAAAGGTTACAAAAAACACTATTAGGTGTGACCTTGTTAAAGGATTTAGTTCACCCTATTAAGAATGGCCTTGTTAGAGGTATTTAGATACTTTAATCTATAAATGCCACCTTGTTAGAGAATTTGGCAAATAGTTATTAAGCTAACTCTATTAGGAGATTTGATTCACTGCTACAATTATTAGAGAGTAACAATGATATGACTTGATTGCTGATGTAAACTATATTTGATGAGTTTAGATCTTTGTTCTAGCTTGAATACTTGATCCTTCTTGATCAAAATATTCTTTGCAACTTAGTCAATTTACTTCCTTGATTTGTCTTTTCAATCCCATGCTTCTTCTTCTCTCTCACAATTCAATCCTCAACTTGACCTTATACTTATATGTTTCACTTGTCAAGTTGACTTGAATATAATTTTAAATAGATGAAATTCATTTCATGAGTTGGATAGAGCTAACCAACAAAATTGATACAAGAAAATCCTTTGTTAGCCAACCCAACTCGATCAACACTAACCTAGGAATGATTTTCCTTAAGACTTCCTTTTGTAACCAAGTGAGCTTAGTTAACACTAGTTCCATGCCAACTTTCCTTTGGCTAGTGAGTGAACTCAGTAGACAATGTCTTCCTACAAACTCTCTTTGGTAGCCGAGTGAGCTCGGTTAACACTCGCTCTAAACTTGGTTAATAGTGAGATGCTCGTCATACACTGTAACATCCTTTGACTCTTGAGTGAGCTTGGCATACATTGATTACTCAATATATACTTGAAATTTGTTTAACATCAAAGACAATATGCAATTAAATGATTGTATCCAACACATAAATCTTTGCAATAACTATTTCTAAGTCTTAAATATTCTTCTAAGGTCATTGAAGCTCATTTACAAGATTCTATAGTTCATTATTTTTCTCACTTAGCTCCTCATTCACATATATAATAAAATTGTAGGACAAGGCACTATTCATACAATGCCCTTCCTTCTATTGTCCATCTTTTCAACTCTTTTATGCAAGAGTCAAGTGTTGCTAGGTCATTTATGATATTCCTACACACTGTGTCAAACAGTTGTGCATCATGCTTGACTTGTGCTTGTGTTGCTTCTACTTCTAATAGTTGTATAACCTCATTATTAAATGCCTTTATCAATTCCTTAGGTCTAGCCTAAGGATTTTCTTATGTTATTCTACTAGATACAATAGTTTGAAGTTTCTCAAAGGCCTCATCTAAAGTCTTTTGAAGACTCTTTACCTTTTTATTCTTTTGAAATAATTTCCTTAAAGATGATATTAGTCCAATCTGATCATCATCATCACCAAATAAGTTCTCCAACGAGGATTCCAATAGGGAATTGGATTTTATAGGGATTTCCAATAAGATATATACCTCATATTGAAATATGACTCTATTAGTCTCATTCTCTATGTGTTTTAACTATAGCAAAAATGTTGATTCTTGCATGATTATCCTCCAATTATTTATGATTTTCTCTTCTTTCTTTTATTCTTATATTTTATCCTCTTCTTCATTATTCTTCTCTTCCTCTTTTACATTATCTTTCTTCTCTTTTTCTTCTTTCTCCTTCTCCTCTTATTATTTCTTCTTCTCCTCTTCTTCCTTCTTCTTTTCCTCTTCTTCTTTCTTCTTTTCCTCTTCTTCATTCTTCTTTTCTTCTTCTCTTCTATTCCTTGTTTATTTTCTTCCTCTTTCTTCTTATTTTCCTCTTATTCATCTTCAAAACTAGTGTAGCCCACAAAATTGTCAATAATAGAAGGACCATAGTCAAATGGATTTTGTATTATGTCCAAGGTAATTCTTGTACTACCTATTTGCATAGTATTAGTAGAAAATTGTTTCCTATGGAATGGTGGTTGCCTCTGACATCACTATATCTTTTCTAACTTTTGTTGCTACTATTGTTGTGTCTTATTTCTCTACTATAAGGATTTCTTCACATATCTCCTCATTTTCCTTCTCTTTGTTGGGTTCTAATGAACTCATAACTTTTACAATAGCCTCCTTTGTCTCCTTATTGACTTCCTCATAATTTCCTCTCATTATTTGTATTGTTCTTCTATTATTCCTTAGTAAGGTCTCAATTTTTTTCATTAATCTTTTGGGCTACTCATCATTTTGAACTTCACACAATTTTCTTATCATATTTTTGCTTATATTATTGTCCTTTTCAACTACTCTTTTCTTCATGTTAATTAATATCTCATAGAGATCTTTTAGAATTTGTTTATGCACATCTTCAAACCTTTTTTTAGATAAAATCATATACCTAACATCCGCATTTTCTTACTATATTCTATCAATACCTATATCCAAATGATAATATTTATTCAACTAAACAAAACTTTCATCATTAATTATTGCATAATTTATTGTCTCTATCTTTGGTTTCCAAGGTTTCCTTCCAATAGGAGCTTTTGGCTCTACTTTCTCTACTATTTCTTTCATCTTTACCTCTACTTCATCTTCTCATTATTTTGATTCAACAATATGTGTTTTTCTCCTCTATGAACCTATGTAAGAAAGAAGTGTCTTCTTTTTCTTTTTTAGTCCAGTAGCCATGTACTTAACTCTCTTATGTTTAGAAGGTTCAGTTGGCTCTTATTTAACTTCAACTAACCTTGCAGACCTTCTAGTTCTAGGAGGGGTGATTGTCTACACTTTAACACTACTAACATCTTCTTCTTTCTTCTTTTAGACCGATGGAACAAATTGTGGTTGCAACTAGGATACTTCCACATATGATGCACTTGATATCTTCGCTAATGGAATTTATATGTTGTAATACTTCCAATTGCTAACGTTTTAGCAATTAGTATATTTTATTGTCCACTAGCCTTGATCTTTGCTGCTATACCCATGGCTTCCTTGAATTCTTCTCTACTCATTCCTAATTCCTTCATAATGGTATCTATCTTCTAAATTTCTTTTCTATGGAGTTGAGTGTCTACTTCTCTAATCTTTTCTTTATATGTACTCCATCTAGGATACTCCTTGTCTCTCTCTGATTCAAGTATTATCTTTGCATATCCTTCTATTAGTTCTTATAAAATTTCATATGCCATAGGGTTAATGAACTTAACCCTTGGTTCAACTACTTCCATGCAAGTTATCTCAATTTCAACCATGAAATAGATGTCATATTTGTACTTCTCTACTAGGGATGGAGGAATTGTGTATCTATATTTCATCTCCACTTAAAATATTTTCACCATCCTAGTTATATCTCTAGTCATTATGTCCTTTGAATGTTTTCTTTAGTAATGACTGATCAGGTTCATTGTACATTTAGTGGTATTCCATTCATAATATGGAATTCCAAGGAATTTCCTTATCACTTGGAAGAATAGGTTGTTGGAATCAATTCTTCAATTGTATATTATCATTGATTTCACACAAATGTCAATATTAACCAAGAAATGTAGAATTTACAGTATTGGCCTTGTATATCTCAATATTAATCGAGTAGTTGGGTAATGAAGAATTTTTAGTGTTAACCAAGTAGTTGGTTAATGAAGAGAATCATTCTTGCAATATTGACCAAGTGGTTGGGCATCGAAGGAGTCATGGTGTTAACCAAGTGTCTAGTCCTAGTGTTAACTGAGTGACACCAGAATGTAATTAGCTAATATTTCATTAATTAAGGATGACTATTTAGGTGTTTATTGATTGTTATGAAAGGATATTCAAGCCGACTTGTCTAAATCTTATGATATATAAGAAAGGTCAAGTTGTGAAGATAAAATGAACAAGTGGAATATGAAATAAGATGGATATATATGTGAAGGAAAAGGTAAAGCAAGAAAGTGTGGAAGATAAGCTACAAATAACAACTGATTAGGAAGGATCCAAAGGTCTAGCTAGAGTAGAGATTTGAATCTAAAAAGAAAGTTGCTTTATCAATTAGTTCAAAATTAATGTTTCTTTCTAACCATTATAGCAGTAAAGAAATCTCTTAATAGAGTTAAATTAACAATCATTTTGTAAATCCTCTAACAAGGTGACATTTTAATATTGAAGTGTTTAAAGACTTATAACCAAGCCACTCCTAAAAATATGATCTAAATCCTCTAATAGGGTCATACTTATTATTACATTTTGTAACATTTAACAAGGTTGGCTCCTAATAGGGCTCACTTCAAAAGAGTAAAAAGTATTGTGACTAGTTTCAAGGTGGTTTTTCCCAAATTGGGTTTCCATGTTAAACCTTGGTGTCATTTGTGTTCATGCTATTTTCTTTTACTTTATGTTTCTACAACTAAGTTACTAAAGGATAAAATAGTTCAATAAATCTTAAGATTACTTTTTTAACTGAGTATCAATAATATTCTAATGATAATCAAGCTAGTTAGTATTGCATAATTAGTGGAAGTTTGTATTGACATCTAAGGGACAAGGATTTTTTTTTGTGGTAACCGATTCACCCCTCCCCTCTTAGTTACTCTCTTACATTTCTAGCAATTGGTATCAGAGTATTTGGTTCTTGAAGGAAAGGTTTTAAGGACCTAAGCTAAAGATCAAGATGTCTTATAGAAGGGACATTACTACACTCAACAGAGATAACTTTTAGCATGGAAATAATTGATGAAGCTAGATCTATCAAGCATCGATGATATTGGTCTGGTATACTTGGAGAATAGATATGTTCCACCACCTAAATCCATGATTGTGGAATAGATAAAAGAGTCAAAGGATCACAATATAATGATGATTGATAGAGCTTCCTCTCTAAACTATTCTTAATTTGATGAGGTCAAAGATTTTCCTACTACATTTGATATGTAGGAAAAGTTGCAAAGTGTCTATGAAGGTGATAAAAATGTGCAAAGATCTGAGGCAAAAAGCTTGAGAGGAAAGTTTGATCGAATGAAAATGAAAGAAGGTGAGAACATTGTCCAATAGAGTGAAAGAATCAAAGAAAGTGTGAGTACAATCAGAGCTACAAGAGGGAAAATTAATGATGAAATAGTAGTTGGCAACACTTCTTCCTACTTATTCAATTAGAGTTTCAAAAAATCAAGAGATGAGATGAAATCCTAAAAATGATATAACTTTGGATGCACTTGTGGGGAAGATTAATTCCTTTTAAGTTGGATAACTTTAATAATTTTTCTCCTACTTCTAGTAATATTGAATTTGCATTCAAATCCAAACTAACCCTTGGTAGAAAAGAAGGAAAGTTAAAAAGAAAACAGGTTAATAGTGATGAAGAAGATGATTTAAATGAAGACCTTGAAGTTATTGAAGCCCTACTTGCAAAAAGAATATCAAAAGGGAAAGGAAAATTCAGAGACAAAATCTATTTGATATGTTTCTCGTGTGAAGAGGTTAGTCATATTGCTGCAAGATATCCAAATAAAGAGGAAAAAGATGAGAAACAATTCAACAAGTTCAAAAGAAAGAAAGACTTCAAAAGCTACAAGGACTACAAAGACAAAGGTAAGAAATCATGTTATATTGCAAAAGATTATAGTAGTAATGATGATGAAGATGAAGTAGTTTATATTGCTATTAAGGATGGATTTCATAATGAGAAAAATGAAAAGATGACACTTATTTCTCATGTTAGAAAAAATGATACATGGATCATAGATAGTGGTTATTCCCATCACATGATTGGTGACAAAACTAAGTTTGAACATTTAGAACACTATGATTGTAGAAGTGTTAGATTTGGAAAAAATGAACCATGTTATGTCAAATGAAAACAAATCATAGCATTAACATAAGGAATAAAATGTGAAAATGCCTACTAGGTTGAAGGATTAAGACAATCTACTCATTGTATTTGAGTTGGACAATATAGGATACAAGTTTGAATTCATCAATGGCAAAGCTAAACTATTGGATGTAAAAGGAAACTTAGTTGGAACTAGAAATTAGACAAAAGGAAATTTGTTCTACTTAGATCTCACTGAAATTGCATGTTTGCTAGCTCAAGTTGAGGAAAGTTGGTTATGGCATAAAAGGATGTGTCATGTTAACATTACCATAAGAAAGAACAAGAGAGTAAGAGGCATACCTTATCTTAAGAAACCTGAAATGGGCATGTGAAAACAATGAAAATTTGGTAAGATGAGTAAAAGAAGCTTTAGAAGTAAGTCCTACAATTCTAAATAATTTTTGGAACTGCTTCATAGAGATCTTTGTGTGCCAATAGGAGTGGAAAGCTACTATGTAGATATATATTTCAATCTATTTGTTGATCATTATTCTAGAATGGTGACTATAATTTTTTTTAAAGACAAGTCTAATGCTTTTCAAAATTTCAAATGGTATTTGGCTAGAGTTGAGAAAGAAACAAGGAAGAATCTAAAATGTTTGAGATTAGATAGAGGAGGAGAATTCATCTCAAATGACTTCAATGAGTTTTGCAATGAAAGAGGAATCAAAAGACAAGTATCAACACCTAGAACTCTACAGAAAAATGGAATTGCAGAAAGAAGAAATAGATCCATCATGGAATGTGCAAGGACACTAATGATAGAGAATAATGTTGCACCAAAATACTGGAGATAAGTAATCAACACAACAATTCATAAACTAAATTGAGTTCAACTGAAGAAAGGTACAAACAAAACACCTTATGAACAATGGTATGGGTATAATCCTAATGTTTTTTATCTTAGAGTGTTTGGTAGAAAATGTTATATCCTAAAATATGTAAGGAAAGGAAAGATTGATGAAAAATGTAATGAAGGTATATTCCTACGATACTCAAATAAAAGAAAGGCATACAAATGTTTAAATCGTACTACTCACAAATTCATTGAAAGTGCATGTGTGAATATTGACAAGTATGCAAAAAGAAGTGAAGAACATAGAAGAAAGGATCCTAAAGATTATATAAATTTTGTCTATTATGAGGAGGAACCTAAGACTTTACCTCAAAAAGTTGAAGCCAATCAGAAACTAAGTGCACCTAGAAATTCTCTGGCAATTCAGCCTGATTCATAGACAAAGGCACCCAAGTTATAGATACTTCAAATTGAGTTGTAGCCTCAAGTAGTACAACCTGAGTCACATGTAGTGCAACCCAAGTCACAAGTAGTACAACCCAAGTCATAATTAGAAGAACCAGAGTTATAGCCAAATTAGCCAGAGGAGCCCAAGTAGAAGACAAAAGATCATGGAGAACCAAGTGAACCAAGGTTAGAATCAAGAAGTAAAGATCCAAGACTTGCTAGATATGTTAGAAGACATCATGCACCTGATCAAATAATTAGAAGAGGGATAGAAGGCATACTTCTAAGGAACAAACTAAAAGTTACATGTTTTCTTAGTGAATTTGAGCCTAGATTTGTAAAAGATGCTTTAGAAAATGAAAGTTGGATAGAAGAAATGAATGAAGAAATTGAGCAAATAGAAAAGAATGAAACCTAGTCTATTGTTCCTAGACAAGGATAATAATGTGATTGTTTCAAAATGGGTATTCAGAAATAAGTTAAATGAGAAAGGAGAAGTAACAAGGAATAAGAAAAGACTTTAATGCAAAGGTTATGCTCAAGAAGAAGGTATTTATTATGGGGAAACTATTTCCCTTATTGTAAGACATGAAGGAGTTAGAATACTTCTAGCATGCAGCACAAAAGGGATTCAAATTATATTAGGTGGATGTTAAATTAGCTTTCTTGAATGGAGTCCTAGAAGAAGAAGTCTACATTGAATAGCCTAAAGGTTTCATTGATCCAAGAAAAAGAGACATGGTATGTAAAATTCATAAAGTTTTATATGGATTAAAACAAGCTCCTAGAGCATGGTATGAAAGACTACATGGATATCTGGAAAAAATTGATTTTGAGAAGACAAATGATAATAGCAATTTGTATATCAAAGAAGAACTACAGGACAAGATGTTGCTTGCAGAAATATTTGTAGATTATATCATATTTGGAGGACATGAGATGCTATACAAGTCATTTGGAAGAAATGAGAAGAGGATTTTAAAATTCTATGTTTGGAGAGATTAAATTCTTTGCAAGTCTATAAGTTCATCAAATGAAGGATGTCATATACATCACTCAATTGAAATACATTAAGGAACCATTGAAAGTATTTGGAATGGAAGATTTCAAGCCATTTGGAACACTTATGTCTATTGGACATAAGCTCTCAAAGAGTGATGATTCAAAGAAGCTAAATCAGACTACTTGTAGATCAATGATTGGGAAACTTTAGTATGTGGTACACACCAAACCTGATATTGCATTGGCAGTTGGCATAGTTGCAAGATTTTTTGCTAATCGTAAATAAAATCACATGATGGTAGTCAAAAGAATATTGAGATATCTAAAAGGAACTAAAGAATATGGGTTATGGTATAAGAAAGAAGGAAATCTTGAGTTGAGATCCTTTATTGATGTAGATTGGGCAAGAAGCATTAATGACAGGAAAAGTACTAGTTTTGGAGCATTCTTTCTTGGAAAGAGGTTAGTGTCTTGGACAAATAAGAAGCATAATTGTATTTCTAAATCCATAGCAAAGGCAGAGTATGTTGTTGCAACAATCAATTATTCTAATATTATATGGATCAAGCAATTAATGTTAGGAATAAAGGAGGAAGGCTTTACTTAAGGATGCATTTATGTATCTAAGAGGTAAACTAGGGGTTATTCCACTATCTAATGCTTACTAAAGTAAAATATAGTGAAGCATCAACCAAATTTCATTGAAGATCTATCAAGTTGATGTAGATAATCACACTTTAGGTGTGAAGTGCAAAGAATATTGCTTATGAATTGGTACAAAAGGTACATTATAACTTCAAAGTTTGCATCCTTTGGAATTTGGTGTCAAAGAGGGAGAGTCTAGTGTAAACAAGGAAGAGTGAGGGAGAGCTTAGTATCAGAGTGAAAAAGATAAAGTTGTGTATCTCATAAGGAAGATATTCACATGATGAAATGTACAACAAAGAGGGAGTGAAACAATAGAAGTTCACAACAAAGAGTTGACAGAAAAGTAGCAGAGAAAAATCCAAATAGAATTGCAGAGGGTGATGGTATGGATGAGAATTAGAATGAAACTAAGGATATTATCTAATCACTCATACAATCATCAGTCTATGTTGACATGTGTTTCCATCAATGCCAAAGAGAGAGTTTTTTTTTAGCCAAATCTTCAATTGTATATTGTCATTGATGTTTAGAAAAATGTTAGTATTAACCAAGAAATGTAATGTTTGCATTATTAACCTTTTGTATCTCAATATTAACTGAGCAATCAGGTAAAGAAGAACTTTTAGTGTTAACCAAGTAGTTGATTAATGAAGAGAATCCTACTTGCAATATTGACCGAGTGGTTAGGCATCAAAGGAGTCATAGTGTTAACCGAGTGACAAAAAAATATAATTAACTAATATTTTATTAATTGAGGCCACCTATTTGGGTGTTTATTGATTGCTATGAAAGGGTATTCAAGCTAAATTTTCTAAATCTTATGATATATAAGAAAGGTCAAGTTGTGAAGATAATATTGCACAAGTGCAATATGAAATAAGATGGATACATGCAGGAAATTATGGAAGATAAGCTACAAAGAACATCTAATTAGGAAGGATCCAAAGGTCTAGCTAGAATAGAGATCTAAATTTGCAAAAAAGGTTTCGTCATCAATCAAGTCAAAATTATTATTTCTTTCTAACCATTGTAACAGTAAAGAAATCTCTTAACAAAGTTGACTTAATAGTCATTTTGTAAATCCTCTAACAAGGTGGAATTCAATATTGAAGTGTTCAAAGACCTCTAACCAGGCCACTCCTAATAGGGTGATCTAAATCCTCAAACAAGGTCATACTTAATAGTATGTTTTGTAACCTTTAACAGGGTTGGCTCCTAATAGGGCTCACTTCAGAAGAGTAAAAGTTATCATGACTAGTTGCAAGGTGATTTTTTCCAAATTGGGTTTCCATGTTAAATCTTGGCGTCATTTGTGTTCATGTTATTTGCTTATGATTTTTGTTTCTCCAACTAAGTTACTAAATGATAAAATAATTTAATAAATCTTAAGATTGTTTTGTTAATCAAGTATCAATAATATTCTAATGTTAACTAAGCTAGTTAGTATTGCATAATCAGTGGAAATTTGTATTGACATCTAAGGGACAAGGATTTGTTTTTGTGGTAATTGATTCACCCCTCCCCTATTAGTTACTTTCTTACATTTCTAACATAGATGTATAATTAATGACTCAAATATGGATATAACATTCTTTTTCTTCTTGATTATGTCTATATTATCTAGTAATTGATGCTTAAGTATCTCACACATATTAACTTTCTCGACCTTTTTTTACTATCATTAGGTATGTTGCATGAATTAATCCAGTAGGTAAAGAGTTCAACCTTGACTTATAGTTCATTTTGTATCCAATACCCTTTCTCATCAATCTAACATCAATCTCTTTGATCTCATCCAATAAGTCTATGAATCATATTATTTTCTATCATGATAGGTATGTCACCAACACAAAATATATCCTTGTGAATTCAGCTTAGGATAATCCTTGTCCATTTGTGGTTGTCAAACTCAGTGTAAAACATGTGCCTAGTGATGTTTAGGTCTTTCAAATTCCCAAATCCTTGTTTGAATAATAGGCCATGGTTGCAAACTAAGTCCATGTCATTGTGAATGTCACTATCACCTATACTCTCAAATTTATAGTGTATGTAAGCATGAATGACCTCTATGTGTAATACATTGTTGGGTACTTAAAGAATGCTCCTAATGGGTCATCTTCCAAGGAAATGTAGAGACGCTTCTTAAATTTGTACCTAGTTCTTTCACTAACATAACATACAGTTGGGGTTTCCATTTCTTTCAAATTCAAACTTCAAATTATAATTGGGCAAGTGATAAATACTTCAAATTTGTAAAACTAGGGATTATTGAGTTCATTGCTTAGAACACTTCAATTTCACCCTTAACTTTTCTCCAAAGACTCCTTTAACTCTTGCACAATCAAATAGTACTCAAAAACTTGATTTCAACCTTTAAATCACATCCAATTCACATTTGCATTATTTGCACAAGTATGCAATCTACAAAAGGTTGTTTCAGTTTAACAATGAACTTCTTTTGCTTTGCACACTCATATATAAACTTCAAATCGTATGTGCACTTAACCATAGCTTTATTGCATTGTTCTCTACCACATATTAACTACAAAAGTCTCCAAACTATTCCTAAAGATTTAACTAGGTTTCTGATACTAAATTCCTAATGTTTTTCTTATAAAATAGGTTTCTTAATCAAATAATGATTCGTTACCAACTATCATTGTCTTCAATTTGTAATCAAATTCTTTACTTGACTAACTTTCCAACACAACATATGAACTTGATGGTTACTTAGATTTAACAAATGATTCATCAAGGTTTCCTACAAGATCCTTCATGTTTTCTCTTTGACTATTGGCGCAAGGAGAACATTGAATAGGTAGGGCCAAGGACACACCTAACTATCCAAGCACCTTACTGAGTAAATGTCATGGAAGAAAACACATAGAGAAAAAAACCAAGGAGAGATAGAATAAGCACTTTTATTGATTAATAATTTTTTTAGCATACATGCCCAACTGTAAGGCCTTCTAGGTTACAACAAGATACAAACATACAACTTCAAGATTTACAATATAGCTTCAAATTTGTGACATCTGCTTTGAACTCTCTAAGACCTTTTTCCTCCTAAGTTCTACCCTGGACTAAAAAAATACCTTTACTTATACTTGCCAAAATGGCTTACAAAAGATTATATAGAAAATTAAATAAAGAAAGGTCGACCTCAAAACGGCCAACACTCATCCCTAGACAAGACCCTATCATTTGATTCACAATCTAAATTAAATACAAGAGTCAGGTCAAACTAAGACCAAAACATGGACAACTTAGTCAAAGAAGGACCCAATTATTAGCAACATAGGTTCACTCGACGAACGAAGAAACACTTGGTCAACACAGGAAAGATCAATTCAAACTGAAGGAACTTGGTTGACACTAAAGAGCTTAGTTCACATTGAACTACTTGGTCAACACTGAAACTTGGCACGGTCTAAAAGAACTCGATCAAAACTACAACTTGACAAGGTCTGAAAGAACTCGATGAGAACTACAACTAAATAAACACATGCAAACTTGGTTAAACTACTAGAATGAAAAAAAAATACAAGATTACAAGGCAATCCAGGATGCTCCTGCATCAAACAACTACGGTTGAAAGAAATGAGTTTCCTAAATCATGCAAGTGTCACAACCTGAGTTGAATCCACCTCAGATTGAGAAATCCATGTAGCATCTTCAACTAGTTTATTCTTCCACTTCACCAAATACTCATGGAAATCTTTTCCTCTTATGCTCTTACCAACTCTCTAATCCAATACCTATTCAACCTCTTCAATATGCTTCTTAGGATAATCATCTGATATAATAACTTCATCATATGACTCATGATACTTATACAAATTAGAAACATTTAATATAGGAGATATATCCATGTCATTAGGTAACTCAACTTCATAAGCATTTCCACTATCAAACTTCCTCAAGATCTTACAAGGTCCAAACTTCTTCATCTTTAGCTTACTATATGTTCCAATAGGAAATCTACCTTTCTTCAAATGAACCATCACCTCATCATCAATTTCAAAAACATGATGTATTCTAGACTTATCAACATTCTCCTTATACTTCTAATTACTTTGTTCTAACTTCAACTTTACTTCCTTATGCAAAGACTTCATAAAAACAAAAAATTCCTCTCCTTCAACACTTTTCTTTTCTTCACAAACAACATCCCTCAAATTTGATATTCCTCTAGGCTTCATTCCAATAAAAATCTCAAAAGGTGTTTTTCCTATACTCCTATTCACAGAATTATTATATACAAACTTAGCTTGTGCCAATACCAACTCCCAATTACTTGGTTTGTCTCCAACTATGTATCTAAACAAATTATTGAAGCTTCTATTCACAACCTTTATTTGTTCATTTGTTTGTGGATGGGATGTAGAACTAAATCTCAACTCATTACCCATCTTCTTCCACAAAGTCCTCCAAAAATAACCAAGAAACCTATTGGCTCTGTCAGAAATAATAATTTTTGGTAATCTAACAATCTCTTCGAAGAAGTTATTAGCAACATGCTCAACATATGATGTCTTCTTACATGGTATGAAATGTGACATCTTAGAAAATCTATCCACAACAACAAATATGGAATCATACCCTTTTGTTGTCTTAGGTAATCCAAGAACAAAATCCATACTGATGCCACTCCAAGGTTAGTTAGGAACAAAATTAGGTGTATGCAAACTAGTATGTTGACTTACTGCTTTTACAACTCGACAAACTCCACAACTCCTTACAAACTTATGAACATCCTTATACAAATGTCGCCAATAGTAATTATCCTTCAAAAAACTCAATGTCTTATCAATTCCAAAATGTCCAACCAATCCACCATAATGCTTTTTCTTAATCAAATTAACTCTCATAGAACATCTTGGTATACATAATTAAATTCCTTTGAAAAAATACCTTCTTGAATAAAATACTCATCATACATACTCATGTGATATGACATATTTAGTGCTCTACACTCTCTACATGCCTCAGAAAAATTAGGGTCAATATCATACGACTTTTTCATTTCATCAAACCCAAGAACTTCAACCTTCATCTTGATCAACAAAAAATATCTTTTTCTCAATGCATTAGCAACTCAGTTAGTGACTGCACTTTTATGCTTAGTCACAAATGTGAAATTACAAAAAAAAATGAAATTCTTTATAACCTTCCTGTAAAAACTAGCCAAACCATGAAATGATCTTACCTCACCCATAATCTTAGGTGTAGGTCATTCCAAAATTGCTTTAACCTTCTCAAGATCCATTCTCAAACCATCAATTGAAATCAAAAGTCCCAAATGCACAATCTCCTCTTGCATAAAGGAACACTTTTTCAAGTTAATCATCAACTTATCCTTTTCAATCTCTGCAATATTTGTCTAACATGCTCAAGATGTTCTTCCTTAGTCTTACTAAATATTTGAATATCATCCAAATAAACAATCACAAACTTACCCAAAAATCTCTTGAGAACTTCATTTATCAACCTCATGAAAGTACTAGGTGCATTAGTCAAACCAAAAGGTATAACCAACCATCATACAAACCATCTTTTGTCTTGAAAGTAGTCTTCCATTCATCACCTTCTCTAATTTTGATATGATGATAACCACTCTTCAAATCAATCTTGTTAGAATACTTTGCTCCACTCAAACAATACATTATGTCATCCATCCTTGGCATAGGACACCTATATTTCACTATGATCTTGTTAATAGCTCAATAATCAATACACATTCTCCATTCTTCGTTCTTCTTAGGTGTTAATACAATAGATACAACACATGGACTCAAATTTTCTCTGACTAAACCTTTCTATAAAAAACTATGCACTTTTTTGTTTATTTCTTCATTCTTTGTAGGTGTCAATCCATATGGTGCTTTGTTTGGAAAACTAGCTCCAAGAATTAGGTCCATACAATGAGTTATACTTCTCACTAGTAGTAAACCATTAGGTATATCTTCTGTAACAATATCTTTATATTCCTTTAGCAAACTTGTAATTTCTACTGGAACTCAGTCAATACTGCTAGTTTTTGTTATCACTCAGTGACCACTAACTTTTGTTACTTAGTCACTACTGACTAACACTTGGTTATCATTGTTTTCTATCCCTCGGTTATGACTAGCATAACTTGGTCTCCTAGGAAGTATGGAAAAACATATTTGGTTCTTCTTTATTTCCTTTTTAAATTGCTTTCCATTAACCATACAAATCCTTAAAGTAGTACAATTAGCCTCATCTAGACTTTCAATCAAAGGAAACAACACTTGCTTTCTCCTATTCACACAAAGAGTGTATTGATTCAATCTTCCATCATGCATATCATATCTATCATATTGTGAACATCTACCTAACAAAATATGACAACAATCCATAGGCATAATATCACACATAACTTCATCAAAATAATGTCTAGTCTTGAACTTCATAATACATTGTTCACTTACCAATTTCTTATGCTCATCCTTGATCCATGAAACATGATAGGATTTAGGATGCTTTAGCCTCTATAACTGCAATTTTGTAACCAACTCTTCTAATGCCAAATTTTTTGAACTTCCACTGTCAATGATCACCTTGCAACATTTTCCAACCATCTTACATCTAGTCTTGAAAAGACTTCTCCTTAGAACAAGTTTCTCATCACTTCCCTTCTTACACAAAGTTCTCCTCACCATTAGATTTTCTCCAACCTCGAGCCCACTTGGTGAACCCCCAATGTCTCCTTGAACCGTAGCATTTATGTTTCTTTGTTCATTCTCAAAGGATCTACACTCAAAGGATCTATGTCCTTCTTTACCACATCTGAAATAATTACCATGAGAACCACCTCCAAAATAAGAATTACCTCTTCCTCAGTAAGAACTAGTACCTCCTCAGTATGAATTACCACCTTTCCATTTGGCTTTCCTTTGTCATCATTTTTCCATTCATATTTTCCCTTATCTTGCATAGAATTATCAGATCTACCACCTTCTCTACCTCTACCTCTTTCAAATCTATCACCTCTACCTCTTTGCCCTTGTCCATGCTTCTTTGTCAAGATCTCCTCAGCTTTCAAGCCATATTGATATGCTTCTTCCACACTTTCCAAATTCACAAAGCTTATTTCATCTTGAATCCCAAATCTCAATCCATTTAGACACCTTGCAACTTTCTCAACATCATCATCCACATGTCATCATCTTCACCTTGTGCATCATTTTTAGCCAAGTCATGATCTTCTCCTTTCCTCTCCTTTGTCTATTAGTTTACAAATGCTCCCACCATAATGAGGCATGACCTTTCATCCTAGTAACTAAAATTTTCACCTTTCTATTATCAAGAGTGTTTTCAAACTCAAAGAACTTCTCCATATCAAAGATCTAATCCAACACAACAATGGTGTCCAATTTTCCATCATAAGGAACAACTTCTACAATAGGCTTTGAATGTGCCCTAGACAATACTCTCAATAATATTTCCTCATCTTGATCTTCTTTAGGTTTTGGATTAGAGTTTGATGCTAAGGCTTCATCATCACTAACATCATCAATATGTGCTCCTCTCCTCTAGGTTGTCTCCAAAACATCTAATCTAGCTACAATCTATCTCAATGTATCTAATATGGCATTGTGAGTATTCTCTCTACCTCAAACCATCTTTATAATCAGGTTCCTACAAGATCATGACCCTTTGTAAGTTATAGGTCAAATCCTCAAATCTACCACCCTATAAATAAATTCACTTAGGGTTCTACACAATCCAATCTCCACAAGGATGAACCTCTAGCTTTGATACCACCTAGCGCAAGGATAAGATTGAACAAGTAGGGCCAAGGCCACACCTAACTCTCTAAGCACCTTTTTGAGTAAACATAATGGAAGCAAACACATAGAGAACAACACCAAGGTGGGAGAGAGAGAGAGAGAGAGAGAGAGAGAGAGAGAGAGAGAGAGAGAGAGAGAGAGAGAGAGAGAGAGAGAGAGAACAAGAATTTTTATTGATTCATCAAGTTTTTGGTATACATGCCTAGCTATAAGGCCTTCTGGATTATAGCCAAATACAAACATACAACTTCAAGATCTACAGTACAGCTTCAAATTTGCAACATCTACTCTGAACTCTCTAAGTCCCTATTTCTCCTAAGTGCTACTCTAGATTAAATCAAATATCTTTAATCATACTTTCCAAAACAACTTACAGAAGATTCTAGAACATTACATAAAGAAAGGTCAACCTCAAAATAGTCAACACTCATACCTAGATAAGATCGTATCATTAAATTCATGATCTAAATTAAATACAAGAGTCGGCTCAAACTACGAACCAAAACATAGACAACTCAGTCAAAGAAGGAACTGAGCATCAGCAACACAAGTTCACTCAACGAATGAAGAAATACTCAGTTAACATAGCAGGAGCTCAGTTCAAACTGAAGGAACTCAATTGACACTAAAGAGCTCAGTTCACACTAAACTACTCAGTCAAAGTGCAACTCGACAAGGTCTAAAAGGACTTAGTCAAAATTGCAACCCGACAAGCACATACAAACTCAGTTAAAGTGGAAGAATGAGCAAAAGTGCAAGATTACAATGCAACCCAAGATTATCCTACATAAACTATTACTATTATTCACATTCCTTCTATTCTTGTTCATATTCCTTCTAGGGTTAGGGTTTCTCATGTTGTTCCTCGTGTTCATCCTACAAAATCTTGTTGTGTCTCCCATTTTATTTCAAATCTAATAGACTATAACATTGTTTCCATATCTAGGTCCTAACCAAGCAATATGTGCTCTATAATCTCTAGAAATATGTCCAATTTTGTTGCACTGATAACACATAATGTCATTCCTTATACATTCATTCCTCTAATAGGTCTATTTTCTGTAGGGTTACTACTTCTACACATTCTACCATTACTATTACTATTATCAAATTTAGGCTTTCTACAATTAACTGCACTATGACTAAAACCATGATAATTATAACAATAACCAGAAATATGTTTAAATGACTTACCTATACAATCTCTTTTCATGTGATCAAATTCATTTCATGCATAGCATATACCTTTGAATTTTTTCCTCATTTATTTAGGTGATTCATCTTGCTCAGGCTACTTAGGTATATCAACTTGCTCAAGTTGATTAATTTGCTCAACTTTCTTAGGTACATCTTCATATTGACTTGAATCACTCTTGTTCTAATTATCTTCCTTATGTTTAGGCCGATGAATCACAAAATTTGGTTCTTATCTAGCTTCATATTTCTTAGCTAATTTATCTACAAGGTATCCAAGACTTGTCTTATCATAAGAGGGTCTCTATATAAATATCTGATCATCAAGCTTTTTACTACTAGAATATAACTTTTCAAGATGTATCTTAGAATAAGTTAACTATCCTTTCACAATCATATTGTACTTCTCAAGTTCTGCATACTACAACTTTGTAAACTCAAGATCATATGTCACTCTGGTAAGGTTTGATCTCATATCTACATTCTTGGATTTCACATCTAACTCAATTATATTGTCATCATCCTTCAAGCTCAATTTTAGATTTGTAATCTTCACTTCATGCTTTAGGGTCCCTTTTTTTCTTTAGTCTTGAAACTTCATCGCTATTCTTGATTATATCTCTAGTTTCTTTCTTGTACTTGAGATAATATATCTCATCTTTCAACTTTCCAATGTAGTCTTTAGCATCTTCATACTTGTCTTTCAAACAATCTATTTCTTCGGTAAGAATACCAATCTACTCAAGAGATTCTTCTAGGTTCTTCTATAACTAATCCATATCCATAGTGATCTTACTCAAGCTATTAGACCTTCTCTGATTAATTATGCTCTGATACCAATTGATAGATATAGGAAATACAGAGAGAGAGGGCTAAATCAATATTTTACAATCTTTTTCCCAAAATTAGATCTTTAATTAATTTATAACTTGCTATGAAAGTAAACTAATTATGCTAAATAGTAAGCATAACCAAAAAATAATAAAAATCATAACACCATATTTTGTTAACTAAGGAAACCCTAGCCAAGGGAAAACCTTGGTGGGGATTGTATCCACAAATAAAAAGTATGTTGTGAAAGATATTGACCTTGTTAGAAGCCTCAACCTAGTTAGAGGACTAGACCTTGTTAGAAGCCTTAACCTAGTTAGGAATTGTTATTACAATTTACAAATGTATGCAAGATTAGCCTATTTCCCAAACATGCAACATTTAATTAAATTTAGTATACAAAGAGTAGATACAAAAACCTCTACATACTCTGCTAATATCTTCAATATTTGGTATTTGTCTTTGCTTCCCTTCATAAAAAATTATCACAATTCACACTACTCTGATCATACATTAGAATTAAACAAGGCCAGACTTGTTTGGAAGGGGTATGTACAAGAAGAAAATATAGATTATGGATAAAGCTTCACACCAGTAGCTAGACTAGAAGGAGTCAAGATACTCCTAGCATTTGCGACACACAAGAACTTCAAGGTATACTATATAGATGTAAAATCTTCATTCTTGATTGGTGTTCTAGAAGATGATGTCTGCATTAAGAAACCTAGGGGATTTGAAAATGATCAAGGCAAGACCCCAGTGTGCAGATTGAGAAAATCCCTGTATGGATTGAAACATGCACCAAGGGCATGGCATTAGAGGTTATACTCATACTTGATAAAAATTGGGTTTGTAAAAACTAGTGATAATTGCAGTCTATAAATGAAGCAAGAGACATAAACAAGACTATTGATCATGGAGATCTTTGTAGATGATATCATCTTTAGTGGAGATGATAAGCTGAGTGTTGATTTTGTTAAAGCCATAAAGAGGGAGTTTGAAATGTCTATGATTTGAGAAATCAAGTTCTTCATTGGACTTTAGGTGTCAAAGCTAAAAGGAGGTATCTTCATAGGGAAAACTAAGTATGTTAGAGAAATACTTAAAACATTTTCAGTATGGAAGATGCAAGACCAGTATGCACTCTAATAAAAATTGATTATAAGCTACCAAAGTAGGATGAAAGCCCTAAAGTGAATGAGACACTTTACATGTCAATGATTGGAAAAATACAATATGTGGTGCACAACAAACTACACATAGCATAATAAGTTGGGTTAGTGGCCATATTCTCGGCCCAAAGGAATCGCACATGGTGGTTCTAAAGAGAGTTTTTAGGTATCTAAAAGGTACTGAAGAATAGGATATATGGTATCCTAACAAAGGTAATTTTGAACTTAGTGTCTTTACAGATGTTGATTGGGTGGGAAAATATAGATGATAGGAAGATCACAACTGGAGGTGCATTCTTCTTTAGAGGAAGATTGGTGACCTAGACCAGTAAGATACAAAACTGCATATCGCAGTTACCTGTTGAAGAAGAATATGTTGTTGTAGCTATGAATTGTACTCAATTTCTTTGGATTAAATAAATACTTGAATGAATTCAAGAGAAAATGGAGGAACCACTAGTTATCAACAGTGATAACACTAATGTTATCAATGTATCCAAAAATCTAGTCATGCACTTGAAGACCAAGCAAATATCCATCAAGTACCATTTTCTAAGGGGACATGTGCAAGAAAAAGAGGCTATGTTGGAATATTTACCAACTAAGGAGAAACTAGCTAATATTTTTACCAAGTGATCTCTTCAGAAATATATGTTTGAGTATCTAAGAGAAAGGTTAGGGGTCATACCCCTATCCAACTTGAACTAAGCCAGGCTAGGAAAAAATAAATCCATGATTAAGGAACATTATAAACTCCAAGTGGATTGATGAGAAAATGAGACTACTCCATATAGGAAGCAATCACGATAGATACATGCAACGAAATATTATTTCCTTTAGCATTTCTATCAAAGGAGGAGAAGCTAAGTGGAAGAAAATAAGCCATATATGGTCAAAGCATGGAAATACACTATCTTAGGGGGAGATAATGGAGGAATGAAAGAAGAGGAATGCACATGCTCAAAGAAGAAAGTGGAAAAATGACTAAATGTTGCCATCCATGTCAAAATGGAAGATTGTTGGCCTAAGTGTTGAAGACTAACTAGTAGAAAGACTAGTAGACTTATTCATCAAAGGTATTGTCATTGGTGGAAAAAAAAAAGCAAAGAGATCATGACTAGTAGATAGGCCCAACCAAAAAGGCACACCAACATGTGACCCTAACTCTTAAGGGATATCAAGAGAGATGAAAAGTTGAGTGGAGGTAATGAAAAAGGTAATCCACTTAGAAAAAGCATGCTAAGTAAATTTCATGCAAGAAGGAAGCCAAGTAGCAGAAACATCAAACAAAATATTGAGATGATTCAACATGATAAGCATGAAACAAGATACTTGTAACTACCTAATCATGTAGAGGTTAAGAGTGTACTCGATGTCACATTCAATGGTGATGGGAGAAAGGATCATGAAATAGTTGAATGATTTCAAATTTGAATTCTTTCCAACTAAATCTAGTCACTAGGAACACATGGCATCCATGACTTGTGTATGAACACACCACTTCTTGACAAGGGTGACACACAACTACAATGGGTGGTTGAGTTGGTAATAGGGAGGGAATTCAAATTTTGAATTATTAGATCAAAGCTTCCAAGAGAATAAAGAAGATTAATATAAAAGAAACAAGGTTGAAATGGACAAGGCTAGATTGCCAAGTGATTAGCTAGAGAACCACCAAAGCCAAGGTAAAGTGGAATCTCATAAAGTGAAGAAGAGTGATTAGGGAGAGATCATCATCAAGGTAGAGATTATGCTGAGAAGAGGAGAGAGAGCCCAAACAATGCAAAGAGTATCATGTACTCAAGTAAATAGAGTAGCACACTAGTGATCAGAGATTGAAGTTGTAGATCCCAAAGAAGGTAGAGCATAGTTCTAAGACTGATGAAGAAAGTGGAAGAAGGATCTAAACCAAGATAAATTCAATAGCTAAACTATTAGATCAATTCATTGTTGTTTACTTACCTATACAACAATAAATCCCATTAATGGTGGACCTTAACAAGTTCTTTGTATAAATTACTTAATAGGGTGACATATAAACTTGTGTTTCAAATTTATTTAACCACGTTACTCCTAACATAGAAATATCTTAACAGATTTCATTCAAATACCTTAATAGGGTGGCACCTCACAATTCTGTTGCAATCTTTTAACATGGATAAACTCTTGACCGAGAGTACTTCAGAAGAGTGCAAACTTGTGAGGATTGACTCACACACTTTGGTTTCTAACCTAGCTAGGTTTCCATGAGATAAATACAAAGTTATGTGTTTCTATTTTCATGTGATGTATTTTTTCTCAACCCTAAATGGTTGAGTTATAACATGCATTAATTTGTAAAAAAGTGGTGAATGTGATTTGAAGTAAAACATTGTGCATATTGAGTATAATGATTCACCCCCCTTCTCAATATACTAACCCATAGGTAGGACCAATATTTTCCACCCCCAAAAAAATGTTCAATTTTATTTCATTTAATGTCAGGATTTGGCAGGCTACAGTTGATTTTGAGGTATGAGAGACAGTAGGAGAACACCATTCACAATCTCCACAAAAATACTATAAGGTGCATCTATTCTTATCCTAATAGAATTATATATCGATTTATTTGGTAAAAATGTAGTAGATTCACAAGGGATCCTTATATGTTCTTTCTAGCAAAAACTATGTTGTATTTCAAATAATTAGTGTAGTGTATGTCCTCTTTCTCATGGCTTAAATTTTGCAATCTCTCTTTATTTACAAATGAAATGTTACTAGAAGTAGAAAAATACAACAATAGGCTTTATTGGTTTTTTACTTTGATATATTGAGCCTAATTTTTTAGAAGAAGAATATAATGATTAGAATTGCATTAAAGTAATGAAGGAAGAACTTGATTAGATTGAGAAAAATCAAACTTGGGAACTTGTGTCCATGCTAACAAATAAGGATGTAATTGGTATAAAATGAGTGTATCAAAACAAGTTGTACAATAATGGTAAGGTAATAAGGAACCAAGAGATATTAGTATACAAGGGTTATACTCATATTAGAGGAATTAAGTTTGATGATATTTATTCCCCTATTGTTGACATGAAGTCAATGGAGAAAAAGTGCATGACCTTGGATGGAGTAATACAAACATGCTTTGATTTTGCACCATATAAGTAGTTTAGAGTTTATCAAATGGAGAACAAATAGAGGAGGTTTATATAGAGAAACCAAAAGGATTCAAATTATAGGTGAAACCATGAGAAATACATAGATTAAAGAGGTATCATTTGGATTGAAGAAAGTACCAAGAGGATGGTATGATAGACTCAATACATATTTGATTGGACAAAAGTTTCAGAAAGGTTATGCACACAACAACTTATACTACAGGGTTTATTCAAATCACATATTAATTATGTTTTGTGGATGTTGAGTGATATTATCTTTAGAGGTAAGGATGACTTGTGCAACAGATTTGAAGAGGAAATGTAGAAATAATTTGAAATGTCTATGATTGATGAGTTAAATTTCTTTCTCGAATTGCAAGTAAATTAGAGTTGCAAAGTCATTTTCATTTCATAGTCCAAGTATGTCAAGGAATTATTGAAGAAGTTTAGGTTGGAGAGATCAAAATTGGTATTTATTCCTATTATTATCGGCGAAGCAAATTTTTAGATACTTTAAAGGAACATAAGAATTTTGATTATGTTAGCAAAGAACCTATAATGCAATGGTAAATTGTGAGCCTCTCATCAAAGAGGTCTTGGGAAAGAATCTAAAAAATTAATTTTAATTATATAATCAAAAAGGTTCAAATTTCACACTAACAACTCAAAAAAATGTAGATTGGGTAGGTTATTTGGATAACCCAAGAAGTACCACTAGTGGAGCTTGTTTTATTGGCTCTTGGTTTGTTTCTTGGTAAAGTAAGAAGTGGGATCCTATAACTTTATCAACTATTGAATCATAATAGGTCACAATATTTGCTTATTGTTCTTAGCAATTACAGATGAAACATATCTTGAAGGATATAGGTATAAATTTTGATGAATGAATTTCAATTATGTGTGATAGTAGTAGTACTATAAGTATGTCCAAGGATCTAGTGCAACACTATATAAATAAATATATATCTATCAAATGTCATTTCATTGGAGAGAAAGTGTTGGATGATGAAGTGAAGGTGGAGTATATGCCTAGAAAGGCATAGATCGTAGACATACTCTCAAAAACCATGTGCAAGGAGACTTTTGAGTACCTTAGGGGGAATTTGGGAACTATGCCCCTTCCTAATATTTACTAAATGTACTTATGTATGCATTGGTTCAGTGCTTTTCATGCTTATTCTTTTCTAGATATTTTCTTAGCATCTTCATTGCAGGAGGAGTGGAGTGAGTTAATGAGGGGGCATTTAGAACTTTGTCATTGTCATCAAATGGGGATAATTTTATAGAATACATAACTTTGATGCTAATATCTTTTGGAACTATTTTGTTTGTTATTGAAAAATGTTGGCATCAATAAAAAAGGGGGAGATTATTAGAATGCTAACTTGATATTATTTATGTTCTTATGATCAATGGTTGTCATTGGTGTTAACATATCCTATGCATGAGCATGGTGTAGTTGTATCATTCGATATGTACCATATCGTTGCCATATTGGTATAAGTGTTCATCAAAGGATGTGCTTTAAATATTTATCCTTATTAATTTTGGTCTTGGTCATCTTTTGTGTGAAACATACAGTGGATTGATTATTTGATTTTTAGTCTTATTTGGAGCATGCTCATTTGTGTTTTCATCCAAATGGATATTGTGCATTGTGCTAAATATATATATTAGTACTAAAAGATTTGGAGATGACATTGTGTGTTGGCATGTGTGAGGTGTATCAAATTGATCAAGGTGCAATTTTTTTCATTTCTTACGATTGTTTTGGTTGACGCAATTGATGACATCAAGTAGTATAAGAAGAGTGAGGATTTTAGTTGTTTGCATGGCTTACATGATGCTTGTATACAAATTGATTACAAATATTATTATTAGAGATTTATTTGTTGAAGTTCACATGCATGGATGCACTCAAAAAAAAAGATTCATATATCTATAGATGCTTAAAAAAAGGTTTGCATCAACAGTTTCATCACTTCTTCATACTAATTCACCCCATTTTCTCATTCCACTAACTCTGATCTTTTGGCCAAGTTGATCGTATTTCATCATTTGTATCCTCTTTCACGTCAATGTCATGTCATTTCAAAATCATATACAATTAACCCAAAACCATTCCAAATCAACTCAGAATCACCCAAAATCAGTCATAATCATCATGAAACATATCAAACATCCAAAAATCAATAATCATTTGTCCAATCCTAGGCATTGTTGTGGCTTTCATTGCCTTGGATACCTATCAATCTATCAAATCTTATCAATTTGACCTTAGTACTATCATGGCTCTCAGTACTAGGCCAAACTACCATTCACATCATCCGATCTTTGACATTGTCAAGTGCAAAATGTGCCTGAGGAGGATTTGCGGGCCAAAATCAACCTGATGGGGGGGTCAATCAAGAGCCCAAGAGTAGTTTCGAGGATTACTACTCAATATAGTAATCAAATAATGAAAATGATAGCTCATTTTTTTCACAACAAAGATATGAGTCCAATGCAACTGATAGTTAATAAATCTAAGTTGAAATGCAAAAGTTATGGCCTCTGGGGTGCAACATAGGGGCTTCGAGAGTAGTTTTGGGCATCCTACTACCCCAAGTGTGCCCAAAACTCATCCAAGTGCACCTAGTGCGCACTTGGGTGAGTTTTGGGTGCACTTGAGGTATTAGGATGCACACTTGGGTGAGTTTTGGGTGCACTTGGGGTATTAGGATGCCCAAAACTACTCTCTAAAAATGTAGACTACACCCTAGAAGGCTCCGGAGGCCAAAAATAGCCCGATTGGATTTAGAATGACTCAAAACTATGCATACATGCCCAAAATGATGGAAATATGTCATAACATGAGTGAAATCATCAAACATGGTTAGATTTGGTCAAATATGTTAGAAAATTGTCAAAATGAGGTTGGACTAGGTGGAAAGCCACAAAAAGTTGATTGATAGCATAGAATGATGCAAGAATGCATGAATGCCAGATGAAGATGATTTGATATATCAGAATACATGATCATGGTGGTGGATCAAGAGACGAATGATAGAAGATTGAGGAGATGAGATGCAGAATTATTAGTATGATGGGAAGACTTTTGCTTTTGTAAAGTGCATTATATGTCAAATGGAGCTTTATTTTGATATGGAAAATGGAATGCAATGCATCATGGCATAAAGGGCCAGACCACAAATGCAAGCCTTTTGTCTAAATGAGCATGATGCAGATAGAAAATGACCTTGTCCTTCCTGAGGCATATGTACATGCCCCAAACTCTCAAAGGTACATTGTAATAGACAAAAAATAAAAGATGACCATGAACCATCCTGACCACTCTCATAGATTAGTTTATATCATCGAGTGGCATCAGAACATGATTAAGTAAAATAAAGAAAAAATAATCCACTCACTAAATAGCATGAGACAAAAACTATTCTTGTCCATTTTTACTTTCTTTTTAGTGTTTGAAGGTGTGTAGGTAGTGTTTGATAGGTTGATGATATGATAGCTCTATTGGTGGATTCAGTTGATAGGTTCATAGTGACATGTTGGATTGATTGTCAGTTCACATTGCTCAGATAGTGTGATTGTCTTGAAAGTGTAGTGCTTTGAGTTTCAATCTATAAAGTACAAGTGTGTACGCAAAAGGGGTGGTTATCCATAGTGAATATTTACAAGGTTTATTGTAGATTTTTGGTGGGTTTTGTGATTTTTAGGGGTTTTGAGGATATTTGATGTTTTTGGTGTGATTGGTTTCTTCAGGACATTTTACAATTTTTATGTTAGTCTCAGAATGGTGTTGACATTTGGGTGCTGACACACTTAACTACTTTCTACATTGAAGTTGAGTACACTATGTATGTCGAGCCATAGCATGTGCCGAGTCAGAATTCCAATAGGTGCCGAGAAATTTTTAGGTGCCGAGTGACTTCAAGTATTGAGCATGATACAAGTGTCAAGTAATATATAAGTGCCAAGTCACTGATGATGCTGAGTCACATATGATGCCGAGCAGGATAGAATCACTATTGGAGCCGAGTGAGCTAGTTTTCTTATATGTGTGGAGCATCAAGAATTAGAAAGTGTCGAGTAACACAGAATGCACATATGAGTTTGAGAAGGCACAAACTCATATGTAAACCATTTTTATGGCTGACATATGATGAATCTCAAAGGACCTAAGTGATAAGATCGAATCTTTTGTACTTCCTATGCAATCTACATGCAGCCAATAAGAAAAATGGAGAAGGCATGCAACCAATAATAAAAGTGCAAGGAATGAGCAGGAAATAAAAATTTAATATGGATTGCAGATCCATACCTAACCTTAAGTCTTCAAAAGTCTTTATAAGGAAGATGAAATCTCATTGTGTATATGGAAAAAGAAGTGTATGGGGAAACTATAGTGAAATTCAGAGTGAAGAGTGAAAAGATTTAGAGGAAGAGAGCAACAATTAGATATTCAGTTGATCAGAACAAAGCAAGGGATATGAACAGATATCAGATCTCAGAGAATCAAGATCAGAGAGAGCAGATCAACTTCCTGAATGTAGCAATCAAGGATTGTAAGCTATCAGGTTTATGATACCTAATACTCTCTAGCAATTGTATTAGAAAGGAAATCCTATGTTGATAGGTTAGCTTAACAACTAGGTTGTAAATCCTGTAACAGGGTGTTACTTAATGAAAAGTGTTTGTAAATCCTTTAACCAGGTCACTATTGATACAGTGTAAAGCCTTTAACAAGGCAGGCCTTTCAGAGGGTAGGCCATCAGAAGTGGTCAAAACAATTATTGCTGCAGTGATTTTGTGGGTATCATTCCCACCCCAGTTTTACCTTCTTATTCCTGGAGGGTTTCTGGGTTACCAAAATCTAGTTTTATGTGTTGTTGATGCATGTGTTTACTTCATGTTTATTTTATATGTTTACATGCATGCAATTTACTTTCAGTTAAAAAATTTAATGGATAAAGTGTAATACTTCTGATTCACCCCCCCCCCCCCCCCCCCCCCCAGAAGCATTCTTCCCATTTGAATATTCCAACATTTTAGGGTTTATTTTAGGACATTTTATGATTTTTATGGATTTTTCAAGACATTTTATGATTTTTAGTGATTTTTTCAAGATCATATTTGAATGTTTAGGATTTTTTTTAGGATCATATAAGCATATACAAGTGTCAACTCCAATTCATGATGCAATAAGTCCAATGGATAAAAAGTGCTTAGGGATATACCCCCAGTTCAAATTCAAACTCATGCAATGTGTAGGTAATATGCCCCCAAAAGGGACTTAAACTATGTACAAAGGCCAATGACAAAGTATGTACTGACCGGTGATGCTTTAGGTAAGATAACAATGTATATTAACCAGTTCATGAGCCATGGTCAAAGAGCCAAGGATGTCTTGCAATATGAAAGATATGATCAGGGAATGACAAAAAGAGGGGAAAAAAAACTAGATGGAATCCCGATAGATGGAGGAGCAACAACTAATTACACATGGTGCCTGTTTGCCAGGTTTTCACCATGGTACTTTCCCAAAGTGCCTGCTTGCTAGGTTTTCACTTTTGGACGAGATTTTTCTCGACTCAAATTTTCATGCCAAGATGCTTGTTTGCTAGGTTTTCATCAAGGCATCCATTTTTTCATGACTTTTTCCAAATTTTTCTTTTCTTTTTTCAAGACTTTTTGCTAATTTTTTCCCCTCTTTTTGTCATTCCTTGATCATATCTTTCATATTGCAAGACATCCTTGGCTCCATGACCATGGCACACAAACTAGTTAATATACATTTTTATCTTACCTAAAGCATCATTGGTACTATTGGAGATCACTTGACACTATCAAGGCACACTTGGGCACCTGCATGACCATTTTGGGCCTCCAAGCTGCATTTTGGGACCCTAAAACTACATCTAGGAGTCCATGTACCTCCTCATTTTGCATTTGACCAAAAATTGCATCTTGCACCCAAAATTTAATTTTGCACCTTAGAACCTTTGCATAGTGCATATCCAATCAGCATAACCACCATTTTGAGTCCCCTAAATGTCATTTTGAACCCCAAAACCTTTGAACTTAGTCAAAAATCTGAACAAAAGTATGGACCCTAGAGTATTACAATGTGTCAATGGATAATGGATCTTGACCATGGTCATTTTATCATTTTCTTTGGTCAAACACTATTTATGTCAAGGTAGGTTTGACTTTTTCATTTTGATCTTATCATTTTTTGTCTTTTTTTTGGTCAAGATCCAAAGTTTGTTGTCATAACGTTACACTCTTAGGTTAATACCTTTAAAAGATTTCACCTAAGTTCAAAACTTTCCATATACCCTTGTCATTGAATTGTCATTTTCTTAGTCTCCCTAAACATTATTTTGACTTACCTTAGTGGCATATCCCCTTCATTTTGCATTGTTCAAACCTTAGCATCATTTTCACTATCAAACCCTATCAAATTGTCCATCAACCAAATTGTCTCCTTAATCACTTGTCCTCACTTTGCATATCACAAACATCATTATAAACCCTAGGACACCATCCTTTACATAATCCACCTTGCATACATCAACCTTTAGCATCCTTACCTAGTCCAAATCCAACCCTAACCTTCATTTTGCATACCTTCAAAATGTCACCTTACATTTACATTTGCATAACATCCCTATGACATTTTCACTTTTCATATCAAAACCGTAGTTCATTTGGAATTTTCTTAGGTTTCATATCATCCCTAAAACACTTCAAAATCCCAAAAAAACTCATATCTTTCATACCCACATCTTGATTATCAAGTTTGACCTATTTTACCAACTGCAACCCTGTTTTACCAACTACACACTTCAAGTGTGCAATTAGTAGTTTTAGAGCACACTTGGTAGTTTCAAAGTGCACTTGGTAATTAATGACTTCATTCTAGGTTCCATAACCCTAATCTGCACTTCTACACCTTGCATTGCATCCCAAAACCTTAGAAACCATCTAAATCACTCAAAACATTCACATTTTATACTCTAACACCTCTATTAACCCATTACATGCCTCTTACTTACCAACTGCTTACCTTCAGGCCCCCAAGTGCACCAAGGGTGCACTTGGTACTATCTGGGCATAGTTGGTAGTTTAGTTGTGCACTTGGGAGGCAGAAAGTCCATTTAGGTCTTCCACCATTACATTTGCATCCTTAGGTATCATGCCAGCATTTACTAGGACACAATCAGCTTAGAGGCCTAAAGAACTTTATCAAACCTTTTTTTTTGAGGCACCAACACAACCAAAACCTCATCCAAGATAGAAGAAGAGTAAGAAAACCCAACAAACTTTTGATGAAGACCAAATTGAAGCATCACAACCTTTACTTATAGACCCCTTAAACATATATCCGCAAGACCACCATAACCAAGAGGCAATGCAACAAACCCTAAATAGTGCACCAACCATGAGATTTCCTCCAAACACTTCCCCTACACATGGGATGATTTAATCGAGTCCTAACTTTGAGCCTATATTTGTGCCAATACCACCTAGAGGTGGAAGTGTACCAACCACAGTCAAGGATGAACAAATGCATTTCTTTGAATTCAACAAACCCAAAATGGGTACTTTCAACCCTATTGTGTCAAACACACAAAAAGGTATTGTACACCTAAGTGATGAATCTGACACTGACTATGGCATCATTGATGAAGAAATGGCTAGGGCATGTCAAGACAATTTTTTTTGCAAGAACTTCAAACATTTGGCAACCCAAGAAACTATCAAATTCAACCCAAATGTGGAGGGACCTAAGTCCAAACATCAAACCAACGCAACAATTGAAAACATACAACCCATGATCAATTTGGACTTAGATAAGGGAAAAAAACCATTGGAGTTTTCAAATACAATAATGGCACCTATACGGTCCCATCAAGAATCAACCATCGAAATCCTCCAAAGTACATTTGAACACATCAATGTTAATCCCTTGTTCAATGAAATACCACCAATTCCTAAGAACCTCAAAAGGACATTGATACTTGATTTTAGCCACATGATCCAACAGCAAGATGCACCTAAAGGGACTTGTGATATAGGGATGCTAGACATATGTCCTTTGGAGACAAATCAACAAAGTACACCTTTTCTCCTAAGTGTTATGACATCAAATGTTATGGAGCCTCCCACGAGTACACTACGTGAAACGTCAACTACAACAATCCCTATTGATGCACAAAGGAAAAGTCTTATTGACATTACACCTATTCCCAAAAGGAATGCACCTCATTGTCAAGTCAATATGATGTCCCATGGAGAAACCTCCAAAACACAAAGGTGCCATAGCAAAAATACCAACATGGTGGTCAATTCGCAAGGACATAACCAACTACCTCGACAACATCAACCTATAATAGTCCCAGGACCTAATGTTTCCAACACACATTCAACATATCAACAGCAACATCAACCACAATAGCAACAACCTCAAGTGGTGCAAGGATCCAACATCCCTAATATGCAATCCAATGTAAACCCACTTGATGTACATGCAATATATCAACAACATTTTCAACAACAATTCCAACAACAACAAGCCATGTTTGTTAAGCAACAAGAGCAACTCAAGTAACAGTTGGAATACCAAAGATGACTTGAGCAAGAAATTACATATCAACAAAATTTGATACAACAACAATAGTATGTGCCACAACAACCTCAACAGATACCTTTACAACAACAATCGCATACATGGTCTCACATACAACCAATAGAGGTATCCCTACAACAACCACAACAAATGGCACAACAACAACACAAGGTACATCACTTGTAGTCGATACCACAATAAGTGCCACATCAAATACCACAACAAGTACCCCAATAGGTATCACAATAGCAACCCTTTTGTCTTCAAGGTACCAACATACCTCCACCACCAACTGACACATCACCAAACTCATCAGATACATAAATGTCAGAACCGAGTAGACATAGCTCTCACCATAGCAAACGGTCTACTTGTAGGCACAAAAGACTTGAAGAGAAAGTTAGTGTGTAATACCATAATGAAGAGCTATTGCAACAATACAAACAACTTTCCAAACAAGTGGAGGCATTGGGAGTCCAAAAGAAACAGGCTCTATATACAGAAAGGGACCTACATCCTAATCCATTTGATAAAAGTCTGTATATGCCTCCATTTCCAAAACACTTTGAGGCTCCAAGATTTGAAAAATATTGAGGAAAAGGCAACCCTGTTGATCATATCAAAGAATTTTGTGCCTTATGTACCAAAGTTAGTGATGAACCCACTTACCTAATGAGCTTGTTCCCTCGTTCTCTAGGTGGGCTCGCACTTGAATGGTACTCCAAACTTCTTGGTACTATCAAATCTTGGTCAGAGCTAGCAGACAAGTTCATCTCCCACTTTTCCTTTCACATTACAAATGAGGTAACACTCTTTGATCTGTGCTCAACTAAATAAAAGACGAGAGAACCATTTATCACATTCTTACTGCGTTGGAGAAGCTTAGTTAGTCAATGCTCGCTAGAAATTCCTAAAGAACAACAAGTTAACTTGTGCATTGAAAACTTAGTCCCTAACTTAATGTATGAACTCAAAATCAAGAGTCCAAGCACTATTTCTAAACTAATGAAAAAGGGGGCTAGTATTGAAGATGCTCTTATCTATAAGGGAATCCTCAAGATAAACAAGGAAAACACAAACACCAACTCGTCTAACGACAAGGCAAAAATTTTCTCCAAAAAAAAGAATGTGACCAATGATGGCATTGTGGATGCCCACACAATTAGTACAACACAACCTCAACTGACTTTGAAAGGTACAAACCCTATGAATTCACAAACTCCCAATCAAACAACACCTCAATAATAGAAAACTAAGACTTCCACACAAGACAAACCTCGAAGACATCCTAGAACCAAGGATAGGAAATTCACACCATTGGGCATACCTCTTGAGATTGTAGTATAATAGTTACTGAGTAATAACTTTCTACAATTACCCCCGATCAAAGATGAACCATTGACTAAAGCTAATTGGTGGGATGACAAAAAGTACTATGATTACCATCACACCAAAGGACATAAGACTTCATCATGCTTCCAATTGAAACATGCAATACAAGACCTTATTGATGATGGTATAATCACAGTTGATCCATCACTACTAGCATCCAACTCTGATCACACTATTTTCAAAGACCCTTTGGGTAATCATGACAAAGAGAAACCCTCCAATTCAAACTCAAACTCACAAGGTAATGTGAATTACATGTGCACTAGATATGACTACACTATCAATTGTTTCAATGAGTCAGATTCTCATATATCCACATTTACCTTAAAGGTTGAAGACCCTTGTTGTGATGTCACTACACACCGTACCAAGATCACTCTACCTGGAGCCCCCTCTAGACCTATTGCATCTACTAGACCTGCACCCCCTAGCAGACTTGTTGCCCCTACTTCATTTGATTATAGCCTTGTTGAACAGCTTGGCAAGACATCTATGCAAATATCCATCTTAGACCTACTACGTGCATCTCCCCAACATCAAAAGATCTTGGATCAAGCCCTTAAAGAGTCAGTAGTCCTAGATAACATTGATTTTGCCCAGTTCCAAGCCATGGTTGGGAACCTATCTGCCACACAGCATATCACCTTTTCCCCTCAGGACATTCCTAAAGATAGACCAAACCACAATGATCCCCTTCACCTTGAAGTCTTTGTCCACAATGTTAAAGTTAGATGTGTCTTGATAGATGGAGGAGTAGGGCTGAATATCTATACACTTAAAGTAGTCAAAGGTTTGGATTATTCTGAAATTGATGTGGATCCTTCTCGAAGGATCACAATCAAAGCCTATGATGATGGTGAACATTTCTCTATAGGGGTCATCATCTTACCTATCAGAGTTGGTCCATCTATTGAGAACACTTTATTCCAGGTCCTAGATATAGAAATGAACTGCAACATGATACTAGGCCATCCATGGATCCATGCTATGAAAGTAGTTCCTTCTACATATCACCAGTGCCTAAAGTTCTCCTATAATAATGTAGAGGTTGCCATTCCAGGTGATCTAGATCCCTTCCAATTCTATTCCAATCTTAGAGGAACCATTGCATACCAGGTCCAACAAACCATGTAGCAAATCCACTCAAGTCCTCCAAGTATGTTGATCCTTCCACACTCACACCCACATCCAAAGGAAAGCTCAAAATCCTAGACCAAGGTTGTGGTGAGTACTCCATGTCACATGCCTTTCACATTGGGAAACTTCCTTTATCTCCCAAGTCATATGGTAAACCTCAACTTATACAAAATAAGGCTAAGTTCGCATTTCAAAAGAGACCTTCTATGACTTTCACTAGTGGAGGCGGACTACATGAAGAACATGTCTATGAAAATACCTCTACATGGATTGAAAAGGCTAAAGCATAACAAGAAATCACTCCTATATCCCTTGACAAGTATGGACCTGGATTCACCATCATGCAAAAAAAGGGATATGATGGATGTAGTGGCTTGGGGCTCCAAAAGCAAGGCGTCATTCAACCCATCATTGCATCAGGATGACCTCGTAGCTTGGGACTTGGATTCATACCATTTTTTTTGGGTCTTCCTAATATTGAGTCATCCTCATCTGAGGAGGTGAATGCTTCAAATGATGACAAGGCATCTGAAAACAACCAACCCGAACCCACCCAATCTGTATCCAACATTGATGATCCTGATACATCCTTTGGTCTTGACCATATGATTGTTGACCTTGATAGCCTACCTATGGAAGACAAACATGTAAATCCACCTATCCCTCAAACCAATTCTTCACCTTGGATTGAAATATTCTGGAGCAAATATCCATATATATGCCTCTGACCAAAGCTTATTCAACACCGATGATGGCATTTCCCTAGTTTTCCCCAAACTTATTGATTGGGACCAACAAGGACCACCAATGTTTGACCAATTTGAAAATGATGATGCCATTGTAGAATTCTTTGAGCTCTGTGAAGATTTACCACAAGGCAATCACAAATTTGGATTTTCCATTGATCTAAATGTCATGGCATATTTCGGGGAGTCAACTCCATCTTCCAGTCACAAAATTGAGAAAATAACAAAAAAAAGACAATAGTAGGTCTCTTGGTAAAAATCAAAAGGCGCCATTAGACCATAAAAAAGTAAAAAGAAAGAACATATCTAAGGGTGAAAACCTCTCTAAGGCACCTGAGGATGGAAGATTGGACACACCCCCACTGAAGGACAGATCAACATTACTGGTGGAAATCACAGAGGAGATTAATCTGGGAACTCCTAACAACCCCAAGGTCATAAAATTTGCACCCTCATTATCACCAGAGGAAAAGGATGAATTTGTCAGATTCTTTCTAGAGAGGTAGATTAACTTTTCCTGGTCTTATGCAAACATGCCCAGATTAGATCCTGAACTAGTTCTTCATCACTTACCACTCAAACCAAGAATGAAACCAGTAAAGCAAAAGTTAAGAAAAATGCATCCTCAAGTTGCCCTCCTTGTCAAAGCTGAATTGAAGAAATTATTGGATATCGGCTTCATAGGACCTATTGATTATGCAGAGTGGATATCTAATCTAGTACTAGTAAGCAAACACTCTGGGGGCATCTAGATATGCACCAATTTTCATGATCTTAACAAGGCATGTCCCAAGGATGATTTTCCTTTACCAAACATAGATATCATTGTAGACATGATAGTTGGGTATGAGATGTTATCACTAATGGATGGCTTTATTGGCTATAATCAAATAAGAATAGCCCCTAAAGATCAACACAAGACAACTTTTACATGCCCTTGGGGAACATACTGCTAGAATGTCATGCCATTTGGTCTCAAAAATGCTAGGGCAACATATCAAAGAGCAATGACTACAATCTTCCATGATTTTATGCACATCCTCATGGAAGACTATGTTGATGACTTACTTTGCAAATCCTATAAAAGAAAAGATCATTTGGGCATCCTAGATCAGATACTCAATAGAATGGAAAGCTACAAGCTCTGTCTAAATCCAAAAAGTGTGTCTTCAGGGTTGTTTCTAGAAAGATCTTAGGATACATTGTTTCTCAACGAGGTATTGAAGTGGATCCCAAGAAGGTAAAAACAATACTTGACATGCCTCCTCCAACAAATATAAAAACCTTAAGAGGACTACAAGGAAGATTACAGTCTATCCACAGATTCATTTCACAACTGATAGATAAGTGTCACTCCTTTCAACATCTCTTACATAAGGGAGTATCCTTTCAATGGAATAAGCAGTGCCCAGAATCTTTCCAACAGCTCAAGGATTATATTCTACATCCACTAGATTTAATGGCTCCCATTCCAGGCAAGCCATTCATCCTATACATATCTACTACAGATATAGCACTAGGAGCTCTCTTAGCACAAAATGATGAACAAGGAAGAGAGCGAGCCATATATTACATTAGTAGAACACTTGTAGGCTATGAGCTAAATTATTCACTAATTGAGTGAGCATGCCTTGTTGTTGTCTTTGCAACCCAAAAGCTCAAACATTACATGCTCCATCAGAAAACAATGCACATCTCTAAGATTGACCCACTAAAGTATCTCCTAAGCAAGGTTGCTCTCACAGGATGACTAGCCAAATGGGTCATAATCCTTAATGAATTTGACATAGAATATGCTGACAAAAATGCAATCAAAGGGCAAGTGATAGCAGATCAGTTAGCAGAAGCACCTATGTCAAATGATCATCCCATGCTGATAGACTTTCCAGATGAAGCCATATTTCACATGGATGTAGCTAATGAATGGAAGCTTTATTTTGATGGATTACATACACAAAATGGTTCAGGAGCTGGCATTATGTTTATCACTCCTCAAGGAAACATAATCCCCAAGTCATATAGGATGGCATTCCATTGTACAAACAACATAGCAGAATATGAGGCACTAATCACAGGACTCAAGATAGATATCCAATGGAACATTCAACATTTACAAGTCTTTGAGGATTCCCAGCTGGTCATCCACCAAGTCAATGATGACTATGAAACCAAAGATGATAAATTAATGCCTTACAAGCAGATGGCAGACTTCCTTAAGTCTAAATTTGTCACTATCTCTTTTCGTCAACTACCAAGAATACACAACAAACAAGCTGATGCTATGGCTACCATCACTTCTATGATTGATATGCCTCAAAATATCGAATGTTGTGAATTCCTTGTTTGAGAAACTTTTGATAGCAGCATTTGAGCTCCCACAATCAGAGTTTGCATGTGAACTTGTTGGTCCCAATTCTCCCTGGTATCAAGACATTTATGATTACCTACACGCTCAAATCCTACCACCCAACTTATCCAAAAATGACCATCGAGCCTTTATCTCTCAAGCCACTAGATACATCATCATCGGTGACACCCTTTATAGGAGATCCTTTGACCAAACCCTTCTCAAATGCCTTGACTCACAAGAAGCTAAAATTGCCTTACACGAGGTTCATGAAGGTATATGTGGAGGTCATTTCAATGGTTTGAGTCTAGCCAAGAAACTTCTAAGAGCTAGATATATTGGCCAACCATGGAACAAGATGCCCATGATTTTGTCAAAACATGTCATAAATGTCAGATACATAATAATCTGATCCATGCACTAGCATAAGAATTATAGCCAGTCATATCACCATGGCCCTTTTCACAATGGGCATTTGATCTTATTGGAGCTATTTCTCCTCTGTCCTCTAATGGTCATAAGCTCATTATCACAGCAACAAAATATTTTACCAAGTGGGTTGAAGTTGTCCCTTTGACCTTCACCACTAGCAAGAAAATCTTAAGGTTTATTCTAAACTACATCATATGTCAGTATGGAGTCCCCTTGGCTATTATTACTGACCATGGTAGTCCATTTCAAAACAAATATGTAGACAAGCTCTGCGAGAAGTACAACATATACCACAGATATTCTAGTATTTACCATCCACAGGGCAATGCCCAAGTAGAAGCATCTAATAAGACCATTGTTAAGATTCTCCAAAAGACTATCAATGACTCAGGTCGAGACTGGCACCTACAACTAAATCCAACTCTTTGGGCATATCAAACAAGTGTATGCGCTCCTACTAGTGCAACACCATACTCTTGTCTATGGCACTAAGGCCATACTTCCCATTGAAGTTGAAATTCCATCATTAAGAATGTACCTACAAGATATTGTTGATGATGAAAACTGTTGAATATCTAGACTCCATGAGCTGGAAATACTTGATGAACGAAGATGAACTACCTTGACATATTTGCAAGCTTACCAAAACCAATTGAAAAGAAGCTATAACAAGAAAATCTGAGGTTGTCATTTTAAGGTTGGCGATTTGGTCCTAAAGATGAACTACAAGACTTAGCAGCATAGAGAAAAACAAGGCAAATTTGAGCCAAAATGTGAAGGACCTTATGTAGTTACTGCATCATTTGGGTTCAGAGTATATCAGCTTGCAACTCCAAAGGGTCAACCACTACCCATGTCCATCAATAGCATGAATCTTCGCAAGTATTACACTTGATCATGTCTTAAAGTCTTGAAAAAATATTTTAAAAATAGAAAAAAGTCCTGGGAAAAAAAAAAAAAAAAAAAAGAATGAAAAAAAGTCATGAAAAAATGGATGCCTTGATGAAAACCTGGCAAACAGGCGTCTTGGCACCAAAATTTGAGTCAAGATAAAAACCTCGTCCAAAAGTGAAAACCTGGTAAGTAGGCACTTTGGGCAAGTAACATGGTGAAAACCTGGCAAACAAGCGTCATGTGTAATCAGTTATTGCTCCTCCATCTATCGGGATTCCATCTAGTTTTTTTTTTTTGCCCCTTCTTTTTGTCATTCCCTGATCATATCTTTCATATTACAAGACATACTCTGCCATTGGCCCTTGTACATAGTTTACATCTTGTCCGAGGACATATTACCTACACATTGCATGAGTTTGAACTTGGATTGGGAGCATGTCCCCAAGCACATTTTATCCATTGGACTTATCACATAACGGATTGGAGCTAACACTTTGACATGCTTTTATGATCCTGAAAAAAACCTAAAAATTCAAATATGATCCTAAAAAAAATCCTAAACATTCAAATATGATCTTGAAAAAATCCTAAACATTCAAATATGATCCTGAAAAAATCACTAAAAATCATAAAATGTCCTGAAAAAATCATAAAAATCATAAAATGTCCTGAAATATGCCCTAAAAATTGTAAAATGTCCTGAAGAAACTAGTCACACCAAAAACATCAAATATCCTCACAACCCCTAAAAATCACAAAACCCACCAAAAATCTGCAATAAACCTTGTAAATATTCACTATGGATAACCACCCCTTTTTGTGTACACACTTGCACTTTGCAAACTGAAACTCAAAGCACTACACTTTCAAGATAGTCACACTATCTGAGCAACATGAACCAACAATCAATCCAACATATCACTATGAACCTATCAATTGAATCCACCAACAGAGCTATCATATCATCAACCTTTCAAACACTACCTACACACCTTCAAACACTAAAAAGCAAGTAATAATGGACAAGGATAGTTGTTGGCTCACATTGTTTAGTGAGTGATTTATTTTTGTTTTGTTTTTCTTTGATCATGTTCCTATGCCACTCGATGATATAAACTAATCTATGAGAGTGGTCGAGATGGTTCATGGTCATTTTTTTGTTTCTGTTTGTTACAATGTACCTTTGAGAGTTTGGGGCATGTACATATGCCTCAGGAAGGACAAGATCATTTTCTATCTGCATCGTGCTTGTTTATGCAAAAGGCTTGCATTTGCGCTCTGGCCCTTTATGCCATGAAGTGTTGCATTCCATTTGCCATAACAAAATAAAGCTCCATTTGACATAT
The DNA here is from genome assembly GCA_028749045.1 of Cupressus sempervirens. NCBI lineage: Eukaryota > Viridiplantae > Streptophyta > Pinopsida > Cupressales > Cupressaceae > Cupressus > Cupressus sempervirens. The sequence continues at coordinate 503,144,749 of CM053784.1, forward strand.
AGTGCACTTTACAAAAGCAAAAGTCTTCCCATCATACTAACAATTCCTCATCTCATCTCCTTAGTCTTCTATCATTCATCTCTTGATTCACCACCATGATCATGTATTCTGATACACCAAATCATCTTCATTTGGCATTCATGCATTCTTGCATCATCCTACGCTGTCAATCAACTCTCTGTGGCTTTTCACCTAGTCCAACCTTAGTCTGACAATTGTCTAATCATATTTGACCAAATCTGACCATGTTTGATGATTTCACTCATGTTATGACATCTTTCCATCATTTTGGGCATGCACACATAGTTTCAGGTCATTTCGAGTCCAATCGGGCTATTTTTGGCCCCTAGAGCATTCTAGGGCGCAGTTTGCACTTTTAGAGCACAATTGGGCTTCCCAAGTGCACCTAGGGCACACTTGGTACTATCATGGTGCACTTGGGCTTACCAAGTGCACACTGGGTGCACTTGGATGAGTTTTGGGTGCACTTGGGGCAGTACAATGCCCAAAACTACTCCTAGAGCCCCTATGTTGCACTCTAGAGGCCATAACTTTTGCGTTTCAGCTTGAATTTATGAATCATCAGTTGTATTGGACTCATATATTTTTTGTGAACAAAATGAGCTATCATTTTCATTATTTGATTACTATATTGAGTAGTAATCCTTGAAACTACTCTTGAGCTCCTGATTGACCCCCTCGTCAAGTTGATTTTGGCCCCCAGAGCCTCCTTGGGCACATTTTGCACTTTCTAAGTACACTTGGGATTCCCAAGTGAACCTAGGGTGCAATTGGTACTTTAATGGTTCACTTGGGCTTACCAAGTTTGCACTGGGCACACTTGGGGTAGTAGGATGCCCATAACTGCTCCCGAAGCCCCTATGTTGCACTCCAGAGCCCATAACTTTTGTGTTTTAACTCAGATTTGCAATCAATCAATTGCGTTGGATTCATATCTTTGTTGCAAACAAAATGAACTATAATTTTCATAATTTTTTGTCTTTCTTGAGTGGAAACCCATGCAATTACTCTTAGGCTCTTGATTGACCCTGTTCTGCACTCTAGATCTCATAACTTTCACATTTTAGCTCTGATTTGTGATCCGTCAATTGCTATGGTTTTGTCTTCTCATTGTCAACAAATTGACTTATAATGTTCTTATCTTATTCAATTTCTTGAGGGGGTACCCATATATATCATCCCTATTGGGTCATGTTGTGGCTTTTTCATTAGCATTCTTTGACACAACGCTCTAAATCACATTGTATCAAAGAGGGGCAAAATGTAGATGCTCAAAAATGGTTCGCATCTATGGTTTCATAAATTCTTCATACTAATTCACCCCATTTTCTCATTCCACTAACTTCGATCTTTTGGCCAAGTTGATTGTATTTCATCATTTGTATCCTCTTTCACGTCTATTTCATGTCATTTCAAAATCATATCAAATCAACCTGAAACCATTCCAAATCAACTCAGAATCACCCAAAATCAGTCATAATCATCATGAAACATATCAAACATCCAAAATCAATCATCATCTATCCAATCCTAGGCATTATTGTGGCTTTCATTGCCTTGGAAACCTATCAATCTATCAAATTTATCAATCTGACCTTAGTACTGTCATGGCTCTCAGTACTGGGTCAAACTATCAATCACATCATCTGATCTTTGACATTGATGAGGCTTTTAGTGTAAGATCATGACATCATCAAACCACTTTAATAATATTGATTGTGTCTATCGATATTATTATGATCAACCTTATCAATCAATCTCAATTTTGTAGCATTTACAATATTAGTTAAATGTTACGTATCAATCAATTCATGTCATGTGTCCTTGGCATGTTATCAATTTCAGTCAATCAATCAATTTGACCATTGGTTTGGTCTACCTATAATCATCCTATTCAATCCATATCGTCGTCACATTCTCATCAAAGGATACTGTCGCATTTATTTAATCAATTTGGCCAATCATTTGCTAATTTTCTCTATAGGATTAAATAACCCATAATTTAATCCTATGTCATTCTTACTAATTATTCTTCCTAACTATCATTCTAAATTAATTAATTATATTAATTAATTGATTCATCATTCGCAAACCATGAAAATTCACAATTTCCTAAGTCACATTTTCTATCATTAATTCCATTTTTACTAATTCCTATTTTGTGGAATAAAAGGATTTTTAATTCAAATATTCCATGAAATATTGACATCATCGTGACACTTGGGTATGACACCTCATGGATTCTCCTTTATAAATTGGTTAAGATATGTCATAATTCAATATTATAATTCTCTTACGCATGGCTATCTTTGGCTTCTTTGTCATAGATTCTTGGCTTTAAGTGGGCTTGAGGTGTCTTATGATGCATCATAGATTCTCTTCCACATTTAGCCAAGTTTGACTCCCATGTGTCATAGAATCCTACATTTGGCATCTTTTGTCATATGCGTCATGGATTCTCAAAGGAATCTCTTGCCACATTGCACATCTAAGGGTGACAAATCCAATGCTCTCATCCTCCATGCAATTATAAAATGAGCATTCTTCCTCTCATTTCCAATCCCTAATTTCTTAAGCCTTTTCAGGTCCCTATCTTCTTGCATTTTGCATTCTTGAACATCTCACATTCAAATCACAACTTCAAGTATTCTCATAGCATTATCATCATCTTAGGCTTTTGCTTCAACTTTGTATGCACTATAGGAAATTTTGGAGCTACAACATTTGGAGAAGAAAGAAGGACATGGGAGCTACAAATGAAAGAGGGGGTTTCTAACCTTGTGTTGATTTCTTTATTAGTTTGGCTTTCATGGTAGACTAGTGGGTGTTAGCATATGTTGATTGAGTTTGTGATTTTCTCATTGTATGTTAGACATTAGTGTATTTTCTAGTCCTACAATATCATTGTTATGATATATGTTAAATTGCAATGTATCGATGATAGGGATTTTAGTAGTAGATTAAATCCATTTTCACATACTTTGGCAGTGAGTAGTGAGTCTATTTGTAGTGGTGCTTAGTCATATTCTTTTGTAAGGGTAGTTAGCCTGACCAATGGCAAGATAACCCGCAATGAGAAAAATTGGTAGTGAACCTTTGTAAAAATCACCTTAACTAGTATCACCCTAACGTGTGTTTATATCATGAGAATTAGCATCTTTGTGCTTTTTCCCAATTTGGGTTTCCACATACATTTTGGTTTTGTGTCAATATTCATGTACTCCCATTACATTTATTATGAATGTTTCATGTAATTACTCAATAGATCATAAGTTAATAGTGTTATTATTTATGAGTTTATCAACAAAGTAAGAGTTATATAAAGTGTGGAAAAACTTAATTCACCCCCCTCTCAATGATTCAACTTGATCAATAGATCAAAAGGGCTTAGACCTTCTTCTGATGTGTTGGTTTTTTAGTGCCTACCCCTAGTTCACATTTTTGTTATCATTGACAAACTCTTCTAGGCTAGTTTTATGCTTGTTTATCAGTAGCATTGTTTAGAGATTATCAATTATTGTTTCAGATTCAGTTGATTTTACAATGAGATTACTTGGTACTCTATATTTCATGTATTCATGATGATTATCATAGTGTTCGCAATTATTGATGATGATTAGTTAGATGGATTATCATATGTGTTTTCTTATGGATACTTACCCCATACTTGCATGTGTATGGTGTGTGTGTTTGTTTTCTTTATGTATGGTGTTTCTAATGTGGTTAAGGAAGGGAGTCATAGTCACTTGCTAGTTGAGATCTACACGATGCACCACTTCCTGCCATTGCCTATTTAGCTTAGTATGTATTTCGTTTGTACATGCATGGATTTTATGCAAGTTGTAGGTACCAAAAATCGACTTCCTTGAATTGCCAGGATGAGCATACCCTATCACATTATCTCAATGGTAAGAGAGGGGAGATAAATTCTTAAGTCCAAATACTAAACCCTTAAGCCATTTGTCCTAATTGACAATTAGGACAAGTATTTGAGTCGTGTACCTCCTGAATGTGTCGGATGATGTTAATTCATGATTATAACCCTTTAGTTTGATTTTGTATGTGTTTTTCTATGGTGGATTTTTGTATTTTTTTCTATGAGTCCTTGGTGAATTTTCTATAAATTAAGTCTAATTAAAAGATTAAATTAATGATTTAATTTAATGAAAAATTATGATGATGTTTTAATATTTAATTATATTTAATTAATTGATAAATTAATTAAATAAAAAGAATTAAATTTGGAGATAAAAGTTATAAGGATAATTTTAGAACGTGATAATATTTATTTAATAATATATTTAGAGTTAATTTTTAAATAAATGCTAAATATTATTATTATTTAAGTTAATAAATATTTTATCAATTAAGTTTCAAAAATAAATTAAAAAGTGAAAATATATTAATTAAAAGTTTTAAGTTTGCATGATGCATGCATGAGATTAAAATACAAGAAATTAATTAAAAAGATAAAACAAGTATATGTAATAAAGATATTTTAATTGCATGAAGTGCGCATGAGTTTAAAAATTAATTAATTTATTAAAAAAAAGTCAACTAAAAATTAAATAAATTTATTTAATAATTCATTTGACGTGCATGAAAAGATAAAAGAGAAGATAAAGAAAGATTAAAAAAAGTTAAATTTGGAGTTGAAGTTTGTTGAGCACGAAAGTCTCCCGAGTGAATGCACAATTAGTGCCCCAATTTAAGGAGAGAACTCCTTATCACCAATGGAGGGTTCATTTTCGAGAGAGATGAATTTGGACTCTAACTTGGAAGAAAATTTGGAAGTGAATTTTGGAAGGGGAAATTTTGGGAAAATTGCTAGAGAGAAGTTCTTGGATAAGAGAAAATGCTCTCATGAATCTTCTAGGCATTGCGATTTTAGCATTTGAACCAGGTAGGTTCTTGAGTCCTGTTCACCCAGTTAGAATTATGTTATTTAGATACTCTTGTCTTCTTCGTGATTGTTAAAATCAAATTTTTAGGTATCTATCATGTCCCCTTTTCAAATAATTAAAAATAATAAACTTTGCTAAGGTAGGCAGGCTCCAGAAAGGTGAAGTTTAGGCAAAAGGGGCTAATCTTTGGAAACCAATGGACTAATAAATAAAAATTATTATTAAATTATATGTTATTAACCCCTCTTGGATGTGAGTTAGGGTTATGCCCTCTTTTAAGGGGTTTGGAGGCATTTTGGGCTCATTCCATAACTTGATTTTTGCTCATTTCTTTGATTTTCTTCAGACGCTGCCAAACCTGTGGAGAAGGAGACCCAAGAATGGGAGTTTGAAAGTTTCTAAGAAGGCTAAGGATGGGTGTTTGAAGCCATTCCATGTGCATGCTCATACAGAGTTTTCCTTTGTGTTGAACAGTGCAGATTTGTGGGTTTTCGGGTGTGTTTTTTGTATGAGTTTGGTGCTTTCAATTGAGTATTTCATATCAGTTTGGATTGCTGTTGTATTTCAGACTTTAAAATGTTAAAATAGAGCTAAATATATGTATTGGGACATGATTAAACTTATGAGATAGATTATTAGTGTTTTTGTGGTGATTTCGGGCATTTTTGTGTTAATTTCGGGAGCTCGATGAGCATAGTTTTTGTCCTACATTTGTGAGCTGTTGAGTAAATGCTATAAAAATCTAGAAATTTCATTTTGTAGGCTGTTATTCTGCTGAAATTTCTGTAAAAATGTCCATTTTTAGATTTATTAATAATTTGTGAAGTTGTGAAGTTTTTTGGCACTATTTCGGACATACCCGATTTGGGTTTATTTGAGAAATTGGTGGATCTTTGTAATATTGGTTGTTTGGTTTTGAAAATCTGATTTGAGGCTTGAAATATCATATAAAATTAGAAAAGGGACATTTCAGTGGTATCAAAGCAATGATCTTGCCAGCCTGAGGGTTTGTAGAAGTTTGCATGTCAGTTTTGACAACTACCCAGATCTTGCATGTCATAATTTATGGTTGCACATTGCTTCTAATCAGTTGCATGTCAAAATTTATGGTCGCATGCAACTAAGTGAAAGAGAAAAAGGATATTTGTAGCGAGAAAAGAATAAAAAATTTTTGATCAAACCTCCAATTGAAAGTAAAAGTACAAAATCCAAGGAAGGGAAAAGTATGGTTGATCCAGATGAAATGGCAAAGAAATTCTTCCAAGACATCCAAAATACTCAGAAGCAAACAGTGGATAGTTTGGCAGAAACTAGAGAGGCTTTGCGAATATTGACAGAAAAACTACAAGGAGTTGCATCTATTAATGAGAAAGGGAGCACCTCAGAGGAGCCAAGAAATCTGAAATCCACACCATCTAAATCAACCAAAACTATTTTCTTGCCTGTAGATGAGCCACCAGTACCAAATCCAGCCATTAATCCTGTGGAAGAGGTTACAGGTAACTTGATTGCATTAAGAGCTACTTACAATGGCTTAGATGATGACTTTCGTAGTTTGGTTCCTTTTAGAGAATATGTGGATATGATGAACACTTTGATGCCCAAGAAAGAGAACAGGAGGGAGCATGACGTAAGTGGAAGAGAGCTCAAAAATAAAATAAGCAAGTTTACAGCACCTACTTTTGATGGAACAAATAAAATTTCAACTAGAGCATGGCTACAAAAATTATAGACTTTCTTCACACTTAACCCCATGAAGGAGAGTGATGTTGTTCAATTTGCAAGTCTACACTTGGAAGATGCAGCCTATGATTGGTGGTATCATGGAATGACTACTCAAGGTCGTGATCAGGTAACTACATTTGATGATTTCAGTCAAAGAGTGATAGATAGATTTGACCTCAAGGATGATGAAGAGTACTTTAAAGAATTGTCAAAGTTGAAGCAAACCAAATCAGTTAATGAGTATATAGAAGAGTTTCAAAAAATGGTTGTTATGGTACCTGATATGAGTGAAAAGAGGATTGTTTGTCTTTTTCTTGATGGTTTAGAAGATTTTGTTAAGGGTTTGGTTAAGGCTTTCTCACCCTCAACCTTACAGGAAGCTATCAAAAGAAGCTTGCAACTTGAAACTTGCGTGCCTATGAAATCAGTCACAAATCAAAAACCCCCAAATCTTTGGCAACATAAGAGAAATTTTCAGAAAAAGACTTTCCCAACACTACCACCAAAAGATGTGATAAATGTGGCAAAAAAGAAGGTAGATGAAGAGACTAGGAGTGAATTACGAAAGAAAAAGCTTTGTTTTACTTGTAGAGAACCATGGGTTCCAGGACACAGATGTTTGGGGAAAGGTCAAGTGCACTATATTGAAGTTGCTTCAGAATTTGATTCAGATGAGCATGAGGAATTTCATGACACTAAGGAGGAGGTAGAAGAATAGAAATAAAAAGAAATCAGCAAGGATGGCACTTTAGCAGCATTATCAGGAGTCCCAAGATACCATCCCTTTCGAATACAAGGGGTACTAGCAGGGCAAAGGTTGACAGTTCTTCTTGATAGTGGGGCAACTCACAATTTTATTGATGAGGGATTTGTCATGAAAAGAGGGCTTAAAGAAAAAGATTTTGAGGGATTCAATGTTGTTGTGGCTGATGGATTCACTATGCCTTGCACACGGGTGGTGAAACAACTCAAGATGACCTTAGGAGATTATGAGTTATGTGATGACTTCTATGTGGTTGGTATTGGGGAGACAGATCTTGTATTGGGTGTTCAATGGTTGCACTCTATTGGAGGCCATTACATGAACCATCAAACTATGGAGTTTAAATTTCATTCCAATGGGAAAGAAGTCATATTGAGAGGCTTATCGAATGGAGCACCTAAGGCGGTCTCTGTAAAGAGGATGGAGAGGAATTTTCGAAGAGGACAAGTAGCATGGGCAGCAGGAGTCATAATCCATCCAACAAGCTCTCCAAAGAATCAAGGAAATTTCCATTTTGAAATTCAAAATATTCTTGATAAGCATAGTATAGTTTTCAATGACTTGCCTCCAGGATTACCACCAGATAGAGGTTTTGAACATGTTATAGAGTTAGAACAAAGTGCCAAACCAGTTATAACAACCCCATACTGCCATCCAAGAGGTTATAAGGAAGAAATTGAAAAAACTATTAAAGAACTCCTGGACATGGGATTCATAAGGCCTAGCTCTAGTCCATTTGCATCATCTGTGGTACTTGTCAAGAAAAAGGATGGTACAGTGAGAATGTGTATAAACTACAGGGCTCTAAACAAGAAGACCATAAAAAATAGGTATCCCATACCACGCATAGATGAACTCATTGATGAGTTACATGGTGTTGTATACTTCTCAAAAATTGACTTAAGATTAGGGTACCATCAAATCCAAATGAGGAGTGAAGATGTGGAAAAGACTGCTTTCAAATGTCACTATGGGCACTTTGAATTTCTTGTTATGCCATTTGGCCTCACTAATGCACCTGCAACATTCCAATCTTGTATGAATAAGGTATTTAGCCAGCATCTTCAAAAATTTATTTTGGTATTTTTTGATGATATCTTGATTTACAGTAAAACATGGGAAGAGCATCTAAAGCACATAGACACTGTTTTGGAAATCTTGGAGCAGCAATCCTTCTATGCTAAGCTATCTAAATGTGAGTTTGGTTTGACAGAGATCCTATATTTGGGACATATTATAAGTTCTAAAGGAGTAAAGGTTGATCAACAAAAAATCCAAGCAATTTTGGATTGGCCTCCACCCACTAATCTTACACAGTTGAGAGGTTTCTTCGGGTTGTGTAGCTACTATAGAAGATTTGCCAAGGGATTTTCTCAGCTTGCTGCCCCCTTGACTGATTTGACAAAGAAAGGAGCTTTTGTTTGGACAGAAGAGGCACAAAAAATATTTGATAAGCTTAAGGAGGTAATGAGTTCATGCCCTGTGCTTGCAATTCCAGATTTCTCTTTACCTTTTGTTGTTGAATGTGATGCTTCTGGAGAAGGTATAGGGGATGTCCTAACTCAAAGGGGACATCCAATAGCATTTGAGAGTAGAAAATTAAATCAATCACAGAAAGGTTACTCCATCTATGATAAGGAAATGTTGGCAATCATGCATGCACTTCATAAGTTTAGACAATATTTGGTATGTGGGAGATTCATTGTAAAGATAGACCATAATAGCCTTAGGTTCTTCTTGAACCAAAGGGATTTGAATGACCGTCAACAAAAATGGGTAAGCAAATTGCAAGCTTATGATTTTGATATTGAATACATGAAAGGAAAGAATAATGTGGTTGTTGATGCTCTCTCAAGAAAGCCCACTTTGTGTTCCTTAACATCTATCTCTACTGATTGGAAAGTCTCCATAATTTTAGAGTATGCTAAAGATTCCTTTGCCACCAAGATTTTGGATAAGTTAGTGGATGATAACAGGTACAAGGTTGTTGATGAATTGATTTATTACAAGAACAGGATCTTCTTAGTGCCAGGATCAAAAACTAAGGAGAGGATATTGAGGGCCTTTCATGACACACCTTTGGCTGGTCATTAGGGATACTTCAAGACATACAGGCAAATTCGAGAGTGGTTTCATGGAAGGGTATGAAGGAGGATGTCCTTAAACACATTAAGGAATGTATGGTATGCCAACAAAGCAAGAGTGAGCAAAATTTTTTGGCAGGGTTGTTGCAGCCACTTCCTATTCCTGAACAAAAATGGGAAAGTATTTCTATGGACTTCATCACTAGGTTGCCCAAGGTTCAAAGTAAGGATTGCATATATGTGGTGGTAGATAGACTAACTAAATATGCACATTTCTTTCCTATCACATCTAATTTCAAGGCATCACAAGTGGCCGAATTGTTCTTCAAGGAATTTTTTAGATTACATGGTTTGCCTAGAAACATTGTTAGTGATCGGGACAGTAGATTCCTCAGCTCTTTTTGGAAGGAGCTCTTTCATTTGGCAGGAACTGAACTCACTCCCAGTACTAGCTATCACCCTCAAACAGATGGACAAATAGAGATAGTTAATAAATGGATAGAGGGATATTTGAGGAACTATGTTTCAAATCAACAACATGCTTGGGTGAAATGGTTACACCTAGGGGAGTATTGTTACAATACATCTCATCACATGTCTATTGGTATGCCTCCTTTTCATGCTCTTTATGGTTATGATGCCCTTTCCTTTGTTGATCTAATACTTTTTGATAGCAGAGTACCTGCAACAAGTGATTTCGTCAAGCAAAGCCAAGACATAATAAGGTTCCTCAAGGATAATCTACAACATGCACAAAACCAACAAAAGTTATATGCTGATAGGAAAAGGATTGAAAGATCTCTTGAGGTGGGAGATTTGGTATTTGTTAGGTTGCAGCCATATAAGCAAAGCACCTTGAAGAGGAGTGGGGCAGAGAAACTCAAGCCAAGGTTCTATGGGCCTTATAAGATCATCAAGAAGGTAGGAGAGGTAGCTTATGAATTGGAGCTCCCACCAAACAACAAAATACATAATATTTTCCATGTATCTTGCCTGAAGAAGGTTCTAGGCCAGCAAATTATAGTATCTACAGAATTACCACTTCTTGATGATGAAGGGAAATTAGTTTTGATACCAGAAGAGATTTTGGATACAAGAGAGAAAAGATTGAGAAATAGGAGCGTCATAGAGCATTTGGTCAAATGGAAAGGATTACCACTAGAGGATGCAACTTGGGAAGGAGAACATATTCTTGAGAATTCCAACCTTCATTTCTTGAGGACAAGCAATATTTGGGAGGGGAGGACTTGTCATGTCCCCTTTTCAAATAATTAAAAATAATAAACTTTGCTAAGGCAGGTAGGCTCCAGAAAGGTGAAGTTTCGGCAAAAGGGGCTAATCTTTGGAAACCAATGGACTAATAAATAAAAATTATTATTAAATTATGTTTTATTAACCCCTCTTGGACGTGAGTTAGGGTTATGCCCTCTTTTAAGTGGTTTGGAGGCATTTTGGGCTCATTCCAGAACTTGATTTTTGCTCATTTCTTTGATTTTCTTCAGAGGCTGCCAAACCTGTGGAGAAGAAGACCCAAGAATGGGAGTTTGCAGGTTTTTAGGAAGGCTAAGGATGGGAGTTTGAAGCCATTCCATGTGCATGCTCATACAGAGTTTGCCTTTGTGCTGAACAGTGCAGATTTGTGGATTTTCGAGTGTGTTTTTTGTATGAGTTTGGTGTTTTCAGTTGAGTATTTCATATCAGTTTGGGTTGCTGCTACATTTTAGACTTTAAGATGTTAAAATAGAGCTGAATATATGTATTGGGATGTGATTAAACTTCTAAGCTAGATTTTTAGTGTTTTTGTGGTGTTTTTGGGCATTTTTGTGTTAATTTTGGGAGCCTAATGAGCATAATTTTTGTCCTACATTTGTGAGCTGTTGTGTAAAGGCTATACAGACCTGGAAATGTCATTTTGTAGGCCGTTATGCTACTGAAATTTTTGTAAAAATGTCCATTTTCAGATTTATTAATAATTTGTGAAGATGTGAAGTTTTTTGGCACTATTTCGGACATACCCGATTTGGGTTTATTTGAGAAATTGGTGGATCTTTGTAATATTGGTTGTTTGGTTTTGAAAATCTGATTTGAGGCTTGAAATATCATATAAAATCAGAAAAGGGACATTTCAGTATCGTTGTATGAATCTTTTGCTCTCTTGTTAGGAACTTTATGATATTGTGATATATCTCATATGTATATAAGAACTAGAAAATAAATCAATTTGAAAACCTTGTCCATAGGTAAAAAGAAATTGTATTTAATTCGAGTTGGTTTTGAAATTTTAAAAAAAAAAATTTAAAGAGAAAATTTGATTGGTTGCTCGAATTTTCTCTATTAGGTTAATGTTGAAAACAATTTTTTAAAAAATATTTTTAAAAAAAAACGAAATTTTGAGGGGTTATTGTTTATAGAATTTTACATAAAATATATCTAAAAATATATATAATTAAAAAAATGTTATTATAAAATTTTATATTAATAATAAATAATTATATATATATATATATATATATATATATATATATATATATATATATATATATATATATATATATATATTGTGGGGGGGTTTATACCCACCACCCATCTTTTAATAGTGGTTGCGGCTGCTTAAGCAGAGCGTAAGCCTACCAATGGCAGACCGCAGCTACCTTTGGCAGCTCGCAGGCCTGCAATAACAGACCACCCATGTTTTAATACAAGGGGTGTGTTTTAAAATTATATTTTATAATTATAATTTTTTATAAATTTTAAATTATATTAAATTTATATTATTATTTATTAATAATTTATTATTAAATTATATTAATAATTAAATGAATTATTTCATAAACTTTGTTATTAGAAAATTTAGATTTTAAATAAATTTTTTTATTAAAAGTTTCTTAATTAATTATTAATAATTTTAATCATTATTATTGATTAGTATATTTATCAATTAGAGTATTATTTGTTAATAATTATTAAGTTTAATAAAATATTAATGAATGATAATATGATTAGTTTATTAATTAATTTAATTTAATTTAATTTAATTAAGTTAGTTAATAATTGAAGTAATGTAATAAAATATTGATCAATTTAAATAAATGGAATTTGATTGAGATCGAGTTAAAGGGGAGTATTTAATGGAAGTGAATTCATTTGATGATGATAATGATTTTTGATAAAATCAAAATTATTTTATTGAAAGATCATTAGTTATAATCTTAATGTTTTAAATAATCAAACATCAACCCAAAGGGTATTTTTAGGGAAATTGATTTTAGAAAAATTATTATGGGTGTATATCCTTATTGTTATTCAAACAAATGCTTGGGTTAACTATAGGGAAACAGAGAATACTTTTACTTGAAACCTACATTGAACGAAAAATTGAAACCTTACTTTTAACTCAACAATGTGTTTTATATTCAACCAAACTATGAGACTTACTGTTTTCTATGTGTTGTCTATGCTTTGGGGTTTTGGGGGTTGATTTAGCTTGGACCAATCTTAGGTTGTTACTAGAGGCTTGTGGGTTATGCGTTTGTGATGTCATGATGATATTTTGATCTCAATCTCTTTATACCCAACCATGGTAATGTGATGATATGCTCTATGATGAGTTTGTATTTTACTGTTTGTTATTGCTTTCCAGTCTTCTTGTGTGAAGCTGAGGTGTATGTATATGAGATACTTGACTCAACCTTTTTTGAGTCCTCTATTAGTTATACATGGGTTACTTTCCAATCGCCTTGATGGGACTGAAGTGTTTGCTATGTTCTTGATGATGTCATGGTGTGACATGTTTGACTTGACCATTTTGGAGTCTTTGATCAGTATTATCTTGGGATACTTTCCGGTTGCTCATTGAGAATCGATGGATATTGTGAATTGTCATTTGATGCTTTCCAGTTGCTCGTGGAGAACTGGTGTAATTATTGTAGATTATCTTTTGATGTTTTCTAGTCGCTTGTATAGGACTGAGGTGATTTTACTATGATTCCTTCTTTTGTGCTTTTATCGCTTAGGGTAGGTTATCTACTTGTACTATCGAGAGGGGCTTGTAATGGGGGCCAGGGCCCTAAGTGGCTGCTAGGGTAACTCATTGTAAGTTGTTTTAATAAGTGAAAACATTACAATAAATAGGGATTAAAATGAACCTAATAAGATAATTGTATGTTCTCACCCATGCCTTGAGTGTTAGTACAGACTAGATGGGAGTAGAGAGAACGCTTGGTTGTGACCTTGCATTCCGTAGTATGCCTTGTCAATACAAGAGGATACTAGTGGCCGCATGGGGATCACTACGGACCCTGGAGTCCTAAGAAACTACCAGGGTAACTTCTACATGATTCATGAGATGACACTTGCCCGCTTACATAGTAGGTTTCCTACATGTCTTGTGTGCCTTTGTGAATTAGATGTCAACCTGTCTTAGAACCTTTGGGTTAGAATACTTTTAGGATTTCCTAGACTTAGAGAGAACTTGTGTTATGTGATTTGATATCATGTTTGGGACTTGAGACTATCTCCTCAGTGCGGTGGGAGTGGGCCATTTAGGTTCCGCGCAGTTGGGTGGTAGTGCTTTTTCACTCTTACCATTGAGATCCGTCCGTAGTCACCATGGTTGGAGCTTCTTGGGATGCTTGTTTATCATGTTTAGATGATGTTATTTACTAACACATTTCTTTATATTGATGATTAGCATGTGAAAGGTGATGTTATCTACTTTGTAGGATCATCTTATGCTTTATTCTCGCATGTTAGATTTCTTTATGCTTATGTTGTAGAATGTTTTAGTATTGGCGTCCCTATTACGATAGTACCAATGATCTGATTGGTTGCTTGGGATGTTACGCGTGGGGGATGGCTAGGGCCCATGATGGTCTTATGATGCTATTGATGGTTGGGGGGAACCGTGCACTTAGTTAGTTGTGTTTTATGATGGATAGTTGTATTTCATATTGGATGTTTATATCTTTTATGATGGATGGATGTATCTTGCATGGTGAATGGTTTCATTTATTTACTGTACTTTGTATCATGGATTCGAGGAGAATGATGTATCTTTATTTCTACATATGTATATTCTTTTAGCCTTTCATACCCTGTGACATGTACAGTGGATGATTGAGCATTTTGAATTAATTTACCAAGAGGCATTTAGAACAAATGAATAGTATGGACATTGGAATTTTCATTATTCTTTCATGTGGATGTGGTAGTTGTTAGACTTAGTATTAGATTAATTTAAATGTAATTCCATGTCATGGGATCCTTAAGGAATGTAACCTGTTATGCATGCTTTTAGTTGATTGTATGTTATTGCTTTTGCTACCATGTGTTTGATGTGTTTGCTATCTTTCTTACTTTAAAAAAAAAAAAAGGTTGGCAAACTTAGTAAAACTTTAGGTCATTTCTTTTGGGTCCCATGGTGGGGTGTTACAGGCTCCTCTCACCAAAAAATTATGAATAATACTATTTTCATGAGATGTTCCTCTATTGGTGAAGCTTGTACCCTCAAAAGGATTTTTTAATCTTATGTATGTGTTGTAGGCTAATGTATTAATTATGCTAAAATATCCTTTTAATGGTTGAACTCTCCTTTGCATGTCAATCCAAACATGATACTAAAGCCTTTTATAGCTTTAGATTGGCTAAAGTCATTAATTTCAAGATAGTGTAGTTAAAGGATGACTCTAATAATAAAATTCAATGCTTAAAAGGCTATCAAAATCCTTCATGGATAATTGAAAAAATGGATTGCTAAATTTTAGAAAAGCTTAAGGACCTTTTAAAAAGTGCATGTAATTCATTCCCACTAGAAACGAATTGGGTTGTTGAATGCTTTAAAAATGTGGGTGTTTAGGAAAACAAAGAGATGTGGCATATAGGTGATTATGTACTCGAAGATGTTAAAGCCCTATTGAGATGTGATATATGTCAACCATAGAGAACCTCCCCTCATATTCTTCAATGATGACATTATTGAGTTAGTTGTCCTTGTTATCATCATGAAGAGTGTTATGAATTTAAGGAGATTATTATTTTTTACATGTCATAGTATCTTTCATGCTTTCTAGGTGCTTTATAAAAAATGTTCAACAATTTTCTATCATGTATTCTAGTTTCTTGACCATAACAACACCCATAAAAAATAGGAAAAAGGATATAACCTCTTAAGTTTGAGGAGGTCAAAAGTGATGACACTATTTGGATAATCTTGAAGCAATAGGACTTAACTCCTCCTATTGAGAAATTACATGGGTTTGATCCCAATGTTACTACAAAATTTGTCAAGGATTGGAATGAAAAGCATGTTTCTTTTTTCAAAAGGAATTTTGAAACTAATAAAAAACTAGTGGAAGAGATAATTTTTTTGCCTATGGAAGGGGAAAAGTTTTATAGAGATAGGAGGTTCTTAGATGTGGCAGTCAACAAGTTCCCCAAAGATGATAAAGAGAAGAAGAAATTGGTCAAAACCATGAAGAGAAGCTATGACACAAGTATGATCAAATCTATTTGGCACTCTTTAAATATGTTATTATGATACACGCTACCCTTGAAAATTGTTATACTAGGGATTTTGGGCTTCATTTTGCTGTGATGAAAATTTTTAGGCATAAAGTGCATATTTCATTTCCTTTTTACATGCAAACCTCTATTATATCAATATTAAAGAGTATAGGAAAAACAAGAAAAAAATGATCATTCATTAGAGTTCACTATTATTAATTTTTGAGCATTTGAAAACTCAATCATCTCCTTCCATAGTAGTATCTACCTACTCCTATGAACCAAATTATGAGGGAAAACAATAACCTACCTACAGCTAAAGCATAAGGTACTTTGGATATTTTATCCTCCTGTTATTGTATCTTTAGACATATCTCCTTAGTCGATTTCAAATGACTAGGCAAAGGTGTGTTGATAGATATGGCATTCTCTAGATAGAAATGTTGTAACACCTCCTCAATAAAATCGACTTGAGATGATGTCAATTTTCTGTTCTTCTTATCTCTACAAATTTTCATACCAAAGATTTTTTTTGCTACCCCCAAATCCATCATAGCAAATAAACGTGCTAACTATTATTTCAACCTCTTAACATGATCCATGTTAGATCTTGGTACAAGCATATCATCAACATATAAACATAGAATAATATATCTATCATCATCCATTCTCTTAAATTAAACACAATGGTCAGAGTGACACCAAGTGTATCCATGCTCATTCATAAAATTGTCAAATTTATTATACCAATTATGAGGTGCTTACTTCAATTCATATACACTTTTTGTCAATATGCACACTAAATTCTCCTTACCTTTGACCTCAAATCCCTGTGGTTGTTCCATGTATATTTCTTCATCCAAATAACCATGAAGAAAAGTTATTTTAACATCAAGTTGTTCCAAATAGAAATCTCTAGCAACCATAATACTTAGAATAGTATGAGTAGAAGTCATTTTAACAACTGGAGAAAAAACTCATCAAAATCAATGACCTTTTTTTGTGAAAATCCTTTTACAACTAACTTGGATTTATATATTTTCTTACCTCCATCCTCTTCTTTAAGCCTATAAACCCATTTATTTTGCAAAGCCCTTTTATCTGTAGGTAAGTTACAATAAATCCCAAGTCTATTTTTTCAACAAATAGTCCATTTATTTTATAAATGTAGACTTTCACTGAATCTTTGTATCCACCTGCATTGCTTCATCATATCCTTCATCATATCAATTAATAAAATAGAGTACAAAGAGAGAGAAAATCTTTCTAGAGATCTACTTGGCCTTGTTGGTTGTCTAACAATCACTGGGTTTTGTGGTATTTGTTTTTTTTGTTGTTGTTCTTATTGTGGAGCATGAGGACTACTAGAACATCATCCTTTTGAGTATCATCCAACACTACATAATCATTTTATTTCTTCTCATGTCGTTGCAATAGATCTTTGTTCAACACTTTCTCATTGAATGTGACATCTCCACTTCTTATAATTTTATGATTGTCAAAAGCCCAATGTTTATAGCCAAATTCATTAATGTCATATCCAATAAATACACATTTCTTACTTTTAGCTTCCATCTTGATTCTATTTTTAGAATTTATATATGCAAATGCTTCATAACCAAAGGTTTTGAGAAAATAATAACTCAACTTCTTACCGGTCCATGCTTCCTCTAGAATACACCAACTCAAATGAATAGAGAGACCTCTATTGATTAAATATACAACAATATTAATAGACTCTTCCCACTTATTTAAGAGTAGCCCAACATTCAACCTTATACTCCTTGCACACTCCATTATTGTCATGTTCACGCCTTCAACCACTTCATTTTCTTGTGAAGTCATTTGAACAAATTTATGCCTACAAATATCATTAGTGGAACAATAATATTCAAAATCTTTCCTATAATACTCACCATCATTATCAGATTTGAGACATTTTAGTCTTTTACCAGTCTTATTTTCAACCAAGCTTTTCCATATATTAAGAGTTTCAAATACATCATATTTATGTTTAAGGAAATAAACCCACATTTTTCTAGTTACATCGTCAATGAGTGCAACATAATATAGAGAGCCACCAAGGGAAGATGCCTGAGTTGGTCCCCATACATCTATATACACAAGATCTAATTTTTTAAAAAAAAATTTCCTATCCACCCTTCACCTAACTAACTCTTTTTTATTTTCCATAAACACAACTTTCAAAGAAATCCATATTGACACTTTTTAAACCTGGTAAAATTTCTTTGAATGAAGTAATTTCATACCTTTTCTCACTCATGTGCCCAATCCTATAATGCCATGGTGTTGTTTCAAAATAACTGTTTGACATTCTTCCTCCTCAACTACAATAATTGTTCCTGAAAACTGATTTTTTTTTGAAATAATTAAATAGAAGAAACAATATGACCTATACACAGATATAAGGTGCTTACTTTACAACCTTTTGCTACTACTAAGGAACCTTTTGAAATCTTCCAATTTTTATCATTAAAAGAAACTATGCAACCATCATCACCTAGTTTTCCTACTAAAATTAAATTCCTACTAAGCCTTTGAATGTGTCTTACCTTATGTAGTAGCTATTGATTCTCTTTCTATAAATTTTTTAATTCTTCCCTTTTCAACAACCTCATGGGTTCATTA
Organism: Cupressus sempervirens; assembly: GCA_028749045.1. Taxonomy (NCBI): domain Eukaryota; kingdom Viridiplantae; phylum Streptophyta; class Pinopsida; order Cupressales; family Cupressaceae; genus Cupressus; species Cupressus sempervirens. Next base: position 503,163,396 of record CM053784.1, read on the forward strand.
TCTCCCTAATAAACTAGCCCAAAATCCCCTTAGACATAATCAAGAAACTAACTTCTATGAGGAGTAACACAAAATGAAGCCCCTAAATCTAAAACCCATGAATCATCAACATTTTCCAAGGAAAGAAGAAAAGAACCCTTTTCAAATTTGTTACTTACCACATTTGCCTCCTTTTTTCCTTCTTGTTTGTCTCCTTCATTGTTCTTCTAAGACCAACACTATTTATTTTTATGACCTGCTTTTTGACACTACCAGTAGTGTCTTGGTCCCCTAGATTGAGACCTCTTTCCTTTTGATTTTCCTTTTGATTTTCCATAATTTCCACAATTGTTTCCTCTCATTTGTTTTGCCTCTACTTTGTGCTTTCAAGACACTTCTTGATGTAGATCCATCTAAGCTTTTCCTATGAATTTTCTCAGTTAGAATGACACCAACACATCATCAAATTTTAGGGTATTAGAACCAGAAACAAAGTTACTCACAACCATTATCAAGCCATTCCATCTTTCAGGTAAATAACACATAATCAAGAAAGCCATAATTTATTCATCAAAATTGATAATAACATAAGATAATTGACTAGTAATCATATTAAACTCATTTAACATTTAAATGATCAACAATAGATTCACCTTCTACCACATTCATATTAAATAAATGCTTCATGAGAAATATCATATTTAAAGTGGAAGACTTTTCATACAACTTTGCTAGGGTTTGCATCAACTCTTTAGTTATCTTCACTTTTATAATATTGATTATGCCATGGATAAAAAATACTTCCAAGTACCTTCTTGTCCAAAATCTCCTAGTCCTCATCTAACATATTTGGGTCTCTCATGGCCTTTCCTCCCAATGGCTGCCATAAATCCTTCTAATAAAGGTAGTCCCCCATTTGCATTTTTTTCAAAACTCAACCTTTTTCCTATTAAACTTCTCAACCTTCATCTTACCCATGTCTTCCATTGCTCCCATTTACTGCAAGACTTTCCTATAGACCATAACTGAAACAACCTTTCTCTAATACCACTTATTAGGATTAAAGAGATAGAAATAACAATTACATGCAAATATAACTAGTATAACAAAGGAATAAAGAATAAAAACGAGAACACAAGGCACAAATATTTAACACAGTTCACCCCATCCTTGGGCTACATCCACCAAACAATGAGTCCAATATTCTTATTATACAGTGATTGCAACTTGATTACAATATGCAATCCCTTACAACTCAATATCACTGCAAGAAGCTACTATCTCATCATACACTATAAAATCCCTAACCCTAATCCATTTTATACAAGATTTATGACGGTTACAAAATTAGGGGTAGAATATTTTGACCAATAGAAAATTAACTCCTAACACCTTTAATAATAGTAAATTCATTTTTTTTCTTTGGGGGCCTTGCCCCTCGACCCTTCACTATATTGCAACAAGGAACATGCTTTGGGCACTACCCCTTGACCTTGCCTTGGGTGTTGCCCCTTGACCCCACCTTGGGCATTATCCTAGGACCCTACATGGGGCATTGTCCCTTCACCCCAAGTATGGGGTTCCACCCCTAAAGTCCCATAGAGACATCTAGGGGGAAACCATGAAATATGAAGTGGAAAAAATTAACCTCTGAGTTTGGTTAGGCTCCTCATAACAACAATTTGGTGAGGGGAATCCCTAACAATATAATGATAATTGTTTGTGACTTTGTGCTTGACTTATTTGGATTGTAGAAATGGATTTTCAATGAAATAAAATAAATTAACATAAAGATTCGTGTTGTTAACATGAAACAAGACAATTATAATATTGAGAAATAGAGCTTGGATGAAAGAAAATCCATTGTGAAATCTATATGGAAATTAATACTTTTAATAACCTAAAGAAGAATTTTGACATAAGAATGATAAACTTCGAATAATTCCTTAAAAGAGATTATGATGAGAGATTGAAAATTTTAAAAAAGAAGTTTCAAAACATAAATGACAACCTCATATCCTTTTACTTGCAACCAAAAAGTGGTTAAAAGCTCCTTAGAATAATTACGATTTTAAATTAGCAAAATGATGAATTGAGCTATTTGAAATCTCCTACCGTTGGGGCTAGGGTTTTGGTTCCTTCTTATAATGCTAAGGTGAGATTGATTCCTTCTTATTCACTTGGAACCTATTATGTTCACCTCCAATAGCTGCTCATAATAAAAATAATACTTTTTGCACAAATGCATAAATCAACAACCTGAAAATGATCAATTATTAGTACATGTGCTATCATTTTTTGGGGCTTTTTATAAGCAGTAATTGAGGGGATCTATAAAAGTAGACATAGAGGTCATTAAAACATGGACGACTATAGATATAGCAATCATTGAAACATGGGTGGTTACTGAGTGATCTACCTTATATCTATTTATTTCTAATTGTGAAGTCCTACCCTTCTTTTTGATATAAGTTGAACTAATGGAAAAAACGATCTCAAAACAAAACAATGTAATCGAATACCCATAAAACTTTCATTCTCACCCTTACCCCGTTTGGTTGCTGGCATAGGAATAGAAAAATGGAATGGGAATGGAAATGAGGAATGAGAATAGAAATAGGCAATTCCAATCATGTTTGGTGCACTTGGAATTCGACTGGGAATATGTTAATCTATTGTTTGGTTGTACAAAAATAGAATAGGAATAAGGTTAAGTTTTGTATTTTAAAAAATATTTTTCCTAATTTTTTTTTAAATTTATTATTTTTTTAGTTAATTCATTTTTATTTTCATTTTTTTAAACAAATATATATAATTTAAAAAAATGTTATTAAATTTAAAAAAAAAAAAAATTTAACAAAAAAAATTAAAAAGTAAAAGTAAAAAAAAAAAATTCGAAAAAAAAAAAAAAATATATTTTTTAATGGAAAATCGAAATGGGAATGAAAATGGCCTATTCCAATAACATATATTTTTTGGCATAGACATATCCTCATTTTAGGGGCAAAATTAAAAATGTCTCATTTTAGGGCCCCGTTTGGTTGCCAGCATAGGAATAGAAAATTAGAATAAAAAAATGGAATGGGAATGGAAATGAGGAATGGGAATAGAAATAGGCAATTCCAATCATGTTTGGTGCACTTGGAGTTCGACTGGGAATATGTTAATCTATTGTTTGGTTGTACAAAAATAGAATAGGAATAAGGTTAAGTTTTGTATTTTTAAAAACATTTTTCCTAAAAAAAATTTTAATTTATTATTTTTTTAGTTAATTCATTTTCATTTTTTTAAACAAATAGATATAATTTAAAAAAATGTTATTAAAAAAAAATTTAAGAAAAAAAATTCAAAAAGTAAAAGTAAAAAAAAAAAAAAAAAAAAAAAAAAAATCGAAATTAAAAAAAAAAAAAAAATTAAAAAAAAAAAAAAATAATTTTTTTTTTTTTTTTTTTTTTTTTATAATGGAAAATCAGAATGGGAATGGAAATGGCCTATTCCAATAACATTTATTTTTTGGCATAGACATATGCTCATTTTAGAAGCAAAATTGGAATATGTCTTCCTATTCCCAATTCTGACTGAGCTTACCAAACAGCGAATATAAAACATATTCTAATTTCGTTTTCCTATTCCACTCATATTCCAACAACCAAACGGAACCTAAAACATATTCTAATTTCGTTTTGCAACCAAACGGGCCTTAATGTAAAAGATAATCTCACCGTCCAATAAGAACGACGAAAACTGTAGCTCAATAGAACATTCCATTTCGGGTCTTTAATACCACGCAAGATTTTTATAAAAGTTAGTTGACAACGTTGACTATTTCAATTGTGTATGTGAAAACGATTTCACTAACATCCAAAAATGCCCATCATGCTCCTCTAAATCTACTGCGACACTCTCTTCCTTTTCAAAAACTCGCTTTCCTTTTTTCAAATTAGGGAATAATGGACGATCTAATTAAGGGATTCGTTCGCACAAAGTTGCACCTGGATCAACCGGAGGATGATAATTCTGCTCATCCCTCCTACATTGAAAGATCCACCTGGGCTGAGGTTCCAATCTCTGCCATTTTAATTTCTTCAAGTGATATAGTGAATTCAATTTCTTTGAATTGAGAAAGTTTTCTTTATAGTCTTCCTTGCATTTGCATCCAAACTTAGCATATTAATTACCATGCCGACAAGTATGGAATGATTGACGATATTTTCTTTTACTTATGGCTACTAAATATGATGGATAATAGGCTAGTTACAGTTCTTAACATAGTTGCTGAGTATTATTTTTCTATTTGGATAGTCAATGTTTAATTTTTTAATTAATTCAATAATATGTACATAAAATATGAAATGTGATCTAAATTTTTAATGAAGTCTTTCTACATAATTTAATGTAATATACAGTTTATAATAAAAAATATATGTTATGAAATATGGTTATTATTTTGGTTCTGTATGGAGGGATTTTTGACTTGGCCCACTTGAGTTGAGGTCACACGGTGGACAACATGCACACATAGTATCAACACAGATTGCCTTACGGTAGCCCAGCAGGGGCGGGAAGGGGTTATTTAAGTTATTTTGCATCAAACCCTTCAGCACATTGGATCAACAAGGGCAAAAAACCAATGATCACTATTAGTCCAATAGGGGTTTGAACCTTGGTGGCACGACCATCGCCACCACCACCACTTAACCACCATAGTATGTGATGAAGCCCAAATCATGGTTACTTTTTCTTATTAGAGTTGGTTTCCAATATTTTTTTGGTTGTTATAAGGATAAATAGTCTTGACTCTTTTTAAATTTCTGGTATTAGAAACATGGATCATTTACAGTGCACAGATAATCGATTTCCTTAACTTAGTACCAATATATATATATATATATATATATATATATATATATATATATAAAGATCTTTTTTGTACTTCTTTGATATTAGAAATATGGGTATTTTTAGTATAAGAATAATGTAATATCATATTCTTTATATAAAAGTTTAGATCTTTTTTATTCAGTTTCAAGGAAAAATTAAAATTCAGCCCTTAGATGAATATTCAACAAAACTAAAGAATTTACTACTAGTTGTTGCAAATTTTGAAGAGTGGATGTTGCATGAGATTTGATAGCTAACATTTTCAATTGATGCCAAATTTTGGAAATTTCTTGAAAAGATGCGAAAGGTGAAAATGCAGCACATAAAAACTACTTAGCCCTATGTGCACCTGACTGTGTTAAGATTATGAAACCTTGATGGCAAAAAATACCATAGCCCTAAATACATACTTATTACTAAACAATTCTGTCTTCAAGGTGACAAAATTCAATCACATAATTAAATCATCTGTGTAGCAATACATTCCCAGTGATTGAAGCTTGAAGAAATATAGTAAATAGTATAACATCTAATGGTAATCTCATTATCAAATCAACCTAATCTACAGTTCAAACTTGCACAACTCAATATGAGTATGCAGACTCGCTGCATACATATTGATACTTGATAGTAACTAAGAAACATAAACCACATTCTCATTTATATGGCAAACTGAACAAAACCATCTGGACAAGACAATGGTCCTTGTCATGCTGAGTTCTCTTCTTTATGCTTGGCAACACTTTCTCCTCCTAAGCTGGTTTCTTACGCTTGCAGATTCACACTTAAGCCTCTCTTTGGAGTCGACCCGTCTAGCCAACCCCCATCTCTCTGTGCGTCTCCCTCTTCTTTCTTTCTTCTCTGCAATCCCTTTTTCTATTCCTCAGTGTGCTCTTTAACTCTTCAGTTGTTACTTTCCATCTGCACACCATGCACACAAAGCCCTCTCTTTGTTCCGGTTCTGTTCCCCCAAGCTCCTGTCACTATCAGTGCTCCACAGGGACATATGCTTTACTAGATCTCCCCGGCTCCTGTCCTGGGAATGGTACAGGGATGCAGGGAGGGGAATTTCCCTTCCCCAATGCCGTTCCAAAAATTTAAAAAAAGGTAAATGTCCCAGAAACAGCATTTTGTGCAAAATGGGGGACTCTGGACACCATTAGGTACCAGGGACGGCCTAGCCATCCCGTGACAGTCCCTGGTACCTAACAATGCCCGCTTTTCTCCAGCCAAAATAAGCCCACCGTTTTGTAAAAAGTCACTTTTTAAAAACTATTTGGTGGGCCTCACATGCATAGAAATAACAATTAAACATTATGGAACCCTATTTGGAGGCTTAAAAAGTAAAAAGTCACATTTTTTTTTTGGTTCCAACCATTCTTGGTAAGAAGAAAAAGAAAGAGCAGCAGCAAGAAAGTTATCATTTTTGAGCACAGCCATATATGTGGCATATATTATTTGCAGATACATGATTGATTTTGATTATTATGGACATTGGATTACGTAGTTGAACTTCTATATTATTGTTTACTGTTATTATTTTAGTTAGACTTTTCTTTATGTCATTTTGATTTGATGCATGAAACTTGGAGCCTTTGGGCGTTTTTGCTATATGTATGCCATATTATTTACAATGAAATTATTTGAATTTTGTTAATTTGCTATGTATTGAGCTTCAAAAATGTCTATGGTGAATGGTTTATCAAGTGCAATGCATATTTGAATTCTCTCCCCACATAAAAAATCCCCTATTTTTCTAATAGCTGTCCCCTAAAAATTGGCTCTGAATCGTACCCATACGGGAAACAAGTTCCTGTCCCCAGCACAGCTTTCAAGTCATACTTCCTTCTTAATCTTTTCGACCCCTGAGACCTCAACCAATTCATCCTCCTTGTCAACTTCCTTTTGGAAGGAAGATCCAAATTCCCAAGATTGCTAACTATCAACATTTCCTTTCTACAGTTTCCAACTTTCTAGAATTAGTTGTGGCAATATACACCTGTATAGGAAATCACATGGAGCTAGAAATGGTTTGTGAAATCTTCTGGTTACCAATTGCAGTGTGTAATCTATCTTTCCACATTCACAGCTGCTGTTGTATAGACACGTCTCCGAGGAGGTATTACATCGGACAGTACGTGAACAACACATCCACATCAGCATCCCAAATTTTTACTGGCATTGCATGTAGTAACATCCAGGGGCAATCTGCAAACAGGCTGGTAATAGAATTAAACAATAAGAGAAACCATGTATGAATTGAACGAAGTCCATGCCTTGTGCCAAATCTTGCCTAAACTGAAGCAAATAAATGACAAAATAATTTGGTTGGTGCTGAATGCCGATTCGGCCAGGATGCTCCTGCATTAGACTCCTCGGGTAGGAAAGATTTGTGAACATGGCTCTTAAATGGAATTAGGTAGTAGGACTACCCTTTTAGGTTGCAACGACCTGTGGCAAACTCCATCACGGATTTAGATGGGGATAATTTCTTCTTCTGCCTCTTCCAGCTCTTAGCCGGGGTTCTTGCCATCCTCCTCCACCAAGTTTGTCCTCCTCTCTTCTTCCTTCTCGTGAACTCATGGCCACCAATCTCCTCCTCCAAGAACTTTCTCTTCCTCTCCTCGAAATACTCTCTACATTCATCCCTTTCTTTGTGGAATCTTGTCCACCACGTACTGACCACCTCCACCAATATCCTGCAACATCCTTCTACATGCTGTATATGCAACCAGCTAACTCCTATAGGACAATTTACAACTATACCTTCTCCCACTTTAAACAACGATAAACTAAACTCAATATAATAAAACCTATCCAGATTTAACTCGTTCTCTTTCACTGCCCCAACATCCTCTTCATTCTCATCTTCATAATCTGCAACCTTCATCTTTGCCTCCTTCACTGTCTCATCTGGCTTCATACCTTCAAGTTTTTCCATCCATTCTTACTCTATTGCAGAAAATCGTGCCCACAAATCTTCCTTCCTCTTTCTGTTTGCATCTTCTCTTTCTAATGCCAACTCTGCAATGTTCTCATAATGCCTTGGTTTGCTTTCATCTTTTTTGATCACTGCTGCTCCAACATTTACCACTTTATTATCTATTGCTCCTTTTTCCTATTCATTCAATTCTTTAATTACTGCTGCATCAATGTACTCCAATGAACATTTCTACATTGCTGCAAATTATCCCATTCTCATTTCCTTCTTTATCTCTTCCAACACCTTTTGTGCCTCTTGTCTCAACTGCTGCACTTCCTTTTTTAACACAGCTATCCATTTCTTCTTTCTCCCTTTCTCCAACACAAGAATTGTCAAAACTTAACCAATCACAAAACTTCACTTTTTTTTCTTTCTTTTCTTCATAAATTTTTTTGAGTCTTTCCAGCTCTCACTATTTCACCTCCTTTCCCCCAACTTCCAATACCATCCTTTACTCAATAGCATTCTAGAAGATGCACTCCTAGGTCTCCAAGACCTCTTCTACCCCCTTCCTCTTAGCTGAAGAAGTCTACACACCTTCTACCCAGCTTCATCTCTATTGGAGGACAGCTAACATGATCAATTGTTTCTCACAACTTCACTCTTCACCATTCTCGACCCCCAGGTCCTGGTGCAAACTGCTTCCCTCTTGTGAAACTATCTAGAGAATGAAGGATGTTCATGACCTGCACCAAATCTTGCCTAAACTGAAGCAAATAGATGAAAACAGAATTTGGTTGATGCTGATTGTCAATTTGCTCGGGTTACTCCTGCATCAAGCCTACGTACCCTACATCTTCAAGATTGGAACGGGGGAATTGCCATCTCCAAGTTAGATCTCAAGTATCTGAAATCAAAGAGGATATAATGCAATTGTTTTCCACGCGATTTATCTGGATGTTAATGTGTGAAATGCCGAAAATCTAAAACAATTACAAAATGAATTGGCGTAGCTGTACGCAGGTAGCATTTCCACATATGCAAATCCCCAGTGCACTTAATATTATTTAGCTAATGTATTCCATGTTCCTGACTCTATCTAGCCTAGTATACATATCGTAGCGACCTCAGGGCCTGAACTTTCACATCCTCTGCCCACGCACAAAATCATGTGATTTGTAAGTTATTCCTTCAATGATGAAAACAAAAATGTATATAATACGGTTGTTTTCAAATAAAATTATGAGAATCGTTTGCTTGTGTAAATCTCAAAGATCTAAAATTGACTTCAACATAACAGACAAAAGCATCTTTGCAGGTAGTTACTGGGGATAAGGAGGAAGCTAATTATGGAGAAGAAGCAGAGAATAGTAAGCATAGGATTCATTTCAATGAGGAGTTTAAGCAGCAGGACAGGAAGAAGGCTTCCAAATTTCCATGGCAGGAGCAACAAAATAAGGTAAATTGAATTCAAGAAGATATAATGCACTTGTTATCAAATAGATTTCTCAACATTTGTCCTCATAGAAATCTCAAAGAGCTAAAAGTGAATTCAATATAACAGACAAAAGCATGTTTACAGGTAGTTAGTGGGCACAAGGAGGAAGAAGACAAGTATGAAGAAGAAGCAGAGAATAGAAAAAATACTATTCATTCCGGTGAGGAGTTTAAGCAGCAGGAGAAGAAGAAGCATTCCAAATTTCCATGGCAGGATCATCAAAATGAGGTGCTCTTTTGCATTTTATTAGTTAATAACAATTCTTTAAAATTTTTGATAGGGAAAAACTTCTTTCAGGCTATTCAGTAGAGTTTCAGCAAATGTCTTTCTGTGGAAACCTTATTCTAATAAAAGAACTACTAGCCAAATGTTCATTAAATAGGTGATGGCAAATTTAAGATATGGGTATAGAGCACTGCAAAATCGTGTTTATAAATAAGGATGATTTATTTTTCAAGTTTTGAAGTGTTTTACTAATCAATCTTTTATCAAAGCTTTAGAGAACCAGCTTTACCCATCCACGGACACCTAGATTATTAATTGACTAAAATCATAACTATTAATTGTAAATCTTTTCTTTTCAGCTATGATATTAAGCTATCATTCATACAGTTTGTTCTTTTTTGATAAAAGGATTTACCACTATTTCAGTAAAAAGATGGTGGAAATTTCTCTTGTAAAAAACCTCTAATGCTTGTTGTCCACCCCCTGAAAAATTGCTATTCTATTGCACTTAATATCAGGATTTGGCAGGCTGCAGCTGATTCTGATGTATGGGAGACACAAGGAGAACACCATTCACAATCTCCAGAGAAATACTATAAGGTGTGTCTCTTTTCATCCTAAACGTATTATATCTCAGCTTGTTTATTTGATAAAAATTCAGTGGATTTACAAGGGATCCTCCTCTGTTCTTTATGGCAAAATCTATGTTATATTTGAAAGATTTAATGTAGTGCCTCTATATGCCCTCTTTCCCGTGGCTAAAATTTTGTAATCTCTTCATTTCTGTTCAAAACAATCCAGAAATTTTATTCTTATTTCTCTGAATCAATTGAAAGATAACCCAGCACATACTTTTTCTTATCAAATTGAGCATTATATTGCTGGCACATGGCAATAGTGCTTTACCTTTTCCCCTTTCCGAAATTCTTGCTGAATCTTTCCATTGAATTTTCAGGTGCTGTAACTTTTGGAGGTTTACCCTTTGGCAAACCCTAAATTTGTTAAGTGCTGGAGGGTCAATGGTAGAATGCCCATCAGTGCCGGTGGTAGATCCTGGGTTGGAATCTGTCTGGTCCATGTTTTACAGAAGTAACTTCTGTATTTGTTGGTTGCAATCCTTCTTGGTTTAGCTGCATCTTAGAAATAATCAATCTGTGTTTGAATATAGTTGTGATCTTCTGTCCTGTTAGGTTTTAACATGCTGAACCCTTCAGGAGATTAATTGGCCTAAAATAAGAATCAGAATGGTGCTCATCCTGTGGCTTAAGCATATTAGGGAACTGATATTAGATCTGTAGCTTGTGAGTGAGACTCGGATAGACTTTTAGATCTCTTTATGAAAAAATATAATCATTGGCTGAAATTTCCAGCTGGACTTTGAATTTTTTCTTTCTTTATGCTAGCTCCTTTTTAGGTCATTAATTTGTTTTCATAATGCAAGACCTAGAGAACCTCATATCTGAATTTAGAGGATTGACCAATCAATTATGAAACTTTCTTTGGGGAAGAAAAAATTCCCATTATATTTGCAAGCGAGTGAGCACTCCAAGAGCAAGCCTTATGCTAGTTGAACCCCATATAAATATCGATCTGGAACATGCTTTTCTAATGGGTTTACAACTTTACATCCACACATCTAATTTCCTAAAATATGGTATCTTCAAAACAAGATCATTCGGACTGTGTTTATGAGTGCATTTAGGATAAGTATCTTTATGGGTTTGAATTAGTTCTAGATTGTCGTTATAAGTGTCTGAGACTCTGAGAACTATTAGACAACCCACAGTCTGTATTTGATTGATGTTTGTAATTTGAGATAATGATTTGTAATCTCTTTCCTTCCATCTGATCGCAATCAAGGATTGACCATTGTAATCCACACTATATTTGGGTTGTTATTGAAAAAGAGTCTAGGTGCATTGCCATTTTCAACTCAAAGGAATAAGTTAGAAGATTTAAGCGCAGAATCACATGATTGACACAAACAAACTATACATGTAAAAATCAACACAGAACACAAAGATATGGAAAGTGCCGTTAAGGGTACCCAAGCATAGGAAAACTTAATATCTAACTGAGAATGAATCACAATGTATGTTGTGGGGGATGCTTCACCTCCATGAGAGTGCTTAGTTCCAATATAAATGAGAATGAATTGCAATGTATGTTATGGGGGATGCTTCATCTCCATGAGAGTGCTTCAATCCAAATCACCAAATTCGTTGAATATTTGCCAATATTCTCTTGATTGCTTGCCAATCACTCCACTTGGAATTGTTGATGTGAGTTTTATTCCGCTACAACACACAGAATCAAATACTTAAATATTTCTAGGTGAAACACCAAATATCCAATCCTCTCTTGAATAAAAACACTTCTTATACTAAGACTGCGATGAAAGATTATATGGTGACATTAAGGTCCCTTCTATTGTGGAAACTGGGTCGGTTGAAATAATGTGATTTGTTGTATCACTAAGGGGACTTAGGCTGTTTTCCAAGACTTGTCAACTTGATTGTAAAGATTTGGCTTCACAATGTGTAATGAAATTATATTTTGATTTTCCAACTTTGAACTTCAACTTCAACTTAATCTTGCTAACTTCTACTACTTCTAACTTCTACCTATAGATGCCAGGAAGTATGAAATTTACTTGGGACTCTACTATAGACGCAGTCTTGTGAGCAACTACACCCACCTAGTGCAAGCTTCTTTGGTGTTTCCAAATGATTTTTATATCAATACCTTCTCTCCATTCCCATCAATGGATGCAAACTGAAGATTGAGTATAAACTAAAGTCAAGTTCTTTCCAATACCATTTGGCCATGCATGACAAGACTCACAACCAGTAAGTAGCTAGTGGTTTGGTCTAAGATCGAGTGAAGCAACCATTCATTCACAATTACTTTTATCCAAATAAGTTACTTCAAGAAAATTCTAACTCAACAACTTGAAATCAAAATCTATTCTAAGTGAGAGATGTAAATCACCATGCAATAATTCCAACTTGGTCACAATAATTCACCATGCAAGACAGAACAATGAGTAGCATAGCAACTTTGGCATTATTATAGCCGTGGTTGAAAATATTGTAAGCATATTGCGATATATCGTGTGTTTTTAAACCAGGTGATAGTGTAATCATTTACATTGCCAAGGTTTTTTTGAATTCCTCACAGTGTTATTTGCTATATAAAGTGCCAAAGATGCAGGCAATATTGTTCAAACTAATCGACAACCAAGTCAACACAAATTGTTTAGGTTTTTCCGTGATCATAAAATGACCAAAAAAGTCACAACGGCTCATGGTAAGTTGGATACGACATGAAAGGAAGCTGCGAGTCATATGCAAAATGATTGACGAAACCTTCTTTGTGATCGTCAAAAGCATATCATCTATGAGACTGTGAATACTGAATAAGGCCTCCTCTGCAATCATTGCATACCACATTCAAAGGTTTTTTATTCTTTATGATTGTTTTTAACTTTCTGTTATTAACAACTTTACGAATTTATAGAGGGGATTATATTATATATCGGATACATTTTACAGTGGATAATATAATTTATAATGTGGTAATAATTTACAGTTTATTAAATACTAAATATTGTTACCACATCATATATTTAGATTTGCAATATATTTCAACTTACGGTGTTACCAGTAATATATATTATATTCAGTTACAGTACGCTACCGGTAAACTGTAATATATAATGCTACTTGTAATATATTACCAGTAATATAGTACACCATGAATATTGATATGATTTTTTCTCATCATTTTTGAGATGGCTGATTGTGTATAATTGACAATTTTAATATAAATTCTATTACAATATTGATTAAAAACTTTGTGAAATTTATAATGAACAAAAATTAAATTCACAGTATGTTTATTGTTATCAGTAATATATTAAATACTGTACATTGTTACTGCATTATATAATTGGTTACAATATACAATATTTTTTCTGTTTACAATCTTTATCTTTGCAATAACTATTATCTACATATTTTTCATTTTCATAATATTAAAATTAACTTCATCCGTTTGGTTCCTGGAAGATGACAGGAATTGGCTTTTTCAAAATCCGGATTTGAAATTTTTTGCGTTTGTTTCAAAATTGGCAAAATGGAATTGGCATACTGGACTTCCAATTTTGCCTTAAAACCAGGTTGTCCAACTTCCTACTAGCAAGTAGGAATTGAAAATCAAAACCTGGTTATGTTTTTTAAGGAGTGTAAAAACAATAGATTGGACTACTTTTTGAAATTTGCCTTCAACTCCAAGCTTAAGCATAAAAATGTGTCTTCACACACATCTTCCGACTGAAACAAACGGTTCAAGTAAAATCCCCAAAATCGGAATGAAGATTTGCAAAATCTTGATTTGGCCAAACCAAGGTTTGTAGAAATCTCGGTTTTTTAAATTCCATGATCCAAATGGACCCTAAAAGAAGTCGAATTCAAAACTTTAGTTAAAAAGCCCCCAAGAAGTCATATGTAAATCAAACAAGGCTAAGAACAACATCGAGATTCAGTGATAAGAAGCTCTCTAATATCTATTTCTTTATCCTTGACTCACAAACTTGTAGTATAGAAAATGGCTGGTGGAAGAACAATGGACAAATTATGAAAACATGGGACACCAGGATCAAATCGAGGATATGTCAAATGTAACCATTTCCCTAAGGAGATGAGTGGGGCCATAGACTAACTGCAATATCATCTTGCAAAGATTCTATTAAATAATATTACGCTATGTGATGGCTTTCCCGAAGAGGCTACAAGGGAGGCTTTGGAAAGCCTTGAAGCATATGCACAAAAGAAGGCAGCGAAAAAGAGGACAACATGGGCCATAACAGCCCCAATGGGAGATTTCAGTTCTATAGGGTTGCAAACAAGTGCATGGGCTTCTTCTTCCATTGAGCCACAGATACGAGGATCGGAAAATGTGGACGACCATATATCAAACTTTTGGGTTCCATCTAACATTCTTGGTGCTCATCTTGGATTGCAAGGTAGTGAACAAAGAGATGCACCTAAAGACAAAGGTGGCAATTGCAAGACTTTGGTACTACAATAATATTTCCTTCAATGCTTTATGTATTCCATATTGGGATCAATTGGTTACTACAATGACTGTGTTTGGTAAGGGGTTGAAGGCCCCAAGTGGTTATGAGGTGAGTGGGCTGTTGTTGCAGGATGATGCCCAAAACATTCATCGAATTGAGCGAGTAGAAAATAGTCTGGGATCATAAAGGCTGCACAATTATATTCGATGGGTGGATAGATTGCAGGAATAAGATGCTCATCAACTTTCTAGTTGCTTTAGGGGGACAATTAGTCTTTCTAAAATCAGTTGATGCCTTTGATCAAGTGAAAAATGAAAAGAATATGTGCCTCATGTTGTATGAGGTGGTGGTGGAAGAGGGAGTGGGTAATGTCATTCAAATTGCGATTGATAATGGTGCTGCATTAGTGACAACCAATAGACTTATGATAGATAAGCATCCCGCATTATTCTAAAGCCCTTGTGTTGCCCTTTCCTTGAGGACCTAGGAAAACTAAGTTGTATGGAGAAGGTGGTTGAAGATGGAAGGAATATCACAAAGTACATCTACAACCATACATGGTTTATGAGTCTTATGAGAGAGTACACTACTAGTAAGGATCTTGTTTGACTAGGGGTCACACGCTTCACTACTAATTTTCTCACCTTGTAGAGTATATTAGCCACATTGCCCAACTTGAAGTGGATGTTTATGAGTCATAAATGGTTGGAGAGTCCTTATGCCAAGAAGCTCGAAGAAGAGAAGGTTGTTTTTGATGTTAGGTTTTCCAAGGTGATAGAGGAGATCATTGGCGTAAGTTTTCAAACCTTGATTAATGATTTTTTATTTAATTTTCAGATATTGCAATTCACTGGTTTTGTTAGATTTTTTTATGTTCAGGTATACCATTGGTGAGTGTTCTATGAATGGTGGATAGGGATAAAAACTCCATGGGGTATTTGTATGAGGCTATGGATAGGGCCAAAGAGGCCATTCAACACTTGTATGGGTTGAATGAGACCAAATATAGACCTATATGGAACATAATCGAGTGTAGGTGCAACTAACAATTTTACCAACATATTCATGTTGCCGCCTACTACTTAAACCCCAAGTTTCACTTCTCCAATACTTTCAGAGCATATGTAGATGTTTAGGTTGGCATGGACACATTTAATCAGAGATTAGCTGCTGGTTTGGACCATTGAGATCTCATACTTGATGAGTTATAGAGCTATAATAGGGATAAAAACTCCATGGGGTATTTGTATGAGGCGCCAAAGAGGTCATTCAACACTTGTATGGGTTGAATGAGACCAAATATAGACCTATATGGAACATAATCGAGCGTAGGTACAATTGACAATTTTACCAACATATTCATGTTGCTGCCTACTACTTAAACCCCAAGTTTCACTTCTCCAATACTTTCAAAGCATATGTAGATGTTCAGGTTGGCATGGACACATGTAATCAGAGATTAGTTGCTGGTTTGGACCATTGAGATCTTATACTTGATGAGTTATAGGGCTATAATAGGGAGGATGAGCCATCGTTCTCTTCACTTAATTGCAAACGTAGGAGAGATGCCTTGTAGCCTGGTAAACAAGAAAATGTGTTTTGTTTTATTATACTAGTTATTTCACTCATTGAGTTTACTGGAATCTTTATCAAATTATAAATGACATTCTTTTATCCTTGCAGATCTGTTGTGGGAAGATTATAGTGCCACAATACCAAATCTCAAAAGATTGCCATCTGAATGCAACCCTGAAGTGCTTTTGGTTGTGAACGAAACATAGTCCATACACACAAAGAAGCACAATAGGTTGACTCAGAAGTGTGCTTGAATGACTTAGTTTATTTGTGGTACAATCTTCGATTACACGAAAAGATGCAAGGGAAGGCTTCATATGAATCACTTGACTTGGATATGATTGATCCATACTCAGTAGATTGGGTTGCTACTCTTGATGATGATGATGTGGATGTGCATTTGGATCCTTTCTTGATTAGTGATCACCTATTTGAGATCGAGATGGAGTAAGATGATTGGGATGCAAAAGTGGTAGCATGGGAGGAGGAACATGAGCCTAGTCGTCCATCAAAGGCTTTAGTTGCTGCACCTATATCCAGATGCTTGTTGAGGATGTAGCAACTACTTGAACTTTACCCACCCAATGACGACAATCTCTTTTGAGCTTTAGTCGTAGATGCAATTTATGGTTTCTAGTTCTACTTCTAGTTTTCATTGGTACTAAAACTTGAACTTAATATGTATTCAAAAGTTGTAGTTTCATGGAGTTTGACTTCGATATGCATTGAACACAATTTTATATAGATTGTACACTTGTTTTTTGATGTAGCAGTAATGGTAAATCAATATTGTTGTAGTTGTATTAAACATACAAGATGAAAAATCCTTATATAGATTTACAAAGACGATGTTTCTAAAAGAAACAATCGTGAAATAAAGACGAAAATTGAAATTACCTAATAAACTAAAAACTAAGTAAGATGACACTTAAAGAAGCATCATAATATTCTAATACCCTCCCTTTATTGTCATTGTCTAACTACTGTCTTTTGATTACAAATACTTCAAAACATTTTGTTATTGTTTAAACCCTCCTTGGATGTGCAAACTATTAATGACCGAGAGGCCAAAATCCTTTTGGAAAAGAATAGAGGAGGGTGCCCCCTTCTTTAGAAAGCTTTGCAAAAAGAGACAAGAGCCTGTCACTGAGATGAAGCTACCACTAGCCTCCTAGAATCAACAAAACATCTGACCAGACATCATCACAAGCCTATAACAGAGCTTCTCTTCCCTAGAGACGGAGACAAATATTGAGAATAGCTAGCACGATTTTGAAGAAAAATTGGCAAACCCTCCAAACTTGTAGATAAGCATGATGCCCCAAAATGGACTGCAAAAAATAATTACTTTTTAGGAGAAAAACTGGTGAAAACCCAATGCAAATTTTGAGGTGAAGAATTGATCAGAACACAACATGATTTTTGAGGTGAAAAATCGATTAAAACCAAACAAAAATTTGAGACATGGATAATAGAATACAAAACTTTGTGTTTGAGGAAAAATGGTAAAATAAAATAGATAATTTTTGAGGAAGAATTTATGAACCCACAAAAGAATCCCACACAACTTTGTGAATTACAAAATCATAATTTTTTGAAGGAAAAAAATAAAGAAAACTCATCATATAATTTTTGAAGGCAAACAATTGTGAAAACACATAAGAAAAATCTTCATGTGGCAAAATACGACACTTCTCATGGTGAAACAACACATGCAAGCAACATGCAACTTACGCACAACCTTAAAAAATAAGAGGCTTTTGGCAAAACTAAGAAATCGTGCAACTAAAACCATCAATTAGGCTTGCAATTTTCAAGAAAAATCTTCAAAGACAAATCACAAATTTCATAAAATACCTCGAACGATTTTTATTCCAAAAAAAAAAAAACACATTTTTGGAAAAAATCTAGATTAAAAGAGGCTTAAAATTTTCTTAAAAAATTGATCAAATTTTATGAAATCCCATTGACTTGCGCTAATGATATGTTATGGTAATTCAATGTTGTAGTTGTATTAAATAGAGGAGATGGAAACTCCTTATATAGATTAAAAAATATGATGTTTCTAAAAGAAAGAACCATGAACTAAAGACGGGAATAGAAACTACCTAATAAACTAAAGACTAACTAAGATGACCATTAAAGAAATATTTTAATAGTAACAATATATGATTCCATGTTAATTTGTTAAGTTCTAATTGCTATGTATTCAACTCAAAATTAAATTAGTATATGTTCTACACATTTGGTGTATATGTGTGCATTTTTAGGTATGTTTAAGAAATTATATATTTCCAAATGGTTCTCTAAAAGTGCCAATTTTTTTGCTGAGTTTTTGGCGAGTTTGAATTATTCAAAAAATTTAGGCTAGTTGAGTTATTGCCGAGTCCAAGTTTCCAACTATGATTTTAGCAACAATTCTCCAACATAACTTCCTTACAAATGATTAGAGAAAGCCTTATATAGGGGCCTTAGTTACAATGAATGACCAAGATTAAATATAATTAATGGCCTAGATTAACTCCCACAAATCCTAATTTGGTTTGTCACCCTATCAACCAATTAGATTAAAGCACCTTAAAACATGCCAATGGGAAAATTACAAAGTTTTAACAACTATCAAATGACACCAAAATGTGGGCTAATCATAATTAAGCATCTAATCTAACAACAATGAGAATTTCTTTCCACTTAGGCTTACATCAAATCTTGTTTTAGAAGATAGTTTCTTTTGTTTTTCTCTCTCTTTGCCAATTTAATGAACCTAGACAAGATATTGTTGAGCTCATTCTTGGAGGCATAGGTGCCTTTTGCAATTTCCAATTTCTATGTCCAACTCAGTTTTGCTTGTAGAAATAGTGTTTTCCTAGTTTGGTGTGTTGTCTTGAACTGAATTCATGAAAACTATGAAGGTTGCTCAATTGCCCTCTCTTGATAGTGACATTATCCTCAAGGCTGAAAGTCTTCAGTTTCTCTTTCAAAATTTCAAAATTCATATTTTCTTCTCTTTTCACACCAAGCAGAAATGCTATTGCCACTGCTTCTTTAGCCTTCTTGCTCATTGCTTGGATGGTGGGACTAAGATGATGACAATCATTTCTTATTTTCTCCAAAGTATGTTGCCTAAAGATCAAAGAAAAATACCATTCAATAACATCCATCGTTCTAGTTGCCTTAATCAATTTGCTCTTCTTTAATAGTTGCACAACAAGCTTTGTCATTGCTTGTAATTGAGGCATAGTTCTCTCTCTGATGTGTTGGAATTCTTCCCAAAGTGTATCCAAGGCCCAAAATCTTATTTTAAGTGATGTGAGTGCATGATATTGTTTCAAGAATATTGGAAGAAAGACAATCACCTCTTGTCCAACCTCTTCCATCTAAATTTGTGACTCCTTGAATGCCACCTTCAAACTCTACATATTGTCCATTGATTCCCTCTCAAGGGCGAGAGGTGGTGCAAATGGGGGATCTCTCTACTGGATGGGGTTGAAGATATTCTTGAAGTATTCTCTATATCTTCGGCTGGCTTCCTTGTACTTCTTCTTTCCAAACTCCTTGTTCACTCTATCTTGTAAGAATTGCATGTCATCACGAGAATCTTCAAATTCTTGCTTCTTTTTAGTAGCTCCTACGTCATGGTCAGCAATCTCATAGTCTTGGGGAAGGATGCTATTCCTTGTTTTGTCCTCCTTTGGAATGACAATTTGGATCTCATGAGTCCTTGAATAATCTCGAATGACTTTGGCTAACCTTCCTATAGGCTGACTTTGTGTCTCTTCTCCAAGATTTTCTGCTATCTCAGTTGGACTTAGAGGAGAGTAGCTTGAAGAGTTTTGGTTAACACTATCTTCAGATTCAGAGGTGGAGTCTTGATTCATTTCCTTTCCCTTTGCTGGAATAGTCTTTCCTTGTTTTGAAGTGGCACTTTTCTTGGATGGAGGACTATCCTAATCCCTTTATCGTTTGAATTTGTATTTGGTTGAGCCTTTCCCATATTCTTCTTACCTCATCGTCTTCTCATATGTCAATGGGATTCCTCTTTTTACCAAACTTTTTGTCTTACTTTCCGGCCACTCTTGAGTGAAAAGGGTGCCCAAAATCATTGAAGTCCCTAGGTTGATCTCTTTATCTTCATGCCAACCTATGACTTCCAATTCTTGATTTTTAGTGGTCTTGAAGTCTCTTCTAATGATGGTATTATCTTCCTCTAACTATTCAAGAACTTGGAATTGTTTCAATTTGTATTTTCTAATCATGTCTAGTGTTAGCCTTAAGAACATCCTTGTCCTAATTTCCAAATCATCCTTCACATCTGGCCAATAATCTTCTATGAATGAAATGCAGAGATATCTATTTCCATATATACTCTTGATATTCTTCTCAGAATTAAAGTTCTCTCTTGCTTCATGATATCCTAATTCATAGAATTCAAACTCTTTCTCTACGGCCTCAACTGTTGTTGGTGATAGGCAAGTTTTGCTTCCAAGATTGAAATGAAATCCAATCCCTGGCTTGTGCTTGTGCTTCATAATTTTGTCATAAGAAAACAATTGTCTTGCCACCTCCATGATCCCCATCTTGTTGGTAGGATATCTTGGAAGCTTCTTAAGACATCAAGTACTTCATAGCACCTGAATGTATGTGAACTTGGGACATTGGATGAGCCATGACCCATGCTTTTTAATCAATTTATTAGCCTCTTTGGATAGTCTCACATGTGGAGCCTCTTGTAGTTCTCTTACAATTGTCATGGAAAATGCATTATTAACAACCTTGAAATGCTTGTTGTTGTAAAGGTGGAGCAATGAGTAGCAGTCATGTACTTGAAACTTTCCTATTGCAATTCCACATTGTCCCAAGCTTTTCAATCTTGGATACTTGAATAATATGGCCAACATGTAGACCAAATAGGATGTCACGTAAAATACCTTTGTGTTATCTATCATCCTCAATTGGAGATCCAGGTTGTCATTGATTATCTTAGCCCATTCAAATATCACTCCTCTTGTAGATATCTTGTCTATGAAGTAGAACATCCAATGTTCAAACAAGGATTCTCTAGGCTCTCCCATAACCCTACTCAACATGACGATAGGGTCACTATAATCTTCCTTGAAATTTGACATGGTTAGCTTGGACAACATCAAAATTTTGCATGACGACTCCATGGTACAACTAGCCACTCCTCATTCATCTTCTTAGCACATGCATCCACTTGATCATTATAGTGTTTCAAGGCTTGCTTCTTTGTGATGTAGGCTCCAATCTTTGATGTAGGCTCCAACCTTGTGATATGGTATGTTGAGAGTTTCTCTAATGGCCTCGTCTGATTGGAGATTCAACACTTGCTTGTTCTTTCCATTGTCGACTGCCTTCATTGAGGATTGCCCATTCTTGATCATTCTTCTAGCCATCTTAGAAGGATTTCCTCTAAAAATTGTCTCTCACTTGGAGCATGTTGACAGGTATTAGATTGGTATCCCCAATCTTCTTGTTCTTCTTGGTCAAACTTGTCTCAGGCATCATGTCCTTTGTATTATTTCTCACTTGAGTTTGCCTATCCTTATTTGAATTTCCAGCCTTGGCTCCTGACATGCTTACCCCTACCATCAATTTTTCACTATTAGCTTTGAATTTTGAAATTTGATTAGAGGGCTAGACTTTTACTTTGAAAATAACTTCATCAAAAGTTATTCATTCAAGTGCCTAAGTCAATTGGAGTAATACTTGAGAACTTCTAGTTTCTTTTCTGTGAGATTCTAATCATTTTTTTAATGAGAAAACCGAGAATTGCATTGAAACCTAATTGCCTAGAATTCTAATTTTTATTGTTAAATTATTCCCAATCTTGCAACTTGAAATGAATTTCTGAAAAATAAACAAGTTTTGCAATGTATAACGTGGTCAAATTTCATTTTTGTGACCACCTTCATCTCTGATTTTGGAGAAGAATTCTGCTTTGGATATCCAAAACTGTGGCCTTTTGACCACCAATTTGTTAACAAAGACGAAATTGTTTCTTTCATGAACAACTTGTGGAAATGTGTTTGGATCATGTGGGTGATCATGAGGAATAATGAGATCTTGCGATGGAATAGGAGCAATGAAAGGATTTTTTAGGACAATAGGATATTATGGAGGGTATGGAGGATTAGGACATGGAGATGAGGAAATGGTGGGCTCGTGAGGAGGATTTGGAGAGATGATGAGATCTTGTGGTGGACATGAAAGGGAAGGGATACTTTGATCTTGACTTGGAAGGTGATCGTTGGACTCCATTTTAAGGTGGTTTCTCTTGACTAAGGGAATCCTTTAGAAGAATGGATAGGATGTCATGATCTTGCTTAGGAATAGGAAGTTGAAGGTCCATAAGACTTAGAAGGACACTTTGTTCTTGAGATAGATGGGGATCCTCATTGATAGGATGGGCATGGATGGTAGAATCCTCATAAGACTACAAAAAGGTAAGTTCTTGGTAAAAAATTGGATAGTTTTGGTGATTATTGGGATCTTGATCATGATTTATTTCAGGACTCATTTATCGAAACACTGAACTAATAAACTTATTTAACGCTACAAACAACAAAAATGAAAGCACAAATGAATGCATGTAAATTGATAAACCTTGCAAGCCTCCGTTGCTTCTCTTTATATGTATGAAGTGTGCACTTTGTTGTGATTTCGGCAACACTTAAGTCTTCGTGCTCTGCGAAATATGAACAAAGACTTTGATTGGTAATGATTGTGATGATAAACTGACAAGGGTTTGATGCATAGCTCAGCAATTAAAAACCTGCATAAGTTTGATATAGAATTGAGAGAGAGAGAGAGAGAGAGAGGGTTGCTTAAATAGAAAATTTGGCTAACAATGGGTGATCAGGACTAATCAAAGAAAATTGAGATCAATGAACAAGAAGAGATGAGACCGAACAAGATTTTGGCAAGTTTCCCGTTTAACTCAAAAACAAGAGAGAAGGGAAGATGAGAATGAGAAGATTTCTCTTATTTTCAGAAGATAAAACTTCCAAAAAATTGAAAGAGGAAATATTCTGATTTAATTCCATTTTATTTTTGTGTTTGAAAGATAATGATTTTCAGAATTTTTGATTTTCCAATTGTGAGGATTTTTAATTTTCAAAATTTGATAGTTCCTCATAAATTTGTTTTTTCTAATTTTAGAAGATTTAATTGAATAAAATATTCAATTAAATTAGAAAGATGGAATTAGTTGAAATTAAATGAAAATTAATCAACATCAATTAAAGGGATGTGGATAACATGGAGAAGATATGGCATGTGATGTTTATAAGGATATTCCTAGACTTGTCAAGAACAAAGTTGGGAAAAAGGGAGTATGATGCTAATAAGGTAAGGGACATGAGAGGTGTAGGATGATGGAGGAAATGAAGGGGTATGATATGATAGGAAAACATGGATGAAAGTTGTTCCCAAATCCCAAGTATAGAATGCAAGGACTTCATAACTTACACATGATGCATGTTTACTAGGTTTTCATCATGGTACTCATCCAAAGCACCTGTTTGCAAGGTTTTCACTATTGGATGCAATTATTTCTCTTTATTTTTTTGACTCTTTTGGGAAGATGATAGATACATGATAAGGCAGGGAGCAATGACTCATGCATCTTTTTCCTTAGATAGTGATGTTGAAAGATACGTAATAATGGACCACAATTTGTGACAATATGCTCAATGATGTTGGTAGGGTAATGACAAAGGGAGACAAAATGTATAGTTGGATGAAATTGGATAAGGGTCTATGTAGAGGATTGGATAAGGGGTATTGAAGGATATAATATAGGAGTTGAATAATAGAAGGGGTATGGGAAGACTTGTTTAGTATTAGATAGAAAGGGTGACAAGGTCAACATTGGCACAGACTTTGAAGGATGGTGGAGTGATGGAGGAAAAGGAGATTTTGGATTTGATGGAGGATTGGCTATGCATTTTGGATTTGATGGGGAAGTGAATATGGTTTTTGATTTTGGGAGATAAGGACCAAAAATGGATTTGGAAGATGTTTGTATGGCTGATTTGGGATGGATGTGGATTTTCGGACTTGTTATTTGTATGTTTGGCATTCAAGTTGCTTCCCAAGGTATTGGGATTTATGATGGATAACAATGACATGGAAAGTTTTGGAAAGGTCGAGGGCTCTTGAAGATGTGTGCCTTTGCTGACTTTGATTTAGGAAAGGATAAGTGGATTGTGAGCTAGTGGATGGAGAAATATATGGACCTAAGATGGATGGAAGGGATGAAGGGGGAGGTATATGCTTGGATTTGGATTTGGAAGGGAAATCAACACCTCTAGAATGAGCTTTATAATTGAGGCCATGATTATTTGAATTTTCTTTTTGATATTATATTAAGATCGTTTACATATTGGGTGCTCCTTAAGAGCAATAATTACAACTTATTCAAGCTCATTTCAAGAAATCACACTAGAAACAACAATTGGAAGACCAAGAATCACAACTTAGAATCCACTTCTTGCAATGACACAAATACAACCAATAGAAGACCAAGGGCACAACTTAGAATTCCACAAAGATGTCCCTCTTGGGATTTGAACTAGGGTGTCCACAATGAGAACTCATTGCTTCAACCAACTAAACTAAACCCCTTGGACACTATTTGAATTGTCTTTGATATCTAAGGGTTTTAATATACTTTTTCCATGGAGATTTAACCCTTTGACTTGATAATGCTCTTGACTAGTAGGATACTTGTTACAAGATGCAAGTCCCTTTTGAGGTGGATATAATATGGAAGACATAACAAGATCATACAGTGGACCGGATTGGATAGAAGTAGAGGGACCTATTTGACATGTATGGGATTCATGAACAACTTGTAGAAATGTGCTGGATCATGTGGCTGATCATGAGGAATAATGGGATCTTGCGATGGAATAGAAGTAATGAAAGGATTTTTTAGGAGCATAGGATATTTTAGAGGATATGGAGGATTGGGACATGGGGATGAGGAAATGGTAGTTTCATGAGGAGGATTTGGAGAGATGATGAGAGCTTGTGGTGGGCATGAAGGGGAAGGGATACTTTGATCTTGACTTGGAAGGTGATCATTGGAATACATTTTAAGGATGGTTTCATCTTGACTAAGAAGGGAATCATTTAGAAGAATGGATAGAATTTCATGATCTTTCTTAGGAATAGGAAATAGAAGGTCCATAAGACTTGGAAGGGCACTATAATAATAGATAAGCTTCTATTATTAGTCAATGGTTATCTCTCTGTAATCTATTGTAAATATTAGAATATTTCTAATATGAGTTAGTCTGTAGTTAACTGTTAGCTTTCTTTAGCTTTCTTTTAGCGATAATAGAATGTTTCTATTCTTTACTATTGTTTCCTAAGGAAACATTGTTTTATTCTTTTGTATATATTGACCTCTCAGTCTTTGTTAATATCAAGCAAATATTTTACCAATTACATTGTAATATGGTATCAAAGCCAATTTTTTGAATTTTTTTGAATAATATTTATAATTTCTTGTTCGAAATTATCAAAGCAATATTTTTTGAAATTATTTTCTGTGATATCTGCTTCTTACGGCCATTTTTCTGCAATTGCCGTGTGTTTTTTCTACACTTTTTCTCCATTTTTTGTTTTTTTGCAGTAGGGCCATTTTTGTTCGAAACCCTAATTTTTAGTACTAGACCAGAAATATTTTTACATATTCTTGGTGGGTTTTTCGGGAGCTCAACTGGGTTGTCCGATTTTTCTGGGTGCCTCGATTTTTGTGCCTCATTTTTTGAGCGAGCAGATCCAAAATTGGACAACATATTCTTTTTGGGTATTTCGAGCTCTCTTTTGGGTACCTCTTATTTTTTTGGGTCTTCCTCATTTTTGCTTTGAAGTACGTGCCTTCATAGATTTTCATGTTTTTTCACTGAACAACGTGCTATGGCGTCTCTGACTAATATTTTGCTCAAGGGAAATCAAAAGTTCAACGGTCACAATTATGGTACGTAGAAACAACAGATGCTAGCCATCTTCGAATATCGTGATAGTGCTAAGGTGATTTTGGGTACTAGAACTCAACCTACTCAAGTTGGTCGCGATCTGAGCAATTTGGTTAGCAACCCATAGCGAACAGTGCGTAGCACTTTAAGTAGACAAAATCTGCCTTTTACACTTTTTGACAGCTTTGTGCTCTGAATAGATTAACCATTAATGGAGGGTATTACGATAATAGATAAGCTTCTATTATTAGTTAATGGTTATCTATTTGTAATCTATTGTAAATATTAGAATGTTTCTAGTATTAGTTAGTCTGTAGTTGTCTGTTAGCTTTCTTTACCTTTCTTTTAGCTAGAATAGAATGTTTCTATTCTTTACGATTGTTTCCTAAGGAAACATCGTTTTATTCTTTTGTATATATTGACCTCTCGGTCTCTGTTAATATCAAGCATTTTACCAATTACGTTGTAATAGGCACTTTGTTCTTGAGATAGATGGGGATCTATTGTGAGGTTCTCACATCATCGCCCCAAAATTTTGGGGACTGCCTTTTTGGGTCGCCTTGGCGAAATTTTTTCGGAGTTGTCCAAAAGTTTTTGATTTGGAAATTTTACACTTTGGATGCCTTCGGGCCAGGAGGGATGTGGGTGGATTTCTTTCTTCACCAGGTCCTAACTTGATTTTCTAGAACTTGTAATTTTATCCTTAGGCCAAATGAATTTCAAAGACAACATTTTTTCGATGGTTAGAACAATATTCGATAGGATAAATTTGCAAGAAAAAAATAATTTGGACTTAGACGAATTTTGAAAATTGGATAATAAGTTTATAGACTTGAGCATTTTCAAAATGAAATTTTTTAAGATTTAATTGTTTTGGAAAATCTTGATTTTTCTTGGTGAAAAGGGAAATTTTTTGATGGTGAAATAAAAAGTGGAAAATCAATTTCGAATGCTAGAGAAAGGATTTATTTTGGTTAAAAATTAAAATTGCATTGCAAAATTGAAAGTGGGCTTAATTGCAAAATTTTGCATTAAATTGGTTACAATTGCCTTGAGAATTTTTAAATGTTGAAAGAGATTGGTAAATTAAAATTGAAAATCGATTTTGGCTTGCTAGAGTTGATTTTAATGATATTTTAATTGCTAAAACGTTTTTAAATAATTTTTTTAACATCTCCAAGGCTTCCCTAATTTTATTTTGCAATTTTTGGTCACAACTGTCAATTAAATGGGCAAAATAAATTTTAGCATGGTATTTAAATTTGGACCATTAATGAAGCACTAATTTAATTCGGCCAGCTTGAGGGAGCAAGGGGATTGTGGTATAAGAGGGCTCCCCCCTCTCTCATCTCCTCATTCCATCTCAGCTTTCATCTATATTTGGCGATTTTTTGGAGGAGCAGCTTTCATGTGTTTAGTGATTTCTCTTGGAGGGCAGCTTTCAAATCTTGGCGATTTTCCTTGAAGCAGATTCTTATTGCTTGGCACCATTCTCCTTCTCCCAATTTGAGTGAATTTCTGCCCTAGACGATTTGGGAAGCAAGCCTGAATATTTTCTTTTCCTTGGCAATTTTAATGAGTGATTTTTCTTGCTAAAGGCTGCGAATTTTGCCCTAGATTTGGGTGATTTTTATTTGGTAAAGGATACATGATCCAAGGTTTGATTTCTTTGGCAAATGTGGGGGATTTCAAGAGGTCAAAGTTCTGATTTTTGCTAGGGCATCATTATTTGCAAGGAGGCTTGACATTTCCGAGATTTGATGTGAACTTGAAGAGGGCTTGATTATTGGTAAAGGCAAAATTAAGGTAAATTCTATTCATTTTAGAGGTGAAGATTGTTAAAGGTGGATTCCACTTCTTGTTTTTGCTGGGTTTCATTTCCCTTATATTCTTCTTGCATTCATCATCCACCACTTTATCATCCCATTGATAGGTTTGAGTTTGGAGAGATAATGTAGATTTCATGATAGGACACTTGGCAAGACAGAAATAAGTTAGACCATCCTAGGATTGAAGTTGGGAGATATAAGTGTAGTCCATCCTAAGGTAACAAAGAGACAGAAATAAGTGGTAGTTCCACCCTTAGGTTGAAGGTTGGAGATTGATAAGTGTAGAGATAGGAGTTGGAGAGGCAAAAATAAGCTAGATTCCATCGATAGAAAGAAGGCTGGAGATTGATAAGTGTAGTCCATATTATTTAGAACGAAGGGGCAAAAATAAGTGTTTAGGATGGTAGATGTTAGTGCAAGCAAGAACCCAAAAGGAATGAATACCAAAAAAGACAAGGAAGACATGATGTCTAAGACCGCCTTCTTCTCGAAAGTGAGGCGAATAAGTGATATGAATATCAATACAGTGAAAATGATGCAGTTAAAGGATAGATTAAAAGAAGGGCAATCCCCCATGGCAAAGAAAATCTACAAAAGCGGAATTGTACACGCGGCGGCCTTCCCTCCTACCTTGCCTTGTCTAGAATTGGTCATGGAGTGTGCATCCCGATTTGATTTGGTTAGTAAGTCCATCATTTTTGATGAAGGGAAGAGAGTGTTGGCCAACATCAGTGGACAAGTGGTCGAAGAAGCATTTAATATCCCCCTATACAAAGGCATGATAGTGGTAATGATGGATCAAGCAGCCAAGTCATTTCGGGATAATCAGGAGGCTTTCTTCATTCACCTAAAGCAAAATTGGTTAGACGAAGGCAAGAAGGGAGTTACTAGATCATCAAGGCTCACCGTGTCAGATTTCAAATCAGAGTATGACGATCTCATCATGCTTCTCAGCCAGATCATGGGCTTAGCTCAAGGTATGCAATTTGAAAACTAGATGTACTTCTTTATTGATGGAATTGAAAATGGAAAAAGAAGATTTGATTGGGCTAAGATCATAAGCGAAAATTTAGAATTGCAACTTAGGACTGTACAAAATAAAAAACAATTCTATATGGGGTCCTATCTTTTCTATCTGATAGTGAGATTGTACGAAAATCTTGGACTTAAGGCCTTAGGAGGAATTGGCAATGGGTTGGGGCAATGTTTGGTACATGAGTGCTATCCATAGCTTCATTTGCACAACACCAAGGATTATAAGATGTTTTGTGATGCCTTTGCCATGAAGACAGTAAGGATATTATGAGGGACACCTGCTAAGAGACTCTCATCAGAAGCATAAGCAAAAATTAAGAAGTATGGGAGTTGGTTCATCCAATTTTCGCAATTCACCTATATTAGAGTAGTAGGAAGCATAGTATGTCCCAAGAGACTTCCAAGGTACCCACTCGACAAGGTAGTTTTGATGGAATTGGCTAGGCAAGTGGAGCATTATGACAAAATGATGAAACTTAAAGGTGAGATAGGGATTACCTTCTCATTTGAAATTGGCAATGATAGTTGCCCCAATCCTATTGCCTTTACAGCTGCGGAGAAAGAATTGGAATGGTATCATCTAGCATGGTATAGAGCAAGGCAAGGATTTGATCCTAATGGTCTTATCAAGGCATCTCATGGGAATACATTCAAACAACTGTAGAGGATTTCTGGGCCAATGCACGGGATGACTTTCACATGAGAAAGCTAGCTTTCTCAAGATTTTCGGTGAATATGATGAGGGCAATCAGATGGAGAGGTCTTGATATTCTTGATCAATTAGAAGATGTTGAAAATGTGCTAAGAGAAGACTATGATACAGTGGACGAAACAGAGCTGAATCCAGTGGATTGGGATGATCACCAGGATTCTTCCTTGGAAGTAGTTACAAGAAAAGTTGATCTGCACACCGAGTTGTGGTACAACATGAAGTTAAGGAAATTACAAAGTCAGAGGGTACACCTTATGAAAAGATGAAACTAAAGGAAGGTCCAACAGAGTTAGTTAGACAAAAAGGTGAGGGCAGTAGCCAGTAGCAAAGAATAGTTAAGAACAGGATGAGAAGTTTGGAGGTCGAGAAAAGTAAAGAACACAAAATGCAGCATTGTCAAGGGAGAGCATAATTGAGGCTAGAAGCTAAGAGGATAATACAAGTGGACAAGGGGCCATGGTAGAGGTGAGCTCTGATTCAGAATCAAGTGGTTACAGTGATAGCATCGAGTACTCTCCTCTCTTGGAGAACCAACATGGAGAGGATGTGACAGTCACTAGTGAAGAAGAGGATAGGCCAATTGATATTGAGGAAATAAGCTAGGTGCCCAAGGCCGTTGGTGATGCATTGCTAGTCGAACCGAATCCAGATTTGGAGAGATGTGCTGCACCATTGTGGTTAAGGAAAATGCTTATGCCAAGAGGTGAGGTAGTGATTGTCCGAACTATTGAAGATATCCAAGGATTAATGGAAAAGAGTGATAGCAAGAACCAGAAAAAAATTGCAAAAACAATAGCAAAGATAATTAGGAGTGACAATGATGGTCACCGAAAAGTTCAGATTGCTATACCAACGGTTAGCAAGGCATTGGATGAAATTGTAGCTCAATGTAATGTCCCCTCTTTAGTTTGACATGGTATTGATCATGGATTTTGCCTATTCCAGACTCTCATAGGCAAATGGTGTGGAGAGAGTCAATTCTGCGGATCAGATGGTCATATCTTGCTCTTGAATAAGTGTTAAGAGGTTATATTTTATTATTATGTGTTATTGGGGCCTACATGTTATAATTTTAAGTTGAGTTGCACTTTTTATTTTATAAAATTACTTTATTATAAAAAGTGCATTATAATGAGATTTTATAAAGGATGTTTCTAGAAGTTCTAGAAAAAGTGCATTATAATGAGATTTTATAAAGGATGTTTCTAGAAGTTCTAGCAACTTCTTAGAAAAGTGAATAAATAGAGGGCTGGGCCTCTCATTTTTGACATGCTTGGATTTGAGATTTCTTCTACTTCTTCCATTGTGGAGCAAATTTGTAGTCTCTTGGGTCTGCAAATTATTATTTGATCTTTGGGAACGAATCACTCCCTTGGATTGGCGACTTTGAGGGTGTGAAATATCACCTGAATTGTTGCATTTGAGGAGTTGGTAATTCAGCCATCTCATTTGGACTTCATTGAGATTCAGTTATAAGGGTTTACTTTGGTTGGAATAAGGGTTTCAGTTGTGCCCTAGCATTTGTGGATTGATTAATAGGGTTTGTAGACACAGTTGTGCATTATTTTCAGACTGCCAGTCCAGGGTTTGGACCCACGTTTTTGCTCATAACTCCTAATTGGCTTGACGGATGAATTTCATATTTTAGGGGGTTATTCAGCGACCCTAGGCGCCCAGATTTATTGCTTTTGGAGTGACAAAAAAAAAACGCTGCAATATTTTCTCTAGCAGCCGTACCAGGCCGTACCCGTACGGCCCTGTCAGTTGGGCAGCAGCAGCAATTTTGTGAGTCGGTTTGGGGCAGATTGTGAGGTCTTCGTGTGGCATTAATTCAACATTCATATCCGGCAGAATTGGAGCTATTCCAGGTACACAAACTGAAGTTTTGATTGCCAAAATATTGCATGTTATGGATTAGAACAGTCAGCACTGTCATTGCATAAATAGTTATTTCCAGTCATTAATAACTGTTGTAAAAGTTTCGTCATTTGCATTCCAAATCTGAACTGGGTTATTGTTCATGTCATAATATTGCATTGTCAAGAGCTTGATGTATTAGAAGTGCATAGTTGTGACAGTCTTTCATTGTAATCAGTTCTATTTGCTATCATAAAATCAGAATTGCATTGGACTTCATATTTGAGTTTCATATTGTCATCTATCTCTTAGATTGGTAGTGTTATAATCTGGAATTGTTGTTCATACATTATTGGCATCATATATTGAGGTTTCAACAATTAGTAATATTGCAGCCTTACTCGGTTACATGCCAACTGTTTGACAAAATTCCTAAGTCCAGTTTGAGGGTTTCAGTGGCCTTTATAGTAAGGGTCATTACACTCAAGAATTTGAGATAGTTGAGCATAACTTGGGAAGAATCACGGATGACATGGAATGTGAGGAGATCCTGGAAGACATCGTTTCAATTAGAGAAAGGTTGAGGAAGGCAAACAAAAGGATTGTAAAGTTGGAGGCCAAGAACAAATATTGGAGAGATTACCAGCCTATCCAACAGTTGCATCAGGTAGCTCTTCCTGAAGACAGTGAGAGCAACACAAAAGAGATATCGGCTCAGTTGCATGAAGTCAAGGATTGGATCCATGATACAATCCAAGAAGGGCAAATTTCTTTCCTTCCTTTGTCTTGACATTTAGGTCATTAGTGGCTATTAGAGACAAATTCAGAATATTTGAAGGTGAATAGAAGGATTTCCTTCCAGTTAAGGAATTAGCCATTCCCAGGCTACAGGCATTCATCGAGCTACTGGAGAAATATTTGGAAAGAGCCAAGTTGATAGATGAAGGAGGATTGAGGTTTGTTGCCTTAACTATCAGATTGAGAATACTTGAAGAGGTACAAAATGAGATTGCATAGCACAACCTAGGCATTGACGCTTCCATTTCAACCATGATGAGCAATGTTGTGGGTGCGCTTGATTTTGAAAATATCAAAAAGGAGAACATCAATGAGACAAAATTTGGATCGAAATTGGATGAGTTGGGGAATGTTGTCATCAAGAAGAAACATTTGGGCACCCTTGCCTGCCTCAATGCCTTTATGGGATATGCGAAAGAATATGAGAAGGATCATGAGAAAACACTGCAAGCAATGAGCAACATGATAAATTAAGCTGAGCTCAAGATGAAACATACGCCTTGCCCTCCCATGAAGGAAGTCAACGACAAGCTAGCCAAGTTCATCACTTTGGCTAAAAAGATGAAAGAAAAGGGTAGAACCATATTAGAAGATCATTTGATGTAAGCCCACGTGGCAAATTTTCTTGGGTAGGATAGGTATCTAATTCTGATTGGCTACCATTTTGGTGCCTTCTCATTGGTTGCCACTTTCCTTTTTCATTGGTCCATTGATGAGGTGGCATCTTCTCATTGGCCGATGGTGTAGCAACCCTAATTAGGTTTTCTAGGATCCAATTTAGATCATTGGTTTTGCCTCTTCATTTCTACCGTTGGTTGTAATTTTGGGCCTCTATATAAGGTCATTTGCTCTCATTTGTAAAGGGTCAGAGAAAATTGTTGCTAAGATAATATCAAAATTGCCTCTCTTTGTCATTGTTGTGACTTGCATGTTGATTAAGAACATTTGGTGTTATTGCATGGTTTCTACTTCCAATAGTTAAAGTTAGATTTCCTTTGAAGTTGTTAAAGTAGAATTTATTTCAAGAAGTTGTTAAGTAAGAGTAAGAGTAGATGGATAATTGCATGGTGATATTAGTGGATGTTTGATAGAGATCTATAAACTAGGCCACTAGCATCCTAGCGGCTGGTTAGGAAGCCTTGTGTAGTAATCTAGCCACTTTCCCTTGAATCATTGCATCTATGGAGCTAGAGCTGCTGGTCAGCTTTCATCAGATTTGATCCCTGTCCATTTGCTAATTTTTCCATTCATAGGAGTAGGAGTAGAGCAGTGAGTAGCTTAGTATTTGGAGTTTTGAGGAAAGAAGTTAGGAGAAGCATCATTGGTAAACACACCCCCATCATCACCACCTTCTACATTACTTGGCATTTGTATATTTTACAAACCCATTATCATCACCATCATCCCAAAACCCAAATTATCCTTGAATGAACAACACAAGGCCGCCTATGTGATTACCAACAAATCACATCGATAACTGAGTTAGTATCCACAGGTGTAAGGAACATTGGAGTTGTTCTCATGTCTTCATGAGTATTAACTTTTCAAGAGAGGAATTGAGTGTTTGATATCCCATATCAAGTGTTCAATTGCTATATGTTATGTAGTAGTACAAAATTGACATCAACAGGATCCTCATTGATATGATAGGCATGGATGGTAGAATCTTCATAAGACTCCAAAGAGGTATAAGAACCTAAAGTAATGTATTTCATTTGAATGCTACAGAGATAAGTTGTTTGGTTGCTAAGATTGATGACGGTTGTGGCACAAGAGATTTTGTCATGTAAACTTTGATAATATTGTGAAGATTGGTAACAATAATGCAGTAAGAGACTTGCCAAAGATTGTGAAACCTTCTAACATGATTTGCAAGGAATGTGTGATGGCTAAGTAGAAGAACTCATTTCCAAGCAAGTTCTTCACTACATCAGAGAAATTGGAGATTGTTCATACAGATTTGTGCGGTCCTACACGAATTAGAGTATTCTACGGAGAAAGGTATTTCAGTCTTTTCATTGATGACTTTACAAGAATGATGTGGGTATAATTTCTATATGAAGCATTTGAGAAGATTAAGATTTTTCAAGACTAAAGTTGAGAATGCATCAGGATTGAGAATTAAATATTTAACATCAGAGTGAGGAGGAGAATTTACATCAAATCAATTTAACATTTTTTGTGAGGATATTGGAATCAAGAGATAGCTTTCAACTCTTAAGAGGCCACAACAAAATGGGATAGTAGAAAGAAGGAACAAGTCAGCAAGTGAAGTAGCTAGAGCGATGATGCTTGAAGGAAATGTGGCACAAATCTATTCGAGAGAAGTAGTTACTACAACAATGTACACTATCAACAAAGAACATATCAAACATGGTACTGATAAGACATCCTATGAACTTTGGTTTGGACATGCACGTACTGTGAAATACTCTAGAATCGTTGGAAGAAAATGTTATATCAAGAGAGAGGATGATATGGAAAGTTTGATCCTAGAAGTGATGAAGGTATATTTCTTGGTTATCCATTGAAAAACAAAACATACTAATGTTATAATCAGAGATTGAGAACAATAGTTGAGAGTGCAAATGTAAGAGGTTGATGAGAAATTCAAGATTCAAGAGAGAATACTTGATTCTGATTCTGATAATGAAGCGGGCACAAGTCAAAGGCCTAACAATCAGAATGCAGAACAAGAACTATTCTATGAGACAGATAATGATTTGTAGGTATAGATTGAGGAACCTAGAGATGAACCTAAACAAGAGGCTAGAGAAGGGAAAAGGACACTAGAATAGAGGACACCTAAAAATGTTGCAAGAAATCATCTTGTGGAACAGATCATTGCAAGCAAAAACAAAGGAGTAATGAAAAGGAACAAGGTAAATGAAGAGATATGTTTGATTTCACAAGTTGAACCTAAGACAACAGATGAGGCATATAAAGATGAATATCGGATGAAGCCTATGAGAAAAGAACTTGATGAAATTGAAAAGAACAAGACTTGTGAACTGGTCATTAGACCTAAAGACAAAAATGTTATTGGCACAAAAGGGGTATTCAGGAACAAGATGAATGAACAAGGGGAATTGGTAAGAAACAAAGCAAGGTTGGTATGGAAAGTTTACTCACAACATGAATGAATTGATTTTGAAGAGACTTTTGCCCCTGTTGCAAGACCTGAAGTAATAAAAATGTTTCTGGCTTATGTATCTAACAAAAACTTCAAGGTATATCAGATGGATGTTAAGTCAACATTTTTGAATGGAAAATTTGAGGAAGAAGGCTACATTGAACAACTTGATGGTTTTCCCCTTATTGATGAAAAAGACATGGTTTGAAGATTGAAGAAGGAATGACATGGACTGAAACAGAGTCCTAGAGCATGGGTATGTGAGAATGGACAAGCACTTGATAAGCTTGGGATTCAAGAAAGGTAATGCAAATAGTAACATGTAAAAAAGGAAGTATTTAGATGGTTTGTTAATAATAGTAGTATTTGTAGATATCATTTTGGGAGGTAATGATGAGGCTAGTGAGAACTTTTTTTGGGAGATGAAGAATGAATTTGAGATGAGTATGATTGGTGAAATGAAATATATCTTGGGATCTATGCTCCCCCGAGTTTCTGGGACGGGGACAACGGGATGGGTTTTTGGGATGACAAATTTTTTTGGCGATTTTGGAGACGGGAGGGGGGGAGGATGACAACGGGGACAGTTATATATATACACATATATATAGGGAAATTTTAAAATATACACTGAAAGATGCAAATATACATGTCATTAATAGCAAACTAAGCACAAAGCATGTCATGTAAACATTATAGAACCTTAACATGCACCATTTGAATGTCATCCAGGAAATAATAACTGATTTTAGTACACATGCATATCAATATGTGAACAAATATATTTAAATATAAGTTTAGCTATGAACAATATCATAAAAATCACCTTCGCTTCTTGCAAAACAAAAACCCCAGCCAGCTGCAACACACTCCAACTTCACAGGCAAAACCAAACAAATGACAAAACAACCATAATGTGGTCTTTTTGACCTTTTAGGGCATTTGGAGGGGCATGGCCCACCGGGCGACCAAGTTATGATTAAAATTTTTTATGTTTTATTTTCTTTTTTTGTTTTTGCTTTGCAAAAAATGGGGATAGTTGGCTTTCCCCAGTTGTAACGCCCCGCTCGAGAATCCAAGAGAAATAAACCTAACATGTTACAATGTTTACTGAACTATTTTTTTTTAAAAGTTTAAACAATATCAAGATAACATTAATGTGGAAGCAACATGAACATACACATCAAATACACATTAGCAATTATAGATACAGTTTCAATTCCTCAAGGGTTCCTTTACGTTGAGTCACATTTAATAATTTTAAATTAATTAGTTTAAGTTTTCAAGTACAATGTCTCATGATCATAAGAAATAACAGATACATAATCGCATAAGCAAAGCATAAGTATAACTAATACAATGAAAGTACATCCAATAAATAACATCCACTGCACATGTCGCAGGGTATGTGAGAATAGATACAATACATCAGAATATATGATAACATATATACATCAATGGAAAAGAAGTCTCTGAGATAAGAAATAAGAATGATAAAGGTACAACTTCTGCAACGAGCATCCAACAGCTGGCAAAGAGAGGGGGACCCAAATGGTAAGAAGACACTACCTCCTGACCACGTGGTTACCTAGTTAGGCTTCCACTCCCACCGTGTAGGGAAGATAATGACTGATCCACATACGGCTAATCAAACATAAAACATTCCTAGGCAAGGTACCCCTAATAGCCAAAACCACCTCAAAGGTAACACATGCTACTCAAGAAGATAAAAATAATCCAAAAGAAAGAACACTCAATCCAATACCAACGACACATAACCAAACATCATACATGAACCAAGTATAAACTAACTACCAAGATCATAAGATAAAGTCAACGAAAGACATCCTCCTCAAGTCATAAGCCACATGTCAAAAGTACATCATCCATGAATCACCAATCATCAACAATGAAAGTAAATAACCACAATAAATACATCCAACAATAAGTACACCACATCTAACAATAAGTACACCACATCTAACAATAAATACACCACCAGAGGTACGCAAAATCTACAGAGGAGACTCAGGCTACATACTAGGGAGTGTCATCACATGGCTGCTTGAGTTACCCTGGACTGGTCTCTCAATGAACCCCGAACCCTCAAGCGTTGAGTTACCTTCGACTGGTTACTTTGAACCCCAGACCCTCAACGTGACACATGTGGAAACCAAAAGCCCTCTCAAAAAGACGAGGCAATCATCCCATTCCCATCCTTAGTCTATACAAGTACTCAAGGCATAGGTGGGTCAAATATCTCTAACTTATCCTTTTTAGTGTGTTTTCCCCCCAAAAGTTTTAGGGCCCGTTTGGTTGCTGGAATACAACCGGAATAGGAATAGGAAATTAGAATATGATTTGTATTCTTTGTTTGGTGCATGGAATAGGAATACGTATTCTCATTTTAGCCCCAAAATGAGCTTTTGCCCATTCCAAAAAATACCTGTAATTGGAATTGCTATTCTTGCATTCATTTTAACTTTCTCAAATTTGAGTAAATTTTCAAATCCGCTTTGACCTGGGGTGAGCGCTGGAACTTTGTTTTCAATATTTTCAAATATTTCAGCGATTTTCCAATGGCGCCAATTGCATTTTCAGAAATATTTTCAAATGGCGCCGATTGCAAGTTAACCCTATTCTAATTTAAGCTTGCATAACCAAACAAGGGATAAACAAGATTGGATTGCATTTTTCCATTCCTATTCTTCATTCTCCATTCTCATTCAAATTTTCTATTCTAATTCTCAATTCCTACGCTTGCAACCAAACGGACCCTTAATTACTAGATTATCACTTTATTACATAACTTGCATTAGGTTACCCTGGCACTGGCCACTTTGGGTCCCGGACCCCTACTGCAAGCCACTCCCAAGTCACGTACCTAGACAACCTCTCCTAAGCACATAAAAACACAGTTGTGTCCCATACCACAACACCCATAAAGATCAAACTCGGTTCCTTAATAGGCAACATGATAACAAGATGGTTCTTCCATCCAAGTACACATAAATGCTACAAAAAGTAAACCTCATAAATATAATTTCCAATCCTAATCACAAGACATCATGACATCCAGTCACATAAATGGTATAATAGAAATCTCACAAAACCTCTGGTGTATGTCCTAGACTGGTCAATATCTAAACAACTCGCAAATTCCAAAAGCATAGATAGTACAAGCAACATCACAGTTTCATAGTTTGGGTTTGATTTAAAAACACAAAGTCTTGAGTCAAACAATAAGGTTTCTAGTTTCTATTTTCAGTGTAAGATTCAAGTAGATAAGATTCATCGTTTACCCCTATAATTCAACCCGTTCTTACATTCTTATAAATTGCATAATTACCTCCATACGTTTTTAAGTCAATTCTTCCAAAATAATCCAAGGTAATTATTTATTTAAACTATTAAATAATACTAATTGATATTAGAATAAGAGCTTATAATTTTATTAAAATCAATATTAATAAAATTAAATATACTTAGATCTTAATTGAACATCTTTCATTAATAATTAATCTTAATTAAATCATATTTAATTAAATTAATCAATAATTATATAACATATTATATTACGGCACAATTTGCAATTCTAATTTATTTAATTAAGAAATCTAATCAAACATTATTAAAATTTAATTATCTTTCTTTTATTTTCCGACTACATAATAATAATTTATTAGAACTTTTAATTAAATATTATTAGTATCTCTTTAAAATATGAATATATATTTTTAAAACTATTAATTAGAAAACCATAATTTTATTAATAAATTATTAAAAACAATTTAAAATTTAATTGTTATATCTACCCTTTAATAATAATTATTTATTAAATATTAATATTTTAATATATATACATTCATAATTATTAAAGAAACCTTAATAAAAATTAATTATACTAAATTAAATTAGAATTTTACTAAATTAAACATAATACAAATTTAAATCTTTTTAAATAAACTATACTAAAATTATTTAAAATAACTACTACCCTTTTCTTTTTAAGAATTACATGTGCCCTCTCTTATTTTTTTTTTGTTTTAATAAAAATAAAGGGGGCCACTTTAATGAAAGGAAAGGCATGCGGTTGTTTTAGATATGCTGCAGTCCACCAAATCGCATGTACTGTGCAGTCTTTTGGGAGCCGTCGTCGGCAGTGGGTTGGGAAAGAGGTAAGTTTTGTTTTATTTATTTTTAATTTAATTTAATTTATATTAAAAACTTTGTAAAACGTCTTTGGCAAGTAATATGTATATATTATATTTTTCTTTAAAAATAAATAAATTTTATGAATTATAAAATTTATAATTTATTTATTTTTAATAACATTTACGATGTTAATTTGATAGGAAAAATAAATCGAACCATTCAAATTTTCAATTTAAGATTTTCATTTCCAAAAACAAACCCTTTCCAAATTTAAATTTCTCAATTCCATTTTAATTCAAAACCCAGATCCCGATTTAATACTAATTTCTTTCAATTGTAGAACGAGGTTATCTAATTAGTTTTTCAATCCGGATTCACAGATGAAATCAAATAGCAAAAGATTTAGAATGAAGGGTGGCAAGATTCATACAACGAAATTTGAGAAATCAATTTTCAACAAGCACGAAGAAGACAGAGATTCAAAGTATTTCTACAATGGTTCACAAACCCTACCTTGATCTGATGCTAACAATTTGGTGAAACCCTTGCTAATCCAAACCCTTCCAAGCTTCCAAAGATTTCTTTGTTCCCTTTCCAAAAGTGTGTTCCTTGAAACCGGTGTGTGCAATAATGACCCAAAAATGCTCTAATATAGAATCTAATTACCTTTTAGGGTTTCTGTCACCACCACTTCTAAATTACAATTATTTAATTTAATTAATTCTTTTATGCACAATTAGTTTGCTTAAAAATATTCTTTATCTTTAATTTAATCTTTTCATGCACGACAATTGAATTATTAAATTACTTTATTTAATTTTCCACTTGACTTCGCTTTATTTAATTTATTAACTTTTAAATCTCATGCGTACTTTATTAAAATATCTTTAGTAAGTTCACATATTTTATCTTTTTAATTAATTTCTTATATTTTAATCTCATACACGCATCATGCGAACTTAAATCTTTTCCATAAATTAATATCTTTTCACTTCTTAATTTATTTTTTTTGAACAATTAATTTGATTAATATTTATTAACTTAAATAACAATATTATTTATCATTTATTTAAAAATGAACTCTAAATATATTATTATTAAATTAAATAAATATTATCACGTTCTAAATTTATTCTTGTAACTTTTATCTTCGAATTCAATTTTTTTTATTTAATTAATTTCTCAAATAATTAAATATAATTAAATATTCAAAATGTCATAATTATTTTTCATTAAATTAAATCATTAATTTAATCTTTTAATTAGACTTAATTAACAGAAAATTCATCAAAGACTCACAAAACAACATACGCACAAAAGACTCACGGGTTTTAAAAAGGATAGACAGTCTGTTACAAGTCCTCCTTGCAGGACAAGTATTTTAAGCTATGGTTGGGATTGGACCTTATCATTATCTTCCCATTCTCACCATTTGAGTATATTTAATTGGGCACGCTCATCCTGGCAATTCAGGGAAGTCGATGCCCAGTACCTGCATCCTGCATAAAATACGAGCATGTACATGTATATAAATATATCTAAACTAAACAGGCAATGGCGGAGAGTGGTGCATCGTGTAGATCCCGATTAGCAGGTGACTACGGCTCCCTCCCCTAACCACATCAAACACGTTAGACAAAAAGATAAAACAAACACGCGCACCATACACTTGCAAGTATGGGGTAAGTATCATAAAAATCACAAGTCTAATATCCAATGCGTACATATAAATAATGCATCTCTATCAATACAAACATAATCATCATTAAAGACATCATGTTAACATTCTTATGAAAGAACCACATTTACTAATTAGGAATCATCAAGACATCATTAACATGTGAAATGAAATCAACTAAGCTATTATAACCGATATATTTGTAATCCAAGACATGAAATAATCATAATATTGTAAATCCAATATCTCTAAACTAATCAATGCATAAAATCGACTTAAAAGAATTTGACAATGATAATAGAAATGCAATCTAGGGGCAGGCACTACACCAGTACCGTTAGGGGACGTCTGGAAGTCATCTTTTCGTACTGCAAACGATTGATCGTCCCCTTTTTATTTCCTTGACGCCCCCAATTAACGGGGATGTCTCTTGTGGATTTTGGCAAGTTGGGGACCGTGGGGGGATGTCCCATACTCGTCCCCCCGTCCCAGGGACATCCTCGTCTTGGAAACTTGGGCTTTTTGAGTGGGGATGCGTCCTTGGGTTACATAGCTTGGGATTGCAAATAAATCGGAGTAAGGATCACATTTCCATAACACAGGCCCAGTATCTTAAGGATCTATTGACAAGATTTGTATTAGAGAATTGTAAGCCAGTAAGTACACCTATAGTTACAAGTTGCGAATTTTCAAGTAAGGATGAGTCTCCTAGTGCAATACAAACAAGGTACAAATCAATGATAGGAGAATTGCAATATCTAACTCATTCAAGACCAGATATAGCAAATGTAGTTAGAATTGTTGCAAGATTTTAGGTAGACCCTAAAATAAAACACTTAGTAACGATAAAGAGAATATTCATATATTTGAAGGGTATATTAGATTATGGATTATGGTATGATAGATCACATGATTTCACTCTATGTGTATACATTTATGTAGATTGGGCAGGTAATGTGGATGACAACAAGAGTGCTAGTGGTGGTGCATTCTTCTTGGGAGGAAGATTGGTTTCTTGACTAAGCAAAAAACGGGATTGCATTTCACCATCTACAACAGAAGCATAATATGTGGTAGCATCAAATAATTGTAATCATATCATATGGATGAAGAAGATGTTGAAGGACATAGGTATTGAGTTTCTAGAATCTATAATCATTCATTGTGACAACACAAGTATAATAAGCATGTCAAAGGATCCAATTTTACATTTAAAGATTAAACATATTGCTATAAAGTATCATTTCTTGAGAGAGAAAGTTGTTGGAAAGGAAATCAAATTGGAGTATGTGAGTACAAAGGAACAAATAGCAGA
Organism: Cupressus sempervirens; assembly: GCA_028749045.1. Lineage (NCBI taxonomy): Eukaryota > Viridiplantae > Streptophyta > Pinopsida > Cupressales > Cupressaceae > Cupressus > Cupressus sempervirens. The sequence goes on from CM053784.1 coordinate 503,206,076, forward strand.
TATCTTCACTAAACCTTTGGCTAAGGATACTTTTTAGTACCTTAGAGGTATGTTTATGATGATTTCCCAACCTATTTTAGAGTAATTGAGGTAAGGATTGCATTAGTCTAGCATAATCAGAGCTATTCATTTTGGACTAGATGCTTGATGCTGCTCCTATGGGGGAGCAGTAGTTGTTTTAGGTAGAGTTATTTAAGAACTCTTATGTAATTTTTGGTACGATAGTGTCTACTGGCACTTGGTATTTGTAGATTGATTTCGTAGGTAAATAATGAGAGCACTTCAAATTCTTAGATTTGCATAGTGACACATTTTTCATTGATGCCAATGGGGAGAAAAACACATGAAAAAGTCTCATATGAATGAGGGAGAGTAGCACATGTATGTATGAGGGAGAGTTACATTGATGGGGGAGAGCATGTACGTTGACGATATTTAGAAAATTATATTTTGATGCTCACATTTTTCTGAGAGCAGAATTTCTTTTTGGGTTGATGGTTTTTCATCATATATTGCCATCAATGCCAAAGTGTGAGATTGTTAGCATATTGATGAGTGTATACCGAAGGAGGAGATTGTTAAGTGGTTGGCACTTGGATTGATTGCTGGTGTGTTGCATTCATGACTTGGCTTGTCATTGATGTTAACATATATGTAAGTTGGTATGTGACAGACATAGTTTTAGAACATTGCAGAGGTAGATTTGATCAATGAGGTTTGGTTATAACGAGTTAAGATATGTGGGCTTAGATTCATGTTCATGGATTTGTTTAGATACTACATCTGTGTTTGCGCATGTTAAATATGAAGGATTGGATCAATATTAGTTGATTTAGTGAAGATTGGTTGCAGGCCAGTGTACAATAAACAATTTATTGGTAATTCAATTGTATCTATTAAGAGAGATGGAATGAAGGTAAGCAAGCTTAGATTGTGGTTGAAGACATGTTCTTGATGCCATGTTCATGATAAAAGATGTTGGAGATCATTCAGTGGAGGTCATTGAAGTGTAATGTGTGATTTGTTCACTGGCAGCCGACTCTTGTGGTAGGATTTATTTTGGAAGTTGTAAAGTATGTTGTAGTGTGTGGAACCTGTTGGTTCCCAAAACCCCAGATTGGAATCTTACGAGTTTTGCCAACTTGATGTTGGGATATCCAATTGGTTATGGCGAACTTGACGGGATTGATTGATGTGATCCAAATTCCTTGCGTTTTTGGCTCTGCAAAACCAAGGCGGGTGTACCTAATCCTGAATAAAACACTTAAGCCCAAGATACTTATAGCAGATCGATTTAGAATGCAAATGTAATAAAAGTTTCCAAAATGGCAAGAATTACGCAAAACTTTAAATTTGCAAATTATGAATTAAGGATAATGAATATATGAGGGTTTTTAAAAAAGAAGTGCAAATTAATGCAACAAATGAATATATTAATTCTTCAAAGGGAAGATATGAAATAATTATCAGCGTATGGATTGCAAATTATGAAAAATATAAAGACTAGTACTGAAGGGTGATAGAGTCAATATTATAAGTTCAAAACGTGTAACTTCATAAAATTCTACGCACATCAATTATAAACAATTTAGTAATCAAGATGCGATAGATCAAATATATGGACACAATTTTAAAATAGTCTAGAATGCATTTTAACTCTTGTTGTTTCGGAGACAAACCAGACATAGATCTAGAAACAATTAAATATTTCTCAATATCTATGATGTTCGATTTTAAAATGTTATAATTGATTGTCCACTTATCTTTCATATAAATTATTTATAAAATTAAAATAATATTTATAAAGGATGAAACTATATAATATTTTAACTCTAAAGCTTCATGCAAATAAAATAAATATTTCTTACTCATCATGCCGAAAATATAAATTGCACTAGAGACACTCCTTATAGATGATCCATCCAATACATTTGAATTCCAGAATCGCATATAAATTTGCTCAGTAACCTAGAATACACGAGCTTAGTTCAAAAATTCATTCCTTTAACAATGAAGGAATATAATATATCAAAGTGCATAAGATATGTATAAATTTAATATGAGTATGAATTGTATATATATATGAATTATCTTCTTTGTTATTTTACATCTATTTATAAATGTGAAAGGGTGCCAGTATGAACTGGCACATCTCTTTGCACGTCCTAATCACAATTGCCTTTCAACCTAGACGATAATGATAACTTAATGAATTACCCCATGAAATGAAGGCAGCTTGTAATATATAATAAGTTTTCTAAGATTTTTTCGATGAACTTAATAATAAATCAAAATCATCCATGGGCATGTATATCTCCAAGGTAGGCATTCTGTGTAGAACGGTTTTCCCCTAACACCTTGTAACAACACACGACTTGATTTGATTCATCATCGATGTTCTATTTCGTATCACTTTTTCCTCTATGCTCGGGTTGAGAGCGATCAAGACGTGGTCATTCACTTGCTCAATGTGATGCGCGGGCGCACTGGGAGTTCAATACTTCATAGACGTAAGAATCATACACCTCCCCGTACATGTTCAACACCTGCGATAAACCACACAATATGAATCAAATGTATAATCGAGAAGTAATAAAAGTTTTAAAGCTTCTTGTGCTCTTCCCAAATGGATGAATTATGATCTTTAAACAAACTTCTTAAGTGACAAGAAACATGGAGAAGAATTTTAATGCCTTTCAAACACTCAATCATGGATTGAGACCATAATAATCTCTATTTTCTGAACATACACATACAGACATGGGACACCATTTTCTCTTTCGAAATCAAGTCTACTATCCACGAACTGGAATAGTCACGAGATTCTGAAGATGTATATTATGCATCCTTGCTTAATCCTTCAACATTGACTCACTCGGTCTGTTCTCTATGTACCAGAAATTCATCTATTTTCAGTGGTCTTTATGGTTGCCAGTTGTCTCTGAAATGTGCTTCAGTTTTACTGAATCCATGAGCAAATAATAATTTTCGTAGATGTTCTTCTATCTATACACCCGGCAAATTTCGTCTCTCCCTACCTTTACTAGTATTTGGGGCTGTAGAGTTGTATGCCATCATGTAATGCTTTTCCAGCAAAGACCCATAAGATTGGCATATTCACACTTCCATAATCTGAAACAAGTTTCTCAAATTTACACTGATTTTCTGGTGCTGAATATGATATATATTGCTTGTTTTTAAAATCACTGCTCAATTATCATTCCATAAACAAACTGCTTCTTTGCTTCTGCATTCACTTCCCACCTTGGGATTCCACTTTCTTTGTGACTCAATTCATTTCAGATTTTAACTGATCAGGCTCATGATGCAGTACCAGTGTACTTCATAGTTGTCCACCTCATCAAAAGAATCATCCGCAGGCATACGAATTGTGGTATTGGAGACTTGTGTCTTCTTAACTTTGAATGCTTCCTCAAACTTTTGTTCATATGATGACCATGCTCTTCATATTTTCAAGTCTGATTCTAAGTCTACAACAGATTTCTTGATAGATTGGCTTCCTCTTTACATATTCATGTAGATATCAGTGATACTGATTATAACTACTGCATTTATTTATGTCATCAATATCTTAGATGTGCTGCTAATACTGTGCTTGCTGCAGTTGACAATTCTGAGGATGAGTTCTTTTAATAACTGAATGTTTGTTTTTGTACTTCTGCTCAATACATTACCAAAATTTATCATGAAACTACATTTGTTCTTTGTGGCTGCAACCCTTATATTGTCTTCAAGCTGTTTTTCACTGCAAGAATTGTTTGCTTTCAGACTGGAACCACTAAAGAATCTCCAGCTTTCAGACACTTCTGTACAGCCGTAGTCATAGTTATTGGATTGTTGTAAAATCAATGAACTGAAAGTGACCTTTTTGTCAAATCCACTCGGATACGTTTATCATATCATTCATACTTTTATGTCCAGAAACTTTGCTATACTCATGACATCACTCAACCAGATGTGTCTGTCACAGTTGTCTCGTTCTCCATTATTCAATGCTTGAAGCATATTGTTTGAATATAAGTAGTGGGTAAGATCTGAAAATTCTCCCTTTGTGAGGGTGCTTTGGGGCTCTAAAATTTTGTCAAAATTTAGAGTTCTATCAGAACCTAATTGTAATATCATATTGAGGTCCTATATTACTCATTGTACATTGGGAAAGCCCTCAAAAGCTGACTCAATCTGTTATTAGGACAAGGTAGAAAGGAAAGGTTGTTTCCATGGTTGTAGTCATTACATTGTATTGTATTGATGCAGATGTGGTTAGGATGAGAGTTCAATTAGAGCAGAGAGGAGGCTTATGTTGAGATTGATTTGAGAACTTTAAAGGAATTGTATTGGCAAAGACGTTGTTGTATAGGTCAGTTCACTACTTGGGATATGTTATCCTAGAGATTTGTTTAGTGTTAAAGTTCTGAAGCAATTTGGAAAGTGAGTTCAATTGTCTTCCTTATTGCTCCTAACAAGGATAGAATCTTTTGATAGGGATTCAAAGTCTCCTAATAGGGACTCATATGTACTGATTGTATGTAGTTGGCCCCTAACAGGGTCATATCCTCTTACAAGAAACTTTTATATTAGTGCGTCATTTTGTGGGTACTATCCCCACTAGGGTTTTCCCTCTGATCAAGGGTTTTCCTAGTTAACAAATCATAGTGTCATTGTGTATGTTCTATCTTTTGGCATTGTTCACATTATTGATTATTGAAGTTGGATTTGATAAGTTTGATTAAGCATACAACTGATTCAACCACCTCTTTTAGTTGTATTCGTGGACTTTACTTTCTTACACTTCTTTGCTTTGAAAGAATTCTCCTTGAATAGTGGTTTCTCTGTTTGATCATCAAGCTTAAATAAGTTTTCTTTTAATAATTGAAGTAGATAATTTTCTGCAAGTGAAATATGGACTCTCACTTTCCATGAGGTGAAGTTTGAATATCCTTCAAGTCTATCTTCAGCTTTTAGCCTGTTCACCATTTCATAGTTCTAATGTTGTACCTTGAAAATGAGATAAGAGGTAATGCTTTTTTTGTTATGTAAATTTGATCATCATCCTCAAACTTGCTCTAATACCATGTTAATTTTGTAAGAATATGCCTTAGGGAAAAATCACTCAAGATCAAGGTACTCAAGCACAAGCACAACAGTAGACCAACAAGGTATGATCAAAATAACAATATCCAAAATTGATTTATTGTCATACAATGTTCAGTCATGTACATACACACTAGGAGTGCTTGAATATAAAGGCCTCTGGAATGATTCTAGGATGCCTAGGAGTCAACACACTGATAAGTCTTACAACCAAGCGCATGTCCACTAGGAGTGGATTATCCTCTATTAAGCACAGAAGTAAATGCGATGATGAGAGGATAAGCCTACAGAGGTGTAGCACGTAAAATTATGTTGTAGACACCATGTGCTAAATTAAGAGTGCGAATAATTGTGTTGTCAACATGACAACTCAATTAATTATGCAAACTCCAGTGTTGTAGACACTGTGTGCTGAATTAGAGTTGCTTACTCCAGTATTGTCAACATGACAACTTAAAAGAGTACGCAAACTCCTAGGTGTCAAATTAATAAATTATAAAATAATGCATTGACCTAAGTAAACTTAAGTAAAGTGTAAATAGTGAATACTTATTTACACCAACAACCCCCCTTAAGTGCAACTTAGGGGAATGCACTTAAGCTCACGAAAGCTAGGATGAAATGTAGAAAGGGTCCTGGTTACTAGGCCATGTTAGGTACCTATGTACATAATGCAATGCAATCTCTCATAAGGCGGAGAAAGAGGGAAAACCTCAAACAAGATGCATGGATGGATGGAGTAATCAAGACCCCCCCATTACAACATACATCAAGTATATACAAAAGAGAAGTAGAAGGACAAAACCCCATAAGAGGAAAAAGTCTCCTCCATAAAAAAGGAGACAAAGTAGTCCCCCCCCCCCTCAAATGTAGAGTGCCGATCAATGATAGCTGCTTCAATGTAGAAGCTGATCCATGACTGCTGAATAATGTTCCTCCCCTTTGGAAGAAATAATGACAGAGGTACATATGACATGCTCCCCTTATGTGTAGAAAGAATCCCAATGATGAATGGTGTTTCTGAAACTTGCTCAATTGTCTTTGTGTCGATACTGAAGGTTGCCCCTTCCAATACTACTAAAAAAACGAGTGCATATCTAGCAAGGATGGATGTAGAACCTGTCTCAAAAAACAAATTGTCTCCTCAAATGATAAAGAGACCTCTTGTAACTGTTGTACATAAGGATCCACAATCATATCAACCTGTGAAGACTGATTATGAAGAGAATGGATAGGAGGGATAGAGTAAGCCCTCGTGACAACTGAAGAAGATTCTGCTTCATCAAAGAGAAGATGTAGATCATCAAAGATGTCTCCTAGATCTGCTATGTGTGACTCCACGAACAAACCTAAAATATCTATCAAGAAGTCATCCACTGATGCTGGAACTAGAAGATAAGGTGTACCCTACTGTGCTGAAGTACATAAACCTATCACTGTGGCAATGGATGAAGTATTCTCGTCAATAAAGAGAAGGCAAATATCATTGATGATGTCTCCCACATCTTCAATGTGAGACTCCACAAACAACCTTGCAATGTCTGGAAGGAAGTCGTCCCATGAAGCTGAAGTAGGAAGACATGGTGTTTCTTGCTGCACTGAATCAGAAGAATCTGTGGCTGGAACTGGATCAGTAGTAGCAATAGGAGCATTAGGAGGTGTGATCTCCTTTGGAGAGGATGCAACTACAACTGGAGGTAAAAGATCTTTTGGGAATGGAGCAAGGTGTGGATCTCCATACATCTCCCAAAGATAGATCCAAATATCATATAAATCAGTTGACTTCATCCATAACCTCCATATCCATATGTAGAAAGAGGCCACGACAAATGATGGAACTAGTGTCACCATTGTATGAAAGTCCTTTCGCATATGGCAATGCATTATGTTGACTAAGATAAGTGAGAACCAATTGACTCCACTGCTTATAGTTTTGTGTTGTCAAGGTAATTAAATCTTCCTCATCCATGATGTACTAATCAATGTACCCCCTGAAATGCAAAAAAAAAAAATCACCCCCCCCACCCCAAATGTATGATTTGGTGCTTCATAGATAGTGTGTGCACAATATGCCACTTGTCAAAATGTACAAGGTGGACTTCTGATTTTGTTGTTTACAACTGCCTTTTAAGGCTCAAATTTGTCACTAAGCACTGAAGCTCAGATGTACAACAATTTTAAAAAGTAATCAAAGCAATACAATGCATAAAAGGACCTAATTCTAAAAGTGATATTTTGGTCCACACAATCTTATAATTTGATTGCAGATCTAGAAAGTAGACGAAAAATTAAGCACTTAAAAAAAAAAAACGGAACTTGAAAATGTGTCCAGATGAGCCTGTACAGAGTGTTTGAAGTTGCAAAATGTAGGATTGGACAAGTACAGTCACCAAAAAGTGCAATTTCTGACAAATTTGTGCACCAAAACTAGAAAAGAACTACACTGAAAAGTTCAGGAAATTCTACCGAAAAAAATTCGCACCTAATTTGGAGTCTGGATGACTAAGTTATGGCCGCCCAAAGTTAGACTGTTGAATCAAAATTGAATTTGGAGAGGGGTCTGGTTAGGAAAATACTAGGTTAATTTTGAAGGTCAAGCGACCGTCACAACAGTGTTATTTGGCCTGGAAATGACTGTCATACGATCGTCAAATTTAGGCTCATAAAATGCTAACATCAGCGAAAACAACCCTCTTGGTGGTGTGGCCGATGACGTCAGCTGATCGGAAATGATGTCAGCAGTATGTGTGGCAGGTACGGACAGTAAACAAGTGGACTGTACAGAAGATCCACATGGAGATAACGTGTCCTATCGATGTCTAATGGACATGTGTCCTGCTGGCATGGCAATCCTAGCTGGCGGGGCTGTCAGGCTTGTTGACTGGACTGTGTGCGTGCTTAGCTGTCGTAGGTGAGCTAGCGAATTGTGGAGATGCCGCGTGGCAGCTTAGTTGGTAGTCTGGGCTGGAGGTTTGAGTCTTCGCTGGCATTGTCTTTGTGTGACACGTGTGCTGCCGAAACTCGAAGAGGCGACGTTAGGAGGGAGATACAACAGCAACGAAATTTAAAGATTCGACATCGGGAGCTCGGCCGACGTCGAGCCAGAGTCACTGTTTACTGCGCCGGTGGACGAGAAGTTTTAAACGTCGGAGATTGGAGACTTAACGTTGTGCATCGGAGAAATCAGAAACTGTTGCCATAAAAGGAAATACAGCTGCCGATGGGGTCGGAGAAATAATGTGGTTGGTAAGCACTATGGGGTTTTGCGGGTGTTGGAAATCGAAGTCGTCGGGCCGATCAAGTAGTGACAACCAGAGTTTAATATGCCGGTGCCGGAGTTTTAAAACGTGCCAGAGAGTATGTTTTTAATCCCACATCGGTGGGTTAAAAAAACTTTATGCTGTGTAAAAGCTGTAGCTTGCGGAGGGTTCAACAAGAGAAGCCGTCGGTTGATGCCTGTTGGTTTGGTAATGTTAAGCCGCTGTACTGTGATAAATGCCGGTGGAAACCAGAATTGATGACCGCCAAAAATAAATGGAATATTTCGATCTAATAGTGAATATTCCCTATGGGGGCCGAGGTTTGATCGCCCGATTCTTGCAAAAGAAAAATATTTTCCCTGCTGGCCAAAAAGGAATTTCAAAAAATACTGTTCGAAAATTGCAGAGAAAAAAATTGAAATACCGATTTGAAACAAATTAAATTGCAGATCTAATAGATCATACTGAACTTGCAAATCGGGCCTTTGGGTGCCGGTTTACAAAGTTTTTTTTGCCTCAAATTCGACTATGGCCCACGGTAGGCGAATTTATAGTCAATTTTCACCAAATTGACGTTCCAGACACAATGGCGAGGTCCGCTTTGGCTCTAGATGCTCCCAATCACTGTGATACTTCGGATCTAGGTCGAGGTGTCCTTAGAGAGGTGAAGCAAGAAAATGGTCTCGAACGGTTATGTGAAGAGAAATTCCCTCAGCTCTGATACCATGTAAGAATTTGCCTTAGGGAAAAATCACCCAAGATCAAGGAACTCAAGCACAAGCACAAGCACAACAATAGACCAACAAGGTATGATCAGAATAACAATATCCAAAATTGATTTATTGTCATTCAATGTTTAGTCATGTACATACACACTAAGAGTGCCTGAATATAAAGGCCTCTAGAATTTTTCTAGAATGCCTAGGAGTCAACACACTGATAAGTCTTACAACCAAGCACATGTCCACCAAGAGTGGATTATCCTCCATTAAGTATAGGAGTAAGTATGATGATAAGAGGATAAGCCTACAAAGGTGTAGCACGTAAAATTATGTTGTAGATACCATGTGCTAAATTAAGAGTGCGAATAACTGTGTTGTTAACATGACAACTTAGTTAATTATGCAAACTCCAGTGTTGTAGACACCATAGTTTTAAAAAACGGCGATATTTCGCCAAACTCGCAATATTTTGCAGAACAATTTGCAGGCCAAAAAAAGCACAAAAACTTGGCTCCGAATTAAACCTAAAAACCGCAACGATTTTTCCCAATAATATCGTGCAAAAGTTGGAAAAATGTTGTAAAAAATCATCGACAAGTCGTTGGAATTTTAGGTTTGAGGCTTAGTTTTTGATGCGACAACAATCGGTCTTTTGCATTCGGCACCAATAATCTTTGTCTCCCTGCATTCGATGAGCATTCACAACTGACCTTGTTTGCATTCGACTTGCCTCCATGGTGCCATTGAATTTGTCTGCATTGTGTCATCGACTTTCAGAGGTAATATGAGCGGCGATTCTATATATAGGCAAACAAAGGGTATTTGGGTCAACCCCGCAACCAACAAATTTAGTACAAGTCGAGAGGCTTGCTTCTTTGATCAAGGAAGAGCGGTCGTTTCTCTTGTCGAATGTATTTACTATTAATGTTTTTTGTAATTGTCATATATTCGATTTTTAAAAATTGTTTAAAACTTAATTTATTTTGTAAAAACAAAAATGTATTAAATAATTTATTATTTCATTTTGATAAAATTTAAAAAAAAAATGTACTAAATCATTTACTATTTACAGTGTATTTTAAATTTACAAACATGTTTTATTTAACAAATTTAACTATTATATATATAAAATAATAATAGTATTGATTGCATTTTTGAATAGATTTATAATTGATATATTTAATAGTAATACTGTAATAGATTTATAATATATATTAAAAGATTTATAATAGATTTTAATAGTTTTATAGTAGATCTTAGTAGATTTATAATAGTATTTTAACAAATTTATAAAATATTAAATTGTCATTTATTAGATGCTTTCTAATTATAATTGGTTGTTTATTGGCTAGGTCCTCAAAGTCTACCTATTTCTTCACTTTGATTAATGTATGGTGGATATCTCAAATCATTATATGTTCTACAAATTTGTTGTATATGTGTGTTTTAAGAATATTCTACAAAACTATATATTTTTAAATGTTCAATAAAAGTACCGATTTATTGCCGATTTTTTGGCCAAGTTTTTGCCGATTCTGAGATTTTCAAAATTTTTGGGCCAGTCGAGATATTGCTGAAACCGAGTTTTCCAACTATGGTAGACACCATGTGCTGAATTAGAGTTGCTTACTCCAGTGTTGTCAACATGACAACTTAAAAGAGTACACAAACTCCTAGGTGTCAAACTAATAAATAATAAAATAATGCATACCTAAGTAAACTTAAGTAAAGTGTAAATAGTGAATACCTATTTACACCAACAGATTTTTCCGATCAGATTAAACGAAGAAAGCAAAATTATAAACTTATTAATACAATAGACCAATGTACCTTAGAAAAACCTTCCTCTTTGAATGTGAAAAATTCAGCAATAATGTTTCTCTTTATTGTTTGAATTTATAGTACAATATGGTCAATTACAAGACCATTTACAAGTCCCAAGTTGCAACAATAATAATGACGACAACACAATGAATCAATTTGCTCCTTATAATTATGTATAATGAATACACACACACACACACACACACACCAATCTATATCAAATTAGTGTCTGCTCTTCTATGTGTTTGATCGTTACTTTTGCAATATGATCACTAAATATCTCAATTGATGAGCATATATGTTGACAATGAATATATCAATGGAAACATTGATAGATATGAGATTGCTGTTGCCAAGAGTCTTGTTGTTTATTTATATTTGATCTGATTATTGTTGGAACTGCGGGTCGAGAGAAGTATGTTGTCTTGCTTTCATCAAGATCCCCATATATATATATATATATATATATATATCTTGTGCCATTGATAGTATATATATATATATATATATATATATCTTGTGCCATCGATGGGGAGGCCCTCTTCAAGATGTGATTGTTGAGCCATCAATGGGGAGTGCCTCTTTAAGACATGATTGTTGTTTATCAGAATAGTTAGCAAATTAATCATTTAAATCCTTTTGATTAGATTTATAATCATTATGCTTATTGATACGTCTATTAGACTTTTATCACACATGATGAGAGGACACATTGAAATTTTGAAGAAGTAATGCTATGTATGTCTCAAGTGATGCTTTTGAGACAATAATTTTTGGATTGGAATCCTTCGTTGATGATTATGTCATTTTGGCATTTTTCACATAGAGCTTCCCTTGGCCATGCACTTGCATTTTTGGATTGAACTTTGATCTATTAAAGTCTTGAACCTCGAACTGTTTAGTTTTACCCATAAATTAGGATAAACAACAATAAGAATAAGAAGAGCATAAACAATACAAAAGACTCCATACATTTATCCTTGGTAAACCCTTCCACTTGAAGGGAAAAACCCAAACACACCAGCAAAATATCTCTTTTATTAAAAATAAAATGGTGAAGTACAAAGCTTTCACTTGATTGCTTACTATACATTGAGCAACCACATAAATAATTTGAAATCTTAGTTGTCGGATTCGTCCTAGATAGATTGGATTTGGATCCGGATTTGGATTTGGTTCCTTGAGGATTCGGGCAGGATACGTGGCCTGCGGATCTTGATGGATCCACAAGCATAATCAAGGATCCTGCCCAAATCTTCTAGGAACCAAGCCATAGTTCGAGGATCTACTGAGGATTTGCGACAATACAAGGCACAAAAACATAAAATGGTGGACCCAAGTTAAATCTTTAATTTTTTTTTTGCTTCAAACCCTAAAAACGACCTTCGATTCATGATGCAAGTTCATTTTCTCTCTCATTTTGTTTTCTCATAGTTGTTAGTTTGAAGTAGAGTGCTTGGATTGGATTCAATTATCAAGTATACTAGATTCATAGATCCATACTAGAACCATAAATTCATTCTATGAAATGATTTAGTTTTGGAATTATGTATATTCTCTTATTTCTTAGGATATATATATACACACAAATCCTCCATGAATCGTAATTGGGAAAAAAAATTCCTGAATCCACAGATCCGATTCACGTGCTCGGATTGGATTCGTTTCACAATTCAAAAATTAAGATTAAAAGGAGTCTCTTCATATTACACATGAAGGTCTACTCAAACTTCTAAAACTAGAACCTTCATATTTCTAGTTATTCAATAGTTCATATTTTCATATGCACGCCTTTTCGCATGACGTATGGTACATGTCTTTTTACGTAATATTATCACAAATGCTTCTTTCAGCTGAATATGACCATAACAGTCATAAAAAACATATTTCTATTTCATAAAATCGGAGCTGAAGATCTCCATCACAGCTACAATCTTTAATAGTCCCTCTTAGCAAGAGAGAGATCTTTAGTTAGGTAGGCACACAGCCACAACCAAAGATGATAAATGCACATCACATAACACATGTTATCTTAGCATAAGATAATTTGCCATAGTTACTTCATAAGCATATAAAATGGAGTCACACATATGACTTCCAAAGAAAAATGCATTTCCACCATGCCTACTCGTAGAGCGTGGTCCACAATACCTACTCATAGAGGGTGGAATGAGGCATTCACCTCAGGCTTGTCCTAGAGAAGAATGCATTTCCACCATGCCTACTTGTAGAGGGTAGTCCATCAGGTTTTTTTTACCTTAGACTTCTCCCAAAGAAGAATGCACTTCCAACATGCCTACTCGCAGAGGGTGGTCCACGAGGGCTTTTACCTCAGAATTCTCCCTGAGAAGAATGCATTTCCACTATGCCGACTCGTAGAGGGTGATCCACCATACCTACTCGCAGAAGGTGGAATGAGGGATTTCACCTCAAACTTCTCCTAGAGAAAAATGCATTAATAACTGAAATTTTCTCTTAACAAAGAGTCCCTCTCAACAGGGACAACTTTGATTACCAAAATAAGATAGTTGATTCCAATTGATTCAATAACATAAGCTTGCAAAGGGTTAGACATCTCCCTTTGTCAGATAACCTCCCTCTGAAGCTATACTTCTTCTGAGTATCAATCTAATGACTGTAAGCAATTGTTCTTATGTTCATGACTTTGCATTTAATTTCTCATAATCTCATTCTTCTTAATGCGTCTTGCACCCAAGAGAAATTGATCATAGGAATCAATGTTAAAACCATAAACTATTTCCAATTATATAAAAACTTGATCCATACTCAAGGATTATCTCATTCTAGTGAAAACTTCTTTGAAAGAATAAAAAATATCTTTAGGTACAATTCTAAATTTGAACTGAAAAGATACAACAACATCAACTTTGAAGATACACAAATCATAAGCTGAATGTTATAATACAATGCAACAAATACATATTATGACTGTAATGATGATTTGATTGACTGAAAAATGTTTAGATATAAACCATGCTTGCCTATTGGTTATTTTCTTTGCACCTCTTATGTCTGCAAGCAGTAAATATGTAATATTTCAGCCTTTATAAATAGTCACCAACCCGTGTGATTCCCATAGTCCTCAAATTTAAAATATATAATTATTCTAGAGAAACAATTTCTAGTAGAAAAACATGACTAGATATATTATTCTCGGAAAAGAGAATATCAATATACATACCTAAATTTGAGCAAACTATTTCTTCACTAATACTTGCAACTTCTGCCACTGTGCCAAACACATTGTCCTTCACCGAAAGGGGCAACTCCCATGAGATATTGCACAGGGGAAATCTCCAGAGTGGAATTGCAATCATGCACAGAAGTTACATCTTGCTTGCGAGACGGGGCAAGTGTCACTCCTATTATGACCAAGACCACTTTCCACTCCTGGCCTTGCTGCCATATTCTCCACAAAGATCTCCTCAACAAATGCCTCCTTAAAGATAGAAGAAAGAGTTGCTTCCTGAACAATTGTCATCAAAGCATAACTAGTATCTTTGATTGCCCTAGTGAGATATTACAACCCTCACCCTGAGATGATCACAACTTCCATAGATATCTCTTTTGATCATTGATGATGCACATTGATTACAAAGAATGTCACCAAGAACATTCCTAATACACATGAGACTCACACCAAAAAATCACGATAGTGTAGAAGAGAGCTTTGATACCAAAAGAACACCACCCAATACCAAGAAGGCCCCTTTGATCATCGCTAAGACAAGACCAAACAAGCACCAATAATAACGCATAAGGAAGAGCAATAGTTTCTTCAGCACAAAACTGACATGAGTGATCACCGCTGAATCATGCTAATGGAACGAACAATTTCCTTCAATTGTTGGCCTGTTGTTTTTACCATTGTTGATCAAACAATTGCAAACAAAGTAAATAAATCCTTCAACAATAAATCCTCTGACTCTATTGATATTCCTGACAGAGTTCTTGCAAATTAAACTTATCATAATGCATTGAGCAGTCGTTACGTATCTTAGAAATCAATCTCTAAGCGTTTCGTACAGAGTTCTAGCAATCTCTATGTTGCCAAGGTCACCCTTGCATTGGTAAAGTTCGTAAACGACATCATTTCCTGATGTGCCAAGGCTTCCATTGAAGTACTTCATGGATGCCTAGCTCACCAAAGTCTCTAGAAAAGATTGCAAATAGCTGTCATTATTTTGGTTCTGCATAAACCTCATGTGGGCACAATTTGCATATGAAGCACATGTGAATACATGCACACCTCCAAACATGTTGCAATAAATGTCCCAATTGCAAAAAAAAACTTTCTTTCACTTTCAAATGCATACAATTTTAATAAATACAGTTAAAACAATATGACCTGACAAACAAGGTGTCGTGAACTTTTATTTCTCCACCGTATAATATTGAAGCTGAAAATGTTTGTGAAAAGCAAGAGTCGATTGTTACCATGAATTGACAACTCATCCATAAGAGGCAAAATCTCCAAAACTTGACAAGTATTTACTATCAAGGCTGAGTCATCACTTACTCAGCTACATGGGCTCCCTGACGTTCTGAAGATATAGTTAGATGGTGTCACTGAGTCTCCTATGACCCGCCAGCCCTTGATCTTGGAAATTTTTATGAAGTTCCTCTGACAAGAAACTTATGACAACAACAACTTTTCTTTTCTCTGCCTTAATGATGTTGTATCTACTTCAGTAGCTTTGCTCCAACACGATCCCAATCATCGAATCATTGTCCTTCAATAGTTCGTCGGAGGTTGGATTAGATCATAAAGGACGACAAGAGATAGACGGATTGCCAACAATACTACTATGACAATGAAGGACCGAAGCAATTGGATAAGAATAATCCCTTCATTTACACACACAAATAGATAGAGTTGACATAATAGTTTCCATCAAATGCAGCGCTTGACTGTAGGAGAAAAATCATACTACATAGAATGATCACAACACACAGTATATATAACAACTGCTCAAAGACTATGTGAAGGAACCAAAAGGACAACATCCATTATGCTCCAGCGAACTGATGGCATAATATAAATTTCATTGATAAAAGGCTAAACCAATTCCAAGAACATGACAAGAATATAATGACTGAAGCTGATCCACATATGCAAAGTAGATGCCAAAAACAAGACGAAAACAAAGAAAAGCATTCACTTTGCATGATGCATTAACCTTTAAAATAGATAGCTCTCCCGATAGAGCAATCTTCATTGCATACAAATTGCCTACTGAAAAACTAGAACACTAGAAACTCCCTTATTGTTGTTATCAAACTAGGCTCTACTACCATGTTAAGTTTTATCCAGAAATTAGGATACACAGCAATAAGAAGATTGTAAACAATACAAAAGACTCAATACATTTATCCTAGGAAAACCCTTCCACTTGAAGGGAAAAACCAAGCCACACTAGAAAAATATCTTTTTTATTAAAAATAAAATATTCAAGTACAAAGCTTTAACTTGATTGCCTACAATACATTGAACAATCACATAAATAGATTGAAACGAGACTCTTCATATTACACATGGTCTCTTCAAATTTTTAAACTTCATATTTCCAAATATTCAATAGTTCATATTTTCATACACGCCTCTTCACATGACAAATGACATGTCTTTTTACATAATATTATCCTAAGTTACTGGTTCGAGTTCGGTTCCAAGTTCGAAGTTCAAGAAATAGTTCACAAATTCATCAAAATTTTGGAAACTTGTTTGGGTTTGTTAGTACAAAAATATGTAAAACTTATATATATATATATATATATATATATATATATATACAACAAAAACACCATAAACTTGTAATCATACCATCATATAGTTCAAGTACCAAGTTCAACATCAAAGATTCAAAACAATAAAAAATAAATCATAGCATCAAGTTCAAGTATCATTGTATCACGTTCATTGTTCAACTAATGGAAGCATCCAAGTCCGCAGCCTTTGTACCTACATCCCACTTCTTTGTCTCCCCTTCTTTGTAATCTTTATTGTTGTGCAAAAGAAGGCACAAGTTGTATTGCACAATGAAAAACTTGAACCCACAGCGAAAAATTCGAATCCACAATGAAAACTCGAACCTTGCTCAAACCAGACTCGAACCTAG
This sequence comes from Cupressus sempervirens, assembly GCA_028749045.1. NCBI lineage: Eukaryota > Viridiplantae > Streptophyta > Pinopsida > Cupressales > Cupressaceae > Cupressus > Cupressus sempervirens. Next base: position 503,223,134 of record CM053784.1, read on the forward strand.
AACTAGTTTGAACTTTGGCTGGTCTGGGGGGTGCAGGGATGAACCATGGTAACTTAGATAATTATTAATATATACATTTTATTCAATTATCTATTTGATAAAATATATTCAATTATTAATGTTTAATTGATAGATTCTCTCTCTCTTTCTATATATATATATATATATATATATATATATAGACACACACACTACAGACAGGGCAATCAGATCTAATAAGTGAGACCAAGGGATACTTGGTCATTTTTCTGCATCATTGTAAAACTTTTTTTTTTGTGGGACTAAATGTTGGCACTCACTTTACTGTAGTCTAGTACTGTGAAAGCCCCATTGACACTTATTATTGAGAACTTGGTTTTGTCCAATCGTTTGACAAAAGGAAAGTGATCAATCACATAGATACCAAAGATCATGTGAGAGAAGTGTATACACAACAATATTCATTACATACATCATCATATAGAAGAGTATTCCTACATTTCATGATTAGTCATAATGCATGCCTTAGTCTTACCATCCCCCTACCCTTAGGCTTACTAAATAAATGCCAATTGGTAACATCTCTTATGTAGCTTATAATGCACTAAGTAATCACCACCAATGGCTCTTTGCTTTGCATGCTCTTTTGCAAGACATCTGACCTGTCAAGTTTGTCTTAACAAACAACCCATGTAGGGGTATTTATAAATGTTTGAATAGCTTGAATTTTGCAACTAACATATTTAGATTATTCATTGAACTTGCCTTGTCATGTATAACTAGCTACATGGCAACAACCTTTTGATCTTTGACATATGGGGTTTCAAGTGGCATCCATTTGTCATTTGCCTATGCATTTTTTTGTGTGATCTCCATCAGTTACTCTCTTTTCCCTTTGGCTTTTTTTCCAACATACTCCTGCCCTCCAATTCCTACCATTTCCAATGCAATAACTACAAGGAAACATCCCCTTATTGTGCTGCTGCCACCACCTTTTGGGACAACTTTGGGTCATCCCCCTAATTTGGAAATTTTAGGGATATTTAGGGACATCTTGGGAACCCTCAACAGACTTGTTAGCATCTCCCAAATGTAGCAAAAACTAATAGAAATTTCTTGCATCAAATAGTTGAAAAAATGTTTCTTTAAAAAAAATAATTGAGCATTCTAAAATACTTGGACCACTACTCCTAACCCTAGTGGATTATGAATCCTATCCACAACTAAGTACCCAAAGAAAGCACTATATTATAATCCCAACCTTACTTTAAATCAATATCTTCCTTCCATAGCATTGAGCAAGGCTGCAAGTTGCAACACGAAGCTTCAAGAGTTAGAGTAGTAGCATTAGGATAGGAAAAGTGACAACAATAGCAAGAGTGATAGTACGAGCCGAGTCTTTATTGACCGAGTGCAAGCATTAGGAAGAGTGAATGAAAAAAATACAAGTCTTTGTGTACATGGATAAAAACTATGTAGCCCTCGTCATTTGGACAATGGTTTCTCCAGCTTCAGTATTGGGCTTTTGAAGAGTGAAGATTTGGTTAGAACTGTTAAGGGCTTGGTGTTGCACAAAATATAGTGATAAAATTGTGAAATGTGTTGGGTGGATATTTTGCAACCGACAGTTTTGGGTAAAATCTAGTCGCAAAATAGGATGACCAACCATAGTGTGTGAGACAAAGTCTCTCCTACCTTAAAGGGACGGCTCCCTCTTCTCATCATTCCTTGGATCAACTCAAGGTAAGCAAGAAGTTGAGAGATTTTGTAAAAGGTGTTACCGATATTCTTTCCTATTAACTTTTTAGAAAGAATCCACTTACCCACGGAGCAAGTAATGGGCAAGACAAAATCTCTAACTACACTTCTATCTAGTAGTTGGAAACGATGATACCGATAAACCAACACCAACTCAAATGCTGATTGAAAGCATACCGGTTTGGCTTTGGGTCCTATTTAAATCTATTCTATAAGAAAAACCTCTACCATTGGGGCGCAGAGACTTCTAGTAGGGGAATTCTAACTATTTTTCGTGAATTTGAGACGGCAATACAAGCTACATCCAAAGCTTCTAGTCTATGTATCACCACAATCGCTCCCAGTCAAAGCTTAGGCTTCGATTGCTTCTTAACTCACTATGCTTTATTATTGATCACACAATAATAACATGAATCAAAGACAATAGGCACAAATTACAGTCAAAGCTTCTAATTTTTTTTATCACAATTGCTTCCAATCAAAGCTTTGAATCCAATTGCTTCTTTTTATTCACTTTTTTTCCAAATTTGTACTACACAATCAAAATTATGCTTGCAAAAGTGTGGCAGAGCTTTCTTGGATACAACAAAAGATGAATTTTACAATGAGGGGGCACTCCTTTATATAGGTAAAGGAGTTGAGAAAAAGATGAAGGAATAAGTGGGAGCAACTTAACCAACTTTGACCCAGTCTAACTAAGAGAAATTATTGGGTTACAGGCAACTGCACATGCAACTTGCATTACATGTAATTACATCTTTTCATGCAATGCATCCTCTTCAAATACAAACATGAAATAAGAAGAAGAAGAAAGATGGAAAAGAATTAAAACAATCCTAGGGATTGTTTTGAAGGACCTTGTACTTGGCGATGCAATCCTGGATGATCACAGGATCGAGAGTTCTTGTATTTTATGTCAATGCATTCACCTTGATAACCATGGTCTTGTGTCTTTTGATAGCCTCCAACTCTCTTTGATGAATTGTCTGTTGTCATTTGAAAACTTGATGTGATCAAACTTTTCTAGTTCAAGTTGTCGCGAATTCTCCTTTGTAGATTGGCACATTTTGGAATCTTTGACACTTTGAAAACCTTCTTGATGGTGTCTGGATATAAATTCGAAATAACTTTCCATCAACACTTTTAACTTTTTTTTCCTTTTTTCTGAAACAAAGTGCTTGGCGCATTCCATCACGAACTCGGGTTCTCAGACAACCATTGGAAAAATGGAGACCAAAAGAATTATTGCTTCTTTGATTCGAAGCACGCCTTCTTTACTGGATGCCTTCATTCTTTATAAAAATCCGGGCATATCTTGACTTGCTAAAACATGAAAGTTTCAATGGGATTCAATTCATGAAAGCTTTGAGATTTGAGTTACAATGATGAATCCATGAGGTGTGGGTATTCAAAGTATGGATTAGATACTCATGAAACAGATGCAATAGTTGTAAATGAACTAGAAAGCATATGTAAAGGATGGAAAACGGTAGGTGGAGAGAGAAAACATGAAGTGGGTGATGAATATGCTTTGGGACATGAAAGTGAAATGCATGGGAATGCATGTAAATGAAAACTCTTGACTTTTAAAAAGTGACCTAGGCTTTCAAGATGTCATTGCACGGAAAGTGGATTACATGTATATGCAACATGTAATGAGAAATGGAAAGTGAGAGGACATGCGAATGTGGATAAAGGATGAGCTTACTTGTAAGTATGGATGACAGATGAGATGAAATTCGTAATGACACGGGAAGTGGAATAACATGTATTTGCTCATGGAGGTGTAAGTGCATATGGAAAGATGGAAATGCAATGTAACTTGATGCAAAGTGAACTTTATAGTTGTCTTTGTGGAAAGGTAAAGTCAGCGTACATGGGAAAACATGCACATGACATTTTTGACCTATTAAAAAGTGACTTTAGTCAAAAATGAGTTTTAGAGATGCAATTACATTTAAGACTTTTCATGTAACCGTGTTGTGCGATTGGATGTAGAAAGTGAGATGAGTGGAAATGGAAAATGAGATTACATGTACGTGCGAATGATGGATGGGATGAAATACATGTAATCCCATTTGACGAATGAGATGTGAAATGTTGTGACATGGAAAGATGGAAATGGAATGAAATGGTGCTCTTGCATGAAATGGAAGATGGAGATGGAGTGAAATGAGTTCCTGGGAAAGAACTTGCAAGTTCTTTACAATGAAGAACAACCAAAATGCAAACATGCAAAACAAAAAGACAAACTTGAAATGAAAAACATACCTTTGGCAAAAGACTCAAACATATTAACAAGCAAGTCACTTCAACATGCAAATTCAAATTTGGAGTTTGGGAAAAAACCAAAACCATGAAAATGAACCATTTCATCATATTTAAAAGAAAAATGCACTATTCATGGCATATATTTGGACAAATGTGCAATAACAAACCACAATATGCATGAAAATAGCAAGAAAATCATGAGTTGATGAGCAAGTTTGAAAATGTCCACTTATTTGGAGGTTATGAGCCAAAATAACAAGATTTATAGATTTTGAAGACCCATTCTTCCTCAAATCCAGATTTCCAAACTACTTTTTGACTTCTTCCATACTTGCATGTAATGGACATTCGATGGTCAAATTTGACATAAAAATGCTAGAAATGTAGTCTCCAAAGACAATAGCATGTATGAAAACTCAAAAACGATCCCTCTTGGTCAAAGGTATTGGCTGGAAATGCCTTTTTTTCAGTTTTTTGAACAAAAACTTTACTTTTTAATGAAAAAATCTAGGAGGTTTTTGCAAAAACGTGGCAAAAAAATGCATGTTTTTGAGTCATTTTTGACTTGTGAATGCAAAAACAACTTTCCCAAATGCATATACAATGATCAAAACTGCAAAACGACCCCTTATTTGGCCAAAATGTGAATTCCGAAGGTTCAAATCTGGGTGTTTTTGTCCAAAACGTGGCTCCAAATGAGGCTGAAATGAAATGTTTTTAGCATGAATGAGGTTGCTAAATGCATGAGGATGTAAAAATACCTCTTGTGGGAAAGATTTCAAGTCATTCCATGGAGAAATCTAGAAGAAAACACCCAAAAATGGGTTCTTGGAGGCCAAAGTCATGAAATTCTTCAAAAATGGATTTTGGAAGGGCAAATGCATGAAGTTGAATGCAAAACGGAACTTTTTTGTGTGATTACATGTTTTAAATATGCAACATAGACCCAAATGCATGTTTTAGATGCCATTACATGTTTTAAAAATATGTAATGGGCTCTTCCAAGGCATAAACACACCTTTTTGGTGCATACGCATGTTATAAAACATGGTTTTTGCCCAAAAATGGGTTTGGGGAGTGCAATTACAGTCTATTGCAAAAACTCACCTTTTTGGTGTAAAGACATGATTAAGTTACATGCATATGCAACTCAAGGCAAAAGCTCACTGTTTTGGTGCATATGCATATAACACATGCAGTTCATCTTTTTGATGTCATTGCAAATTTTAAGTGAGTTTACATGCAATGGCATCAAAAAGGTCCATTTCTAAGTGATTTTACACGTTAAGTTGAGTTTTACATGCAATGGCATGAAAAAGGTCCACTTTTAAATGACTTTTACATGTAATGACATAAAAAAAAGTCCACTTTTAAATGATTTTAATTTTTTACATATTTAAGTGATTTTAATAAGCACATGTCAATTTAAAAATATTACTTAAGTGGGACATAAATTATATTTACATTATTATATTAACAATATAATGTGTAAATATCATTTAATAAGTAATAATTACTAGAGCATTTGATTTAAATATCAAAAATTAAAATTGAACTATATAGTTAATATAGTCACTTAAGTGAAAAATAAAAAAACAACTCAAATTAAAAATATAACATAAAGTGCACTATAGTTACTTTAAGTGAAAATTTAATTGATAAAGTAACTTAAAAACATTACATAAAGTGAATTTAAGTTATATTTTTCAAAAAGTGAATGTCAAATTAAAAATATAACATGCAGTTGCATCAAAAAGCTCCAGTTTTTGGGTGCTAAAATGTCCATATCTTTTGACTGACAACTTTGATTAAGCCCCAAGTTAGATCAAATTGAAGGGAAAACCAAAAGCAATGACTTGGGCAAAACCAAAAGACTAAAAAGCAACAAACACTCACTCAAAAACAAGAAAAAACACTTTGAAGGCCTCAAAAATCAAGCACAGGCTTGACAAACAGAAAAACAAAAAGACTTGACGAAAGCCTTCAGTAAAATGATTCATTATATCAATTGGGATCAATTTATTGAGCAATCTTATCCAAGTAAATAATTAAATCAACTCAGAGAAATGTGAAACTAAGTTAAAAAGTTTCGTATTGGTACTTACATTTTGTGGTGACAAAATGCAGGACAACAAAATGAAGGTTTGTGTGGTTTCAATGGCTTTAATTGTTGGTTTTCTGATCACTGGAAATGTACTTGTATTGCCTTGTGAGGTATATATTTTCCAAAGACAGCTCTCTCTTATAAGCATAATCCATGAAGAGATATGGGACATGTCCATTTGATAATTAATGTAATAGTTATTAATTTAAATATAGTTATATATATCATTATACATTACTTATATCTATATAAGTTATACCAAATATATTTAAATATATTCTTAGGTTTATCCGGTTGAAGCTACCAAACATTAACACTCCCTCTTAGCTAGGTAGGATAAACACATGACCATATATTACCTCAATGTAATATAAGAATATATTTGATTAGAAGATATTCAACATTTTAGATATCACCTCATGATATCAATAGCAATGGCCTCTGAATGTCAAATCACATAACACTCAACAAGTACTTAAAATATAAATAAGGTATATACACACATTCTAAAAAATGCTTACCAAATGAATAGCCATGGTCTGTTTAAGGAACTTAATCCACCATGCAATTAATCTTCTATTGTGCTCTGTGTAGACATCATAAGGGTTTGTTTAAGGAACTTAATCCACCATGCAAGTAATTTTCTATTGTGATCTGCTTAGACATCATAAGATGTCCATCACAATAGAAGTCCATGGTCTATTTAAGGAACTTAATCCACCATGCAAGTAATCTTCTTTTGTAATCTAGACATCATAAGATGTCCATCACAATAGAAGGCCATGGTCTCTTTAAAGAACTTAATCCACTATGCAAGATCTATCATGATCTGTTTCAGCTATCATAAGATGTCTATAATAATAGATTAAATTATTGAAAGATTGTCACATTTCAGTAACTCCTACAAATACCAGTGATAATTATTTGGAAGTTGTCACTTCCTCATCATGTACATAGGGGATAGGCCCATTAAAATCATATAGTCACATATATGGAGTTTCGATCTCCCTTTAAATATCATTAATTTGAGCTCCTAATCCAATGTTTCTTTTGATGGAGTGTCAGACTCCCTCTAAAGCTGATGTCAATCTTCCTTTTCCTGCAAGAACATCCTTGGAAAAGATCAAGGCTAATACCTCAAATTGTGCAACCGTTTTTACGGTATTTAAACTATTTCTAACAACCAAAACAATGTCTTTGGCTATCGAGAAAAGTCTAAGATAAACTGAGAACTTGCAGCCCAATAAACATAAATGCAACTAATTCTTGAAGCCAAGAACAACCCAATAGCATTCGGGCTCATCCAAAACAGAATTGTTAAACATATAACAACGACTCGAATGAACAACTTGAATGTAAGACATTCGGGATTTCAGAGTTGTACTGAGAGACAAAATGCAGAAACTATTCTTATTATTGCAATCTCTCTCCTTAACATATTAAATATTTGATCCTAGATCGAATTTCCATCCTCTGGCAATACCCTCATCTATTTCTCTTTTGTTCAATTATCTCCACCTTATGTGTTTAAAACTTCCGACCTCTCTATTTCTTTATATGTTTTTGTTTGTATCCTCTTCTCCCCATAGGATGGTTCTTCTTGTCAATCAATGGGGTAGCGTGCATTATCGAGGGTCTCCACTACATGGTCAGTAACTGGTTTGGGGCTTTCCCTTATTTATGCGCAATTATGTTAATCAATATTCAAATTACATTTGCAAGTTGGCTCCAATACCATTTTGGTTTTCTGATCATTGCAAATGTACTTGTATTGCCTTGTGAGGTATATATTTTCCAAAGGCAGCTCTCTCTCTCTCTCTCTCTCTCTCTCATAAGCATAATCTATGAAGAGATATGTCCCTTCAAGGAACATGTCCATTTGATAATTAATATAATAACTATAAATTTAAATATAGTTATATATGTATATATATATCATTATTATATTATTTCTCTCATAAACTTATATTCTTAGGTTTATCCGATTGAAGATACCAAACATTAACATTAATTGGGGTCGCTAGTGGAGGGATCCTACAAAGGGCTTTGGCTCTTGATTTTGTTGGGAGCTCTACCTCCTTACCTCCCATCATCACAAAATCTAGGCCCTTGGTCTCCCTATCCCTTTGACATATCCCTGCATCTTGTAATAACACTACCCAAAAAAAGTGATCCAACTTGCAATTTTAACAATATGTCACATAGATGTCTTATCAAACAATCTTCGTTATATCATAAATAGATTCCCAGAATTAATATTCAAATTCCAAATGCCAATAACAGATTTCATTTACTAATTAGTAATTTGCCAACAATTATATATCCACGAGCTTTTTTTTTTAATCGGTAAATGGCCAAAGCCTTAAATTATATTAAAATTAATGAGTATACAAAAGTTTTCGTTCTGACAGGCACTGGTAGGAAAGAACGGAGAAAGAAAACCTCCAGTCTAGCCTAGGACCGTAGTCCTTTATTATACATGAAATATATCCACCAGCTATTATTAACGACTGTATATTTTTTTTGCTAACTGCAACATACAGAATTTTCTTATAGGTATGATAGTCAAACAAAATATAAATATTTATTAATTTCAGTTGCTGACCTCTGAGGAGGAAGTATTCAGTCCAATCTGCATTCCCTTAATATTCTTCACCCTCTCTCAAGGCTGCATGGCACACTATGACATAGTATGACTCCCTCATAAATGGTATGACACCTACAAAGGGTGCATGGCATCCTAATGTGTGCTGTGATTTCTCCTTTACATACAATACTTGTTGTTAAGAAGGCTTAAATGCTTGACCATATGCATCAACTCACCTGTTATGATGTCAACCACTCCATTGCGGGCTATGAAATTGTACGACTAGGTTGAAATCCCAACTAATATAAAATCATACATATAACCATTTGGGAACTTGAATCAATCACCATAACTGAAATCTATAAACATTTGTCATAACTCTAAAAATGAATGTGGCAAACTCAAATGTCCATGCGTGACAAGCTCACAGTAAAATGTCTCATAAAATGTCAGGCTACTCATAACAGTAGCAGATAATTCTATCATGGGCACAAAAAAGGTCCCACCTTTGTGGACATGTGGTTGCTGGTGCCACCATTTGATTTGGGTACACGCCTGTCAGCGTGGAGGAGGAAATGTGCATCAGGGTTTAGCCTACATACCAAGTTTTCATCAAGCAAGAACATTGCATCCCCCCATCAGGAGACTTTGTTGAACATAACTTTTTTCAGTGATCCTCTATCAATTCCATTGTGGATTCATAATTGAATCCTCATTTGATGTTCACAATTGAATGTAAGTGATTGGCTATGCCTCAGCATATATTAATATTAAAACTAGAAGCCTCCTAAAATGGGAAGTTATGATCTGGAATTGATCAGATAGCTTATGATCTTTTGATATCATGCATCATACTTCCAAGCATTGAACAATCACCTCAAAAAACCAATGTGACATGAGAAGACATGTTGTCAAACACAAAACACTAATTAATGAAGATAATGAGCAAACCAAATCCTGCAGCTTCACCTCTAAATTCAGCTAACTAAACTTCTTAGAAGGACCTACAGGTCCTCAAGAAGGTGCTCCAACTTGGAGGAGTTGGAACCAAATATATACAAAATAGATTTTCCAATTGATGAATGATCCATAGATTGCAAATTCTATGAATACCCTCCAAGCTGTGAAGAACTCTGTGTTTTTTTTTGTGCTCCGCTAGTGTTTACAAGTTTAACTCACAAGTTTTTATAGACTCAAGAAAAATGTGGGTAAAAATGTACTTTTTTGGCTATAAAATCATGCATTTTCTCTTTTGAGATGCCTCTGTATAATTAATACGATTGGAAATTGAATTTTACAAAAATAATATGCTTTTAAAAGAAATTTTAATTTTTAGTACTTAATAAGTTGCCAAGTTTTGCTGAGTTTTTGTCAAGTATTTTCCAAGTTTTTGAGATGGAAATTTTGGGCTTGCCGAATGCTCTCTGAGTCTGAGGCTATGAACTATGGATGAATCCATCACTATAGCAGCAATTCCTTTGACAGTCATTCACTGGCAAGGATATCAAATAGAAAACCAGCATAGTAGATTTGCTAGTTGACAAATTCAACAAGGATTAGCCATTAGTGGATAGACATTACAATCTGTCCAGTTCCACATTTGGATGGGTATTCCATATTCAACTCAATATAAATTATCATTGTCGGATGATGAAACAATGTATTTCATGGTGAAAGGGTTCCTTTTGGTAGTTGCAGGCGGTGTTTACTGACATAGGAGGTTGTTTCAGAAAACAAGCAAATCAGAGCATGTGAGATTGTTGAAGGATTGAGCTACAATGGTGCATCAAGAGGATGTCTTATATAATTCTCCTGGTAAATAATGATTCACTAAAGAAATTACGATGCACATCCTTTTCATTTTGTAGTTTCTGAATTGGGTTTTCCAACGACATGGCTTGAGTCAAACGTGTAATCTGCTGGAGCTAATTTCCTTTGTTGGAGCATGATTTATACCCAAGAATTATTACTTACTTTGTGTCAAGGTAGATTACATCCAATAAGTTTGTCCTGATTGAGTTTATTGTGTAGTTTTGAGAAGGATTACTCTCGTTTTTAGATGAATAATATTAATTATACTATAATATAAGAAACTTGTGGATTTACATATGTTTTGTTCACGGTGGTTCTTTTCTGTAAGTTTATCAGTGCTGATTATTCAGATCATTCTTAATCATATTTTTCTTTATCAATCTGGTGATGATTCTGACTTCTACTCTGAGTATTTTGAGTTGGTTTTTTCTTTTGGGGGTGCAATTATAGAGTATTTGTTATCACCAAATGCTACTGATTAGCTTCAAGATGATAGTGTTTACATCTCTTGGAAGAAAGTACATCTTAAGAATTTTGCCATTCATCAGATTGACAGAATAGTGTCCCATATATTGTTGATATATATCTTCTGTGAATATTACTGATGCCTTACATTGTCAGAAGTTGAGAGCAAACATCTAAACAGGATCTGAAGGGAAATAATTGATCCATGGAGGCGTTGGTAAACCTAAGAATCAAGATGGTCTCAGTTTACCGCGTCTTCTTTGTTCAGGGAAACCAAGCAGGCAAGGCATCGAGCATCTCATAGCTTCCACCAACTTAGTTTGCTTCCAGAGTCTGCCCATCCTTCATGTCTAGCTCACACATAATTTCATTGAGATTGAAGAAAAATTATAAGTTTTGGAGAGCAATTCTCTGTATCTTGTGTCTCATTTTGTCTGTCAGTGCAACCAGCATGGAATAGGATGTATTGTTTCTCTTTGGATGGTGTGGCATGTTCCTGTAGAGTCTATAGTTTGCTATCAAGAGGCTAATCTATTTAATAGTGGTATCTGTTGGTTTCTGATTTGACAGAATTTCAACAACCTTTTGGATGATCAGAAAACCTAGGAATTAGCTAGAGACTGTGATTGGCATTTTGAAATATAAACCTAAAGGACCAACAGACAAGACTTTGTTGTCTTCTCCACTTTGAATTTTGCAAGATTCAGGTGGGCATACCTAGGAATTCACTCTTCACTTCTTTAAAACTCAGAACTCAACATGAATTCCAAAAATAACATATGGTTTAGCCCTAATTCTTCTAATTCTGTGATGGCAAAAGAGATGACAAATGGCTACTTTATCAAACCCTAGAACTCCATGAATTGAGTGCAGGCTGACGTTTCATAACTTCAGCAACGGAAAATTAAAAGATTGATTTATATGAATTTTTTGCATAGTATAAGACATTTTAATTAGATTAACTTCAGAGGATGACTAGTGCCTTATCCATTGGGCTCTAAACTCACAGGAATTAGACATTTACTTCTGGATCTTATCTTAACACTTTGTGCAAAGATTAGCAGTATTCATTTCCAGATCTTATACTTATCAAAATCTTCAATGAAACCATAAAGTTCTTTCAATTTACATTAAGCATTTACATAACCCATTAGATTATTAGCAAAAACAAATTGAAATATAATTCAAAGCGAATTACAACTGAAATTTAATAAACTTTGCCATTGAATCTCAGAGAACAGAATAGAAATAAATGAAGAGACAAGATCTAGGATGAACAGTTAGCTTTCTGCATTTGTATTAACTTTTTGGAAATTGTATACATTCAATGACTATCACTACCAGAAAAATAACTCAAATAGACCAGCAACTGTTAACTTTCCATTCAATTTTGGAACGAAATTATAGTATGCATGGACTGACTTCAAACTTCGAACAAAACCTAGTTCAACAAAATGAAACTTGGACCTGTCCTCTAGCCTTGGGAACTCACTTATATGGCATGAGTTGCAACAAGATTCAGTTCTAGAGGGAAAATGACAACTGTCCTTAAAACAAAAAACTTAAAGATTACAAACAAGACAAAGGGTCACTTTCATCGTTGCACGAGAAAACAAAAACAGTTGTGGCCTTTTGCTTGCTAACAAAATGACTCCTTTATTCGCTGCTTTGTGGTGGGGCTTGTTCTATATTGTCCTTTTCTTGTTCTTCCACAATTCCTGATGATTGGTCCTTTTCCTTCTATTCTTCTTTAGGTTGTGGGGCCACCTTTTCTTCTTCTGCCATGCTTTGATCTGATTCTTTATCATCTACAGCAGGCAATTGATTATCTTTTTCCTTAACCACTTCTGGTACTATGTCTTTGATTTCTGGTATTGGTTGAGGACTTGTCTCACCTATCTCAACTGTCTTGGCTTTAGTTTCATGGAACACTTGTGAACTCAATTCTTCTGCTATTTCATTGGTTGTTTGAACAACTTTGTCAACAAAATGCAGTTATTCTGTAGCTGTTGATTTATCTACAAACTTATCCTCAGATGCCACCTGTAGTAGTTGTGAGGCTGGAAAATACTCTGCCATCCACCTGCTGAAAATAGTGTCATCTGGCCAACTAAAACTGAGAATTTCATTTTCTCTCTTCAAAATATCCTTTCTCAACTTCTTTATTTCTTCAAAATCTTGTTGGAAGGAATCAAAGAATATTTGGACATTTACAACCTCCTCAATAGTTCTTGCAAGCCAGATATAATTTTCGTTATTAACAACATCATTCATTCTGATACTCATTATTTCTTTCAATTCACTTCCCCATTCCTTTTTATCTTTTATAATGCCTAGGCCCTTTAGCACATGAGGGAAAATATCAAAATTCCTATTAAGATATCTAGAGAAACATATTCTCAACTTCCTCTGTAACATATCTCTTTTTTGATCAAAATTCAGTAGGTCACTTGCTTGGTCATATGTTTTCTCAATTTGATTATCAGTTTTATCAATGACAATAAAACATATAGCAGTGATATCATCCTCCCTACTGATCCATTTATTCAAAATTGTCCTCAAGGTAGTGTTATTACTCTCTAATTCTTTCCAAATATTTACTAACCTTGACATCTCTAAATAGAAAAGAGGCCAATTTATCCACTAGAAACAAAATTGTATCCCTAATCTTGTCTTCATGTTTTATCTTCAATTCTACATGCAATGCCATGAGTTTTGTTTTTTCTTCATCCAGATCCTCTGCAGTGCAGAAATCTTGATGCTGAGGTGTATTTGGAATCTCCACAATAGGTCTAGTGAGAGGTAGGGGAGCAGGGGTAGACACAATTAAAGTTGGCTAGGTTCTTCCCCCATCTCTCTCTTACCTTGTTGCTTCTGTAAGTTTGAAATGATTTTCTCCATTTCATTTATTTTCCTTCCCCTCTCATCATAAGCTTCTAATACTTTCTCAAATTTAGCATTCAACTTAAGAAATTTATTTTTATCTTTCACAGCAACCTCTACACAAAAATCAGCTACTTCTTTATTCATTCAGGCAACCTTTTCACTGTCCGCATCCCCCACTGTGTACACAACCAGTCTTCTTGCATGCTCTGTATGTGAAGCTTCCTGGAGTCTTGACTTATCCCTCTTTTGGATAGACCATATCACTAGAGCCTTGTGGTCATTTCTATATTTGACCCCTTTATGGGCTTCTTTAACTTCTTCTGAATTGAACTTGGTTTCTTTTTCCTTCCTTATGGCATAAAAAACCATTGCATTAGTAATGTCCCACTTTGGAAGTATAAGTACACCTGAATCTTTCAGCAATTGCCTTCCCCCTTTAGGGGTTATCTGACTGAAATTCAGCATTAACTCAACTTTTACCTCGTCCTCTATCTTAGAGTCCTTTTTATTAGGTTGCCCTGCATTTGCCTTCTTGCACTTTGCCTCAAAATTTGATATATTACACCTCCACAAAAATTGGATACAGGCCCTAGATTTTACAAAATCATCATCATCCAAAAATCTCTTGGCAGCCTGTTCTATAACAAGATTCATCTTTTTCCCTTTAAAGTCTTCAACAGTGAGGGCTAAGAGTGGCATTGGAGGTTCTTTAGGCATTCCCTCCTCTACTTCTGGTGTTGTTAATAAAACATCATATTGACCCCCTATCTGTTTCAATTGCTCCCTCAAGGAGTCTTCATTGTCAAAATGGATAGGGGTTTGGGATGGAGAGTACTCTTCTACTTTGGATGAGGATCCTAACTCCAATTTTTGTCATTTTGCTGCTAGCACTGAGAGTGGGCTCTTTGAATGTTGTCATTTATAAATTAGCACAAGATGTGCCCCCACATTCTTGGCAACTACATACCCGACCTTTCTCTAGATACGCAAAAATTTGAAAATTGGTCATTGTTTTGGGCAAAATCCGACGGCTACGATTCAAACTTGCTACTGCGTCAGCTTTTACTTAGCGGGACATGTGTTAGTCCTTCACATTCTTGCTTTAGCTAAAAAACCTGCATGTTTCCTTTGCAAGAATACGACCACCACTATTGATCTCTATTCAAATTTGTTGCTGAGAAAAGTGCTCGTTCTTCAGACTGGTTAATGTAATGCGAGCCCACTAGGACACTTGTCAATTTCTCGTATTGTCACATTTTTAAAAATAGCTTGCGTCTTTTGTTGGTTCCCAAAACTGTAGATTGGAATCTTACAAGTCTTGCCAACTTGATGTTGGGATATCCAACCAGTTATGGCCAACTCGATGGGATTGATCAATGCGATCCAAATCCCCTGCACTTTTGGTTTTGCAAAACCAAGGTGGGTGTACTTGATCCTGGACAACAACCTTAAACCCAAGATGCTTAAAGTAGATTGGTTAGAACACAAATACAATGAAAGTTTTCCAAATGGTAAGAATTATAGAAAACTTCGAATTTGCAAATTACGAATTAAGAGTAAAGTAAATGATTGTATGAATGTTTTTAAAATAAGAATAAGTATAGATTAATGCAACAAATGAATATATTAACTCTTCAAAGGAAATATATGAAATAATTGCTAGCATATGGATTATGAATTATGGAAAATATAAAGACTAGTACCGAAGGGCAATAGAGTCAGTATTATAAGTTTAAAACATACAACTTTATAAAATTCTACGCATATTAATTATAAACAATTTAGTAATCAAGATGCGATAGATCAAATATATGGACGCAATTTTAAAATATTCTGGAATGTACTTTAACTCCTGTGGTTGGGAGACAAACTAGACACAAATTCGGAAACAATTAAATATTTCTCAATATCTATGATGTTCGATTTTAAAATGCTATAATTGATCTTGTCCACTTATCTATCATATAAATTATTTATAAAATTAAAATAATAATTATAAAGGAGAAAACTATATAATATTTTAACTCCAAGGCTTCATGGAAATAAAATAAAATAAATATTTCTTACTGATCATGCCGGAAATAAAATTGCACTGGAGACACTCCTCACGAATGATCCAACTAATGTAGTTTGATTCCAAAATTGCATATAAATTTATTTGATAATCCACAATCCATAGGCTTAGTTCAAAAATACATTTCTTTACCAATGAAAGAATAAAATATATCGAAGTGCATAAGATATCTAAAAATTTAATATGAATATGAATTATCTCTATTGTTTTTTACATCTCATATTTATACACTAGCAAGGGGTGTCAGTAGCCTCTCTAGGCATCACCTCTCTTCATAATGAAAAACTAACCATAATAAACATGAGGTTTTAATATAATTTTATCAATAATCTCATGATTTTGTATTTTATGTTTTTGAGCAGTGGTAGAGTTCGCTCAACATATCCTCCGTGAGCATCTCCAAACAAAGAAGCAGACACACACATCTTCCACCTCCATGGGTACTTCCTCCGCTAGGCATCATCTTTACTAGATGTGTTAATCAATAATTCTAGTTCCATGGGATATTGTTCTCTTTAATGGATGATTAAATCCTCTTGATGAAGATCACCATCCTCCTGTATATATTCTCCAGACTTATGCAACACATCTAACAGCATATATATTTGTCTTTTTTCACTGGTGTGTCTTTCTAGACAGTGTGGAGCTTTGTATATTCTTCTTATTCGAACCTTCATTCGTGGAACGGGTGTTGTCTTTGGGCTTCAACATCTGGACTCTAACATCGCTGCTCTCGGTTCATAGTCAAAACCTTGTGTTCATTATGTTTCCATCATTCAACTCCATATTCGAGGGTCTCTAAAAAATCTTCCACTCCTCATCTGCACGTGTTCATTCATACCTACATGCAACAAATTTAAAGAAGTATTAGAAATAATACAAAAACCACAGAAACAAAACTTCCATTTCAGGCCTCTAAGGAATCAAAGAAAACTCTATCAGACTTGGTCTTGGATAATAACTTTGCTCTATTGCACTTTAGCGTTATTGTACTCATAATATCTGAAGACTCCTTTATGTGCTACAAATTTGACATGTTGTGTTTGATATTTGTTACTTTGTGTGATGTTATTCAGCGAACCATTTCCTCCATGTCTATTGAAAACATCACACTACTATATCTTATTGCAGAATTTAATGAATACATCTTCTACATCTCTGTTGAAGATAGCTGTGTCTTTTTTTTCTATTAAGTATAATTTAAACAATTACATCAAAGATTCAGTATGAGCGGCTGGAGTGAACTCAGCCCAATCAGCCGAAGCAAAAAATAACAGATAGTGTTCTCATCTCGAATCAAAAACCAAAAATGTATGCTGATAAACACCCTGCATACTGAGAGTAGCAACAGGAGACATCAACTTTTGAACCATGCAGTCCAGGGCATTGCATGGTCAGCCCACTACAGAGTGAGGTCCTCATGGGTAATTCTGCTGAACGGGTTAGAGAGCAGGCCTTCCCAAGGCAGGGGAGGGTGTGGAAAAGGGGTCTTCTTGTCCGCTTTGCCAAAATGAATGACTGAAGTTGTGGCCATAATGTTGGTAGTGTTAGTCTGATCCTGTTAAATTCCAGTCTTATCAGCTTTGATCTTCCTGAGAACATCAGAGAGGGTAGCCTCAAATTCATCTTTGGGGGCTGCATAGGTGTAAGCCGTCTCGGACCTGCCAATGGTAATATCCTGACCATCTACAAACTTATCAAACTTCTCTCCTTTAATTTTTATCATCATCATGACCTGCATTGAGATGTCAGAGAATATGAGTCTCCTTAGAGACCCAGTAAGAAACCTACACTTCCCATTAAAGATGTCATCATTCCTTAACTTCCATAATAACCAGAGCACATAGCAAGAAAAGATAGACCAGAAAAAATTAGCTTTCTTATCCCTGCCTAAGATATTGCCAGTAATAAGATTAATAGGATGAAAGTCAACATATGGAATAAACCCAAACAGCTTCCAGATTTCGGAGGCAAATATACAATCAAGGAAGACATGATGAACAGATTCAATATTTTTACAAACAAGGCAAGTATTTGGTTCCCCCCTTGGTATAGCTGTGTCTTTTCAATTTATCAATATGCAAATATATTGACTGCTGCTTAGAATTCCCAGAATATGCTTCAGATGCTTCCAAAATTTGACGAGTCTCCCAAATCTATGAAATGATTATCTTTGTGCTCATTAAAGCCACTTCCTGTGGATACAATTAATGATGTAAACTTTCAGTTCGGCTGCTCTGTAGCATGGAATACCCCTTTAATTTTTGTTTGAAGAATTAAAAGTAAAAAGAATATAACACTTTCCAATTCTGGAAATATATCTCTCATGTGCAAGTTATTTTGAATGCTATGTAATTCACATAACAAGGATCTCACATTTGTTCCATGTATTTTAAATGCTTCATCTCATACATGGCTTCATACAACAAATGCAAATTATGCACGGTCTGATGCCCAATCAATGTCAAGCAGAATAAATAGTCTAGTGTCTTTCTCATAAATATACCAGAAAATACATTAGTCACTTCCAGACTTCACATGCTTTACCAAGGCTTATCCAAGTTTAAAAAATGTCATGTCTTCACGGTTCAACACAAATTCCAAGTAATAACAGAATTTGAATAGCCACATGTGTAGTAGGAGCATCCTTCATAAACTGAATACACTGCTCACTCATCTCTCATTAAATCTGGCATAATGATGAAATAGTTAAAAAATATCTCCTCCTTGTAGTTGCTTGCATAGTTCTACTTCAATCCTCTAGCACTATAAATCTGCTTATATAATCAGTTATAACCATAACATCAGCTATGCTACAACAGTGATTATAATTTCTTTATAAATTTGTCCACAATGTTTTCATATATTTACTTCAAAATTGCTCTATCCGTTGGTACTTCTAATATTTATATCTTGCAAAAATTACCAATGACAAAAATCCTCAACATCGTTTCACAAACTGAGACACAAATTTTAGGCTCCATCACCTTCATTATGCGACAACATGATGATCGTCAATCTTCTTTTTGATCGGAGGTTGTGAGAATTGCATACTGTTCCATCCTTTGGGGACCCACAAGGACATGTGGCGTCACCTCGCATTCTCGCTTTTCTTCAACATCGATCATTTCTCTCTTGCGAGGATGCGAGAGACCTTGATCTCCATTTGAATCGATGATTAGGAAATAACTGGAAGAGACCACTCAACCTGACTTGAGAACCAATCGTGGCATGACAGCTGGCACATGATAACAAAGCATTTGAAGTAATCTCTTATAGGCCCATATTGTACACGTGTCATACCTTTGCTATGTCGCATTAGTTAAAACTTTGAACACCTTTATTTTGTGAGAAAACGAGAATTGATCTTGGCAAGATTTGAGGGTTGTTAAATTGTTGGTCTTTGTGTCTCTTTGGTCCCACGAGACAGGTGTCAGCTCCTCGCAATTTCGCTTTGGTTAAACATCCTGTATCTTCAAATCGCGAGAATGCAACGGCCGTCGATCTTCATGAAGATCAATGGTTATAAAAATAACTCACTACTTTGGTTAAACAAGGCAATTTATGCGGGACACGGGCTAACCATGATGAAACCATAGGTTGAGCAGAGAGATGATTCAGAGAGATAATCGTATTCTACGAAAGATTTCAAAAATAACAAAGAAACAACCCTAGCAAAGAAATATTAAAGTAATACTAGGGTTTTTCCAATTATGTCATGCTATAATCGTTAAAAATTTCAAAAATATTGCACAGCTATTTTGAAACAACAGGGCATAAAAACAAGGGATAACAGTATACAAACCAGCTGCAAGTACATTTGGATAACTTTACAAAACGACAATAGCTAACCCTCGGGTATTGTGTTAATTTAGAGATTATTCCACTCCGACAAGCTGTAGTTACAAGGTGCCTTTCTATCCTAGGTACCTACAGCCTGGGAACATCTAGCCTGTTAATAGTCATTGAGAGCCCCTTTTTGTCTTGCTGATGCATTTCTCGAGGATCTTCTCGAATATTGCGGGTTGCTCTATCCTTTGTAATTATATATAGTTTCATAAATTTAGTCTCTAATGATAATAGTCGATAATTTCTACATTTCAAAGTATTATTTCTGTGAGGTAGTCTCTAGTTGGCAGATTCAGTAGGCATACACGGTATCAGTTCACGAGCTTCACATTAGGGTAATTTGAACTGGCAAAATGAGAAGCTTTTCCACAATAATATTTGTCATTAAAGGCTCAGTTAGTGAGAACTGTAGAAGAATTGACAATTTTAAAATCAAAATTTTCTTCCCATTCTATTTTATTCCAAAATCATAGGTTCTTATTGGATCAATTTCATTTGCAATTTATTTGTAATAGCCTATACATTTTCTTATTGCAATAAACAGTGTCTTTGGTGTAGGTTTCTACTGAGCAATGTCAGAGCTATAAAATGCCTCCCAGTGAACAGTTATATGCAGATGGAGTGGGGGATGATATTGACCTAGAACCAACAGAAGAGGAGCTTTCTGACTTGTCCAAAGCATGTAACAGGCTTTGGGAACTTGATCTTAATCGCTTGGTGCCTGGCCAGGACTATGAAATTGATTGTGGAAAAGGCAAAAAACCATACAATGAAGGTGATGTGGCACACAATGTACTTTTCAGCTGGGTGAACAAGCTCGTATTTAGAAGACCTACCTATTCTCGGTTCTATGTTCTTTTGGATAACTACAACCCAAGTCAAGGATCACATGAGGTGGTTACTTCAGAAGAAAAACAGGAACAAACAGCATTTATTGAAGAAATCAGCAGAACTGCTCCAATCAAGTATCTACATAAATACCTGGTTGCCAAGGGACTTACATCTCCTAATTATTCAGTTTTCAAGGGAAAGCTGAATTCCATTTGGTTTGATCTCTTGGATAGGTGTGGGACTAGTGATAACTCCTCAGCATTTGAACATGTTTTTGTTGGAGAAATTAAGCGGCACCAAACAAAAGAAGTTTCTGGCTTCCACAACTGGATTCAGGTGCAGACATTCTCCAAAGTATTTTGTTTCTTTTGTGATTTCAATCTAAAAGTAAGTCTGGCTTGAAAATAATGCAACAATCTATTTGAATCTGTTTTTCAATATTCTACATTTCTGAGACATTTCTTCAATTAACAAAGAATGGAGAACAAAAGAGAGATGCAGGGACAGATTTAGTTTTGTTTAAGAGGGAAAGACACACTATTGGGGGAAGAAGAACGTTGAAAATATGTTATCTTTTCAGCTAGACATTAGGCCTCTCTTCATCAGTTGATTTTTTTGCTTAAAAAGGACAAAAAAGTTAATTCAAATGCAAAAGTACAGGCCAATGGGAGAAAAGAAAAAACAAATCTGAATGCTGCTACAGACAGTGTCAACTTTCCTTTGTCCATGATAATGATTGATGCTGTTTCTAGGTGTAACTGTTTAAGAGTTTCTCCATTCAAGGGTTTGGATTACTCCATGATCCATTGTTAGGGTGGAAGCTATTTTGTTGTCCCTGAGGCATATTAGTTTAATAAGTTGTTTTTTTGTGTGTCACAGTTTTACTTAGAAGAATCAAAGGGAAGGGTTGATTATCAAGGTTATATCTATCCAAGGAGGCGTGGACAAATTGTGAGTGTACTTACCTCTCTGTCTCTCTCTTTGCTTCTTGCTCCCTCTCACCCTTCCACTCAGCCCTTCACTCTCTCACACGTACACATACCTCTTTTCCACTGACATACAATGGGAGCTTGAATATACTAACTGTGCCTCTCTGGTGTTAAATGGTTCAGCCAGATTCTGAAACTCAATTGCTTACTGCTCAGTTTTCATGGAATGGTATTCTCAAGTCACTTTCTAGCATTTTGATTGGGGTCAGCCCAGAGTTTGAGGTCGCTCTGTACACCCTTTGCTTTTGTGTGGGAAGGCAGGATAATCACATTGAATTAGGTCCTTACAATGTGAATATCAAATGCTATCCACTGGAAGGAGATAAGATTGGATCAGTATTTCCTATAGCTGAGGAATAGACCCAGCAGAAATTGTTTTGTGGCATTTGTATGCTTTGAAAGCAATGAAAATGTTTTTCTATTTTGTTT
Source organism: Cupressus sempervirens (assembly GCA_028749045.1). Lineage (NCBI taxonomy): Eukaryota > Viridiplantae > Streptophyta > Pinopsida > Cupressales > Cupressaceae > Cupressus > Cupressus sempervirens. Next base: position 503,245,168 of record CM053784.1, read on the forward strand.
TTAAAGTGCCAAGCAGCATTTCCATAATGCTTATTAACTTGATTATCAAAATGAACGTATTTGTTTTATTATTATGAATGTGATTTTATGGATTCTGGATTTAGAGACAATCTTTTAAGCCTGCAATATCTTTGGTGCGGTTCTGTGGAACTTCATAATATAGTTGACACATTTCAACTTTCAATGGAACTTTCTGGTATGATATGTTTCTGCTTAAAATTTACTTATTATGCATTTCTAAAAGTTCTAGGTAGGAACTGTTGTATTAAAAATCATTTAATTGCTCAATTAGGGGAAAGACCCAGTACCTGAAGACGCTCCATTGGCTGTGATAGCAGATGTTGATTTGATGCCCTTATTTGCTGATTTAATATTCACACTTGTTGTTTTATTGTTCAATTTTTTGACAACATTGCATCAATAGGTGTGAGTTAAAAGCTTAGTTGCCGATTCGTGACACGAATCCGATTCGGGCACGTGAATCGGATCCGTGGATTCGGGATTTTTTTTTTTTTCCCAATTATGATTCGTGGAGGATTCGTGCATATATATATATATATATATATATATATATATATATATATATATATATATATATATGCATTATATATACTAAAAAAAAGAGAAATATACATAATTCTAAAACTAAATCATTTCATAGTATGAATCTAGTATACTTGATCAATGACATTGATAATTAATCTATTTTCACGATTATAAAGAAAATCAACACATTCACATTGAATTACTGAAAGTGAAAGCTTGTAACATTCAAAATATAGATCATTAAACTTAAAGTTTATAACATGATTTACTCATAAAAGAGTCAAGAGTCAACACTAAAGTTTTTTATTTAATCATCAAATGGATTTTCAAGAAAATCCGCATCAGAGGGGTACTGGTGAGCTGCAAGTGCTGCATCTGTATTAGTAGAGGAACCCAAACCACTAGTAGTAGAGGGGATTGTTAACTCATAATCCTCCTCCTCATCATCCACATCAATCAAAGTGGATCTAGCAAGATCTCGGATGGTCATATCTAAATCAGGAGTCTCGGGTGCTACATCCCAAAGCTTTTCGGGCCCCTTCTTGTACTTAGGATCCTTCCGTGACAACAAGCGCAAATTGTTGTGAATGAACACAAGGTCTTCTGATTTTTTTGGAGCCAACCGGTTGCGTTTGATTGAGTGGATAAAGGAGTAAGTACTCCAATTCCGCTCAGCGGCAGAAGAGCTGGCAACCTAAAGAGAAATTAAAAATTATCAATACAACAATCAAGATAAATAAATTAAATAATAAATTCAAGGAATTGAGAATGTTAACCTTAAGCTTAATTTTACAAACTTACTTGGGATAAGACCTTTATGGCAAGAGGTTGGAGGTACGTGAAGGCTTGCCCATGAAGGTACCACCATTTGATGACACCCATCCTGCTTTGGTCTGCTATGGCAATAGGGTCGAAATCCTCACCTGAGTTGAAAGCAGCAAATTCACTCCTCACAATTGCCCCAATCTCTGGATCTTGGAATATCTTAGCTAGTGCCCTCTTATACCCATCTGCAACCTCTGCATCTCTAAATGGTGGCACTCTACTTGGAAGGCGAAGTACATCTGCACTATAGTACCTGGGGATAACAAAAGACAATTGAACACTATCAAATATCAATAGCACAAACATTGGATAAAATAAGCACAAACATTTGATAAGAACTACAGTACCTCGGGGATAGAGCATATGCAAGGAGGTGCAAAGGTGTGGTCATCTTGTTCCATCGATGATGAACAATTTTTTCCACCTTCTTGTAAAGGGTGTCCTCAGGATCATTCTCCCTCCTCTGTATGACTTAAGATATGAAATATGAATAATAATTATAATTAGTGAATATGTCAATTTAAACTTTAGAATCTAGATATCTCTCAAATAAAAAATTGTTGTAAAAGAGCGTAAAACTTACCATTTTAATTTTTTCCAGCATACTATCCATGGAATCATAAATATCCCCAAGGCATGGCTCATCACTATCTGCGAAGCGAAGCATTGCCATTATTGGATCGGTGATTTCCAACACATAACTCACAAGACCCCACCAATCCTCATCTAGTATCATTCTTCTCACATTTAAAGCCCTTGCTGTATTGGAATTCTTCCAAATGCCCCATTGGGGGCTAATGACCATATGCTTCAATGCTTCTTTTACCTTCACAAGTCGTCTCAAGACGATTGTGTGAGAGGCAAAGCGGGTTTCAGCAACCTAAGAACATGTTAAACTCAAGTTAGTAAAACATTTAAAAATTAGAACATGTTAATGTAAACAACAACAAAAATTAATAATTGTGGAATCCAATAATATTCAATTATATATTAAATATAAAAATTTACCTTCAATAACTCCAAGTCCGAGAAACTCCTAAAAATTGCTTGTGACATGTGGTGATTTGTCACAAACATTTGAATCTCTTCAGCTTCCTCATATATCATTTTCACCCAATCTATTTCGGTGCCAATTGCTTTCATCACTAAATTGAGAGAGTGGACGGTGCATGGTGTCCAAAAGATATGATCATATCTAGACTCTACAATTATCCCTGCAGCCCTGCAAACTTTTGCATTGTCCGTGACCACTTGAACAACATTATCAGGACCCACTGACTCTATGGCATCAATGAGAATGCGTGAAATAAATTCTGCATCTTTCACTTGCCCTTCACAATCAATTGCCTTCAAGAACATTGCCCCCTTAGGGCATACAGCAATAACATTGATCAATGGACGGTTTCTACAATCTTTCCAACCATCCGAAATAATAGACACACCTGATTGAACCCAAAAATCTCTTATTGGTTGAAGTTGAGCCTCTACATTTTTCCTCTCATCATGTAATATGGTAGTGCGCAACTTCTCATAACCAGGCGGTTTGTAACCATGGGGTGCATCATTTATTGCTTCCACCATCTCCCTAAAATAAGGTGATCTAGCAAAATTAAATGAAACACCATTTGCAATTAAACAACGTCCAATTTTGTGATCAGCAATGTCTCTCTTTTCAATTTGGAATGCCCTATCTAGTGGGCCTCTCTTGCGGGTGAGTGGAGATGGGTCTTCATCTTCATCATTTGTAGTTGGCATAGGCAAAAAAGGATGTGTTCTTGTGTTTGTTTGATCAAATGATGGTGTTGGTATATTTGTTTTTTGGGAAGCACCACGTTTTGCTTTTGCAACTGCTCTATCAGCATCATCTTGCTCTTTTGCTAATGCTGCTATTTGTGCAGCTGGTAATCCCTTCTTATCACTACCTTGACACATGTGAATTCCTTCACCCGCAGGGCCCAAAAAATGTAGTTTCACTCGGGAATAGGAGCTTCTATGTTGTATGTTGCAAAAATTACATTTCCATATGTATGCCCCACCCCCAGGACATTGTGCAACTCTTGTTGTGTGTCTCCATAAAGGAGACCCCTTATCAATTTTGAAGCTTGGTGATGCAGCCCCACCCCCACCCACTGAGCCTTGACTACTCATTGTTCTATTCTTGCAATCTAGAAAAAGTGAAAGAAAACCATACTTCACACTTGCACAAAAACTTGAAAATTTGAAAAACTAAAAATAAATCAATAATCTATGAAAGAATTCAAGAATATGGTTGAAATGCATACCTTAAACACTTCTTGCAAGGTATTTGAAGCTCCACAACCGATCTCCTTCGAATCCAAGCACTTCACTTCAAACTAGCAAGTATGAGAGAGCAAAATAGAGAGCAAAATAGAGAGCAAATGAACTTGCATTGTGATTTAGAGGGTCGTTTTTAGGGTTTAGGGCCTTTAGGGCAAAAAAAAAACATTAAAAAATGATAATGGGCCCACGTTTTTGCATTCTCCTCCTTCATTGCCGTGGATTCACGCAGATCCGCGCGTGGATCCTCGAGGATCCGGGCAGGATTCGTAATCCTGCCTGTGGATCTGTAAGGATCCGTGGGCCGCGGATCCTTACGGATCCACAGGCAGGATTACGAATCCTGCTCGGATCCTCACGGATCCATACGTGGATCCGGATCCGAATCGGACCCGAGCCTGGATCCGGCCTTTTCCAGGCAAATCCGGTAACTAAGGTTAAAAGTTGTTATTGCTATGATGATTACACATAGTTGAATGAAATATGCCCTGAGTTGTAAAAAGTGACCTGTCATGTGATGCCACATCAACTGCCCAAGTATAGGTATCCTTCTTGAACAATCATTGGTCTCACCCTTTTCTGGGGCTGTTTTCGACACCTTGGAAAAAACATCTGATGTGACCTTGAAACCTTAGTTATGAGCAGGGGACTTGCCAAATAAGCTGCTGTAAAAAATTGGGAGTGATTTGAAATTTCCACAGGATATTGAGAAATGCAAAGTTAGAATGCTCAACTATTGGGTCCTCTCCCCTACTTGTTATTAAATAGATTGCGAGATTTTTAAAGAAAATATTTATGTTTTCAAATGTTCTAAAAATTGATTATCTGCAATCTAATTGGCTAAGGGCCGAGAATGCCGGTACATTTCAAATAATAAAGAACTGGCTTGGATACAAGATTTTGACCTTGATCTATCTGTCATGCTATTGAAGGGGTAGAAACCTGAACAAACAACTGTCCTCCCAGATGGGCCAATCAAAATAACTGTCTTATGGTCAGATGAAGATACCACAACCTCCAACTAGCTTTCCATCCTAAACTGGGGAGTTTTGGTAAATCAAGGAGCTAATTCGATATAACCCACGAGACCTCCAACAATGCACTACGGGCCGAAAATGGTAACCTATAACCCAACCCCTAGACTATAACCTAGACTAAAATCCTCTCATCAATCTTTATCTCTGGTCTGACACAACCCCCAATGTAGTTGTGAGGAACATGATCCATCACCAATTCAAGGGGCGGATCTTAGCCCAATGGGGCAGACAGGGTTGGGCTTTCTTGGGGTGGGCAGGAGAAAAGGGTTTGCCACCCACCCCAAATTAATCAGCTTGCTAGAGTATGCTTGCAGGCTGATTAACTAACTCCCAACTATCATATCTTTGGGGGTTTTGGGCAATACTCTGTTTGTTGACCTCCTATAGTTCACAATTGATTCCCTACCAGCGGCACCAAACTACTCTTTACCTACTGGCCTAGGGGCTCAAACAGAACAATGTAACCCTCTACTGCTCATGTTGGGAAATGGTTAGTAGAGAGAGCCAAGGACAAACCATAATTCGAATATATTTGTTTTGGGTTGAACGTTCTCAACTATCTTAGCTAGTTATGAAACAAGCCTCTTGGTTAGTTTACCAGCAACTGAACGAAAAGACACTTCCATTGTGCTTTGGCCCTACCCAAACCCATCCCTATCAAGGAATACAAAATTTATGTTGTTTAAAATGTTACGTAGTCACAAGTGCTTTCAAATAGTAAACTTTTGGAGGTTTAAACATTTTATGTACTAATATAGCGTTATTTAGTAATAATTATGAGGCTTTAATGCATATTGCTTGAAATGCAAATGTATATGGTATGTCTTAATAAACTAAAAATTAGATTTTTTTAAGGTTAAACAAAATGGTATGAGATTTCAAATGTAAAGATGTGAGTTTTTCAATGAGAAAGATTTGTTATATAGATAAAAAACAGAATGTCTCTTGATGGGGGCGATGTTGATAATTTGAGTTATTATTTGTTGTGTTAGTTTGAGTTGTCAAATTCTAGTCATATCTCCTTACTTTTGCTTCTGTGCTTTATTTTTAAGTCGAGCTTAAAATTTCCGAATTTTCATTGAGATAACATGTTGTAAACTAAGAAAAATCTGGAAGAAGACCCACTAAGAAAACCAGAGAGTTAGAAAGTATGCAGAATATTGCTGATGGCAGACAGGCTACTATTCTAGATTTTACCCTTAAAAAATAGATATGAAAATCATTACTTGGTATATTAGGGGGCTGAACAGTATTCATAATTTGGATATTGTTAGATAACAAAAGTCTGAGTTTCTCCTGCTTCAAGATAAGTGCTGGAGAAAGAACGTTTCTAAGGAATTTGTAACTAGAAGAACAAATTTGATCAGCAATCCTTGGTGATTTTCCTGGTCTGGGAGGCTTCTCAGGTCGTCTCGCGTTCCATTCTGTTTTTCCAGGTTCCAGTGTCCTCGCTGGTTTCTCTTTCTGATCACTTTTGTTGGTTTTAGGTCCTTGCTTGACCTGGTTTAATTGTATTGCTGGTTTCAGGTCCGCTTAAAACCTGGTAGAGCTTCATGGTATATCTTTCTTTTTGATGTAAAGGGTTTCGGGGCCCCTTCAAAACCTGTTTTTACCTTAATCTAAAAACATGTTGTAAACTAGTTGATTTGCCATGTTCTGTAATATTTGTTCATATTGGAAATGGCTATGTAGGCGTCAACGGAATGCCTCATGTGACAAGTTTTCAAATTTAATAAGTAAATGAAAAATCTAAATATATATGTATTCCACATCAATATAATTATTAAATTTCAAAAATTGAGAGTCAAGCATTTGTTTGATGCTTGGATAGACATCTCTAGTGTTCTTCGTAACGAATTTGTTTTTTAGTTAACCACATAATATTTTTTGGCTCTGTAGATTTTTAAGGCACTATAATTTGGGTTGTATGGGTTTCTTCTAGAAAAACTAATTCATTTTCATAGTAACACGGAGACACGTTCCCCCCCCACCTTTTGCCCCATGTCCCGAAGACTTGGATGCACTGGGGACTTGGGGACTTTGTCCCCTCGTCCCCAATGGCGCCACCAGATTTTGCCACCTTCGCTGAGGATGGGAGACGTCCTGATGTTGACTATTTGTTGATTCGACTAGTTATGTTCAATGTTCCAATTCCATCCAATGTTCAAGTATTTACTCTTTTACATCTTTATATCTTATATTGCAACACATCTTTTTAGAACTAGCATTTAAAGTACCATATGTATATATATACACACCCCCTCCTATCCCTCGCCACCGTCCCTATGCTGTCCCCAAATTAAGGCCCCTTTGTCCCCCCATTCCGGAAACTTGTCCCTTCGTTCCCCTGCCCCCCCTCCCCCAGGGTGGTGTAACTATGTTTATTTGCTTATTTTAACAAGATGTAGTTTGAAAGATGTTATTCCTTTTACATGGTTTGTTCATAATGGTTTGCAACAAAAAAATATCGAGAAAAAGCACATGTTATAGGTGAGTTTTACCATTTATCAATGATGTGAAGCTTTTATAGAGTTTTCCTCAATTGGGAAAATTATGCATCAACTTCTGCTTAACACAATTTTTTGGAGCTTAGTCTTCCCCTATTTTGGTAAGCATTTTTTCTAATAATTGAAATAAATCAAGAAATTAAATAGATTAAGATAAACAAATGATCACCCAAAACATTAAAACGATATGCCTATATGCAATTTTTTGAACTTAAGTAAACATTTGAAATTATTTGTCACTCTTTTTTTTCAAAAAAAGTTTGTTTAAAAGATTATTTCTTTATTTTTATTTTGAAGTATTATTTTAAAGACTAGAGAATGAAATTGGTAGAGTTGAGTATGCTACTTGGAAATTTAGAGAAATTAATGCTTGATGCACACCAAGAATACCTTGAAGATTATATGGCTTTGTTGTATTGCATTTTGAGAAGCACTCAATTGTTGAAAATAATTAGAGCTTTTGTGTATTATGGCTTGGATTATTATGGATTTCTCATGTATCTTAGATTTATAAATCATTTCCTAGAAATTTAAGGGTTAATTCAAAAGTGTCTTTTGCAAATTGTAATGATTTAGAAATAGAAAAACAAAATTGTCGATGTATATAGGTATATGTAAGAAAGAAAATTGTAAATTATTATTCTATCATCTTGTAGAATTATTCATATCTTGTTTCTTTGCTCAACCATATTTTTCTTTTAACATGTAATCAAAGTAAAAATTAAGAGCTATTTGGTATTGTATTTGAAAATAATTGTGTCCTAAAAATTTGTAATGTTCAAGGGAATTATATTAGTTGTTACTCTATTTCATGAAACTAAACAATATTTTGTTATATAACATTTGCAAAAAATATAATGAAATTCATAATATGGAATGTGCTTGATAGCTATAGGCAATTCAAATAATCAATGTGAAGATGATTAATCTTTTCTAGGAGATTGAATTTTTAGTTATTTATATAATCTAATGTGAACATTTTTTGTTAGAATAATAGGATCATTGAGAGGAGGGGAATCAATGATCTATAAATAATTTCAAATGATTTTATACATTAAATCAATGATATATGCAACAATAGATATGTGCTCACATTAGGATCATTAACACTTTGTTTATGTGGAAAATTCCTAAGAGCCTAAACTACTTTGTAAATATCCTTTAATAAGCCTTTATGGCAAATACTTAGGGCAACCATTCTAATAGTACCAATCCCCATCCCCATTATAATTTTAGGACCTCTTATTCTAAGGAGCACCAACATCTTATTTGCTTTAGAAGTACCTACTTTAAAGAACATCCATCCCTCACCATCCTAAAGCACCCACTTCTTGCGTAGATACCAAAGAAAGTTTAAATCAGAGGGATACTTTGTTTCCTTACATAGCATTTAGAAACATATCAATATCACAAAGATCTTGTCTCTATTCCACAAAAATCTTGTCATGAATGATAATTAGAATAAACACACTGTCTTCAGCCACTTAGTGATCATTCTTCCTCTTAACTACATTGATCAATAACAAACATGCCAACACACCATCTGCCAGTTCAGTTCATTTGCAACCAAAACCCTGTCACCAAACATCTGTAATACAAAGAATCTGAAGCATTCACCTTATATCCATTGTTGATAAGGTCATCTTTTCATGATGGTTTTGGTCATCCTTTCATTAACCCAATATCTGTGCTCTAATCAGCTGCAATCATATTATCTTCACATTGTTTTCTTCGTATCTATTATTTCCCAAAGTATTAAAACTAACAATTTTCTTGTTCAAAACAATATCCTCCCCATTCAAACCAATCCATTTCTCATTAACTTAAATCTATTGAAATAGATTTGCTCTTTTTCTTTTAAATAAATCTCTTTTCCTTATTTCAGAAAACCAATCTCAAAAAACCAAACTGCAAATTTCGTTCAAAATGAATTTATTGTTCTAAAATGAAATCGACGTCCTCACCTTTTCTAGAACCACCTTTTTTCATTTGAATCGGTGTTATAAAACTGATCAGTTCTCTGTGTCAAACAGATTCCTAACTTCCCTTTAGAAATAGTTTCTTCCTTACTTAAAACGTTGCACATTAATTTCATCCTTACAAAAATTTGTTACCAAAGTCTGTTAATTCTCCTCACAAACCGAACTCAGTAAAACCATAAGTCTTAAACATTTATTCCATTTGTTTTATGGAATAAAAAATTGTCTATACTTCAAAACATGTATTAGCTTTGTATAACAAATACCATATTGTCGTGTAATGATAGAAAATGTGCCAACCTTTGATAGTCTTTAAAAACAACTGTTGGCTGCATATGATCATTATATCTAGACTTATATCACTATCCCATAAACTTCCAAGCTATATTCCTAAACTCATTTCTAGACTTCATGTTGTGCGAGTGACAACATATTTGTCCTTCCAAGTTGCTTCACATTATTATTTTGTTCTCGTCACCATGTTTTTCTTTTCGTCACAGACTAGGATAGTTTTCTGTTGTTAACTGTTCTGTTATGTTTCTGTGACCACAATGTTCTGTTCCTGTTGCAAACTCGACAAAAGGTAAGATGTTTACGGCAGATCTAAACTCATGTCTATGTTTTTTGTCACCACAAGGTTAGAAACCATAAACTTCCATATTAATCTCTTGATTCATCTCTTATCAACATATCTATACCAATGTGTCATGACTCATCTTTTGATGCTCCTATTTTCTAGCTTGTTTTTAGCTACTTTTATGACTTCTATTCTTTTATGACTTGGTCAATGGATTTTGGATATTATTTTAGAGTAATAATTGAATTAAAATGCTTGTTACCTAAATTGATAGGAATTATGACTCTATATGATGCACACGATGTTATGTTTCTATGATGATGATGCTAATTATTAGCTCATGTCATTGATGATATATGATGATGTTGATAATTAACAATTTACTTTATATGAATGATTAGTTATTGCTTGATTGTGATTAAAATTTCAGGCATTGACTTATAACATGTTTTTGAGTGTGTTAGAGTTGTAGGAAAAAGGCGAGAGTGTGTCTAGTAGTCCGCACATACCACGTAGCAAAATTTATTTGTTGAATCTTTCTATGTATATTCTTGTTTATATCATGTCATGATTCGAGTTTCGTTGGTACTTTATGATATTAAAATGTAGAATGATAGATAGAAATTATCATGTTTTTGCAACACTAATAATATGCATTTTTTGACAAAAAGAAAAAGTCAATTCTTTGATGTTGTATTAAAATAACATAAAATACATAAATGTTGCACTTATTTTTAACCTTTTTGTTCCCAATTAGTATTTTTTTTAATATAGTAAAATTTCCAAGACCTTTTGTAGCAATTGAATTATGAAAGGGATAAAAAAGGAGTAATGTTGATAATTGTTACAATTGAAGACAAAACTTAGAAATTTCATACTACTATCTGACCATTTTTTTGTTTGAGTTGTTGATTTTTGATGCAGTACAAGGTAGGTGAATCCCTAAAAGAGATGACTAAACCTCCAACAAATACACCACAAGTACACAAGATATAATTGCAAGAAACACCTTATTATCAACATATCTCAGTTATATCAAATGTTCACCATATACATTCTACTAATACCTAAGACAACTCGCATGATAAATATACTATATGCTAGGTTCTAAGGCACTCTTGGTTACGACCAATGTACATTCCAGATTATAGACCAAAGTTCACTATCCAAGCTTCCTCTAAGTACCCCTTGAATAACACTGCTTGAATGATGATATCTCCTAAGACACAAGAGCATTACATATATAACAATAAGAACACAGAGGCTGACTAGAGTTCACAATCTCCAATAATAGGAAACATGAATTACATTATAGGATTGACCCTCAAATAATTAATGACCAAATACATAATACATGATATTACATTATGAGACCTCAGGTATAGGTACATACGTTAACTAGCTACCTAGATCCAAGAGCATGTAAGCTGACTTTTAAATATAGAACCACACCGAATTCAATATGAAGCATCACATTAAAAGCAGTCACATAGGATTTTGTACACTTAGGGTAATGATCCATGACAAGTCCACAATATGAAGCCAAGCTCGTAGAGTTGAGAAATAAAAAATAACCTATTTTCCAATACAAACGGTCAAACAAGTAACTATAAAATAGAAAACAACAAATATATTTTTGGGTGATGCAAGATTGCCAAAATCCCATGGATGCTCCTCCATCAAACACCCAAGGTGACACGACGATGTTCCATAAGGACTTATGAACATCTAAAAGAATCCAGAACATAAATCCCATGCTCATTCTTAATCCACAAATCCCCTTCATCACTCAACACATAAGTTTGTCCAAACTTATTGCCACAACCAAATGTATCATCCGAAATATCAGCTCTATTACTGCTATTGCAACTACTAGGATCAAATGAATCATACCTGCTACATGTCTCCATATGATTAGGAAATTTCTTTCTTTTACCTCTTCTTTATCCACAAAATCAAATAACTTCAAATTAAGTTGTCTAGGAACCTCAACCATAGGTTCTGCTATATTCAAATTGAAAGTCTTGAAAACACTCAAGTTCATTACTTTGATAACTTCTTCATCCTTCAAAGGAATCAAAACAAATCTCTTACGATCCTTTTCAACTATAACAATATTCTTTTTGCAATCATGTATAGATCCTCTATCAAATTGCCAAGGTCTTCTAAGTAAAAATGACAAGCACTCATGTCTACTACATCACACAAAACTTCATCCTTAAAAGTGTAATCACCTAAAAATGGTCATCTAGACTATTAGCCCCCTTTTCAACATTCTGGCTAATTTAATTTAATCATTTACCTAGACCAAATTGCTAATAATTAATTTATTTGATTATAACTTATAGTTTGACTATGCTATCCTAAGTTCATTATTTGATTAAAAGAACATGTCCCCTTTTAATTAAATAAAACACCCCATTCTTCTAACCCACTTAAAGTGCACACATAAAGTCCTTTTTCTATTTTACAATTAAAAGAAAAGGCTTGTGAGACTTTTGTCTTATATGACAAGTCAACTTATATTCTATTGGTTGACTTGTGTGTGCACATGGATCACTCCTCTTTTTGAATTCCACCGTTGATCATCCACCATCTTCATCTTGATCTCTACCGTCCATACATCTTTAAAAAGGAGAGAGCTTTCCCCCTCAATCGATCCTCATTTTGAATATTGTTATGCTGCAGGTTTTCTAACAGATTTCTTTGGAGCTTTGTGGAGAACTTCTATTTCTTGTCTACATTCTCTCATACCATAGCATTTTAGCTTAGATTCATGTTGCATGTTAGTTTAGCTTCTATTTTGCAATAATCTATCTCACATAGCTTAATATTTGGATTGGAATCCTCTCATACATGTTTTAGCATAGCTCCACTTTGCATCTCATTCTAGCTTAATTTTCATTTGCATTGCATTCTTGAGGAACTCCTTGAGACATTTGCATTCTTGCATCTTGTCTTTGGAACCTCCCATTGCATGGTTTACTAGCAAGAAGAGTATCTCTAAGGCTCATCTAAGAGCCTTCTTATTCTTGAAATACACTCTCTTGCACTCCGTGGATAGGGAGCTCTAAGCCGGCATCCAAGCATTCCAACTCATGGAATCGTTTGGATAGAAGGGTTTAGAGTGGGACACTTTCGAGTGTACAAAAAGGTCCAATACTAAACTTAACTAGACAATGTTCTTTAACATGCACCTAATGATCACCTTGAAACCAATTGGTACCATAAGGAGTAGGATGTCTCAATCTTTGCAAACCAAGTTTTCTAACCATCTCTTTACTAACAAGATTATCAATACTACCTACATGCATAATAACTTTACAACATTTACCCCTAGACTTTCAAAAAGTTTAGAATAAGTTCATTTTTTTTGCATTGGTTCAACTTCATGCTTAACCAACATGTTTCTCCTCATTAAAAGAGATTCTCCAACTTCTAGTGAAGCCAAATCAACATCAAAAGATTCCACTTTTTGCTCTTCCTATACTACCAAGTTCTGTTTGTCAACTTTTATATTAGGACAATTCCAAAGATTGGTGTCCATCCTTACCACATTTAAAACAAGTACCTCTGAAAACAAAATTCTTTTCTAAAACAAGTTTCTTACCCTTATCAACTTCAGTAACTTGCTTATCTTGCTTTCTTCCTAACTTTTCTTCATCATTCAATGTGTACTGATAAGCATCTTCAACTGAACCAAGTTTTAACACACTCAATTCATCCCAAACATTGAATTTCAAATCATTAAGATACCTCACAAATTTCTCCTTAGAAGATTCAAAATGTGCAAATCTGATTTGTATTTTGTAAAATTCTTCAGTATAAGCTTTTACAGACATATCTTTCTGCTTCAAGTTCTGCAATTTCTTAAATAGTTCATGTTCATAGCTTTAGGGATAAATTTAGCCTTCAATCTAGAAACCATGGGTTTGTGTCTAATAATCTTAGGTTCATCATTATCTTCTCTATCCTTTTGTAATTCCTTCTACCATAAGGCAACATGAGCTTTCAACTTAGTCTGTGCTAACCTAACTCTCTGTGGGTCTACAATATTTTCAAGCTCAAAATAATCCTCAAGTTCATTAATCCAATCCATCAATTCCTCAGGATCTAAAGAAACATAATAATTTGAAATTTCATCGTATGACTCTTACCAGCTTGTGCCATAGCCTTTGAAAATCTATCTATTTTTGTAAGGATCTCTACTTTGGGAACTTCAAGATCTTTAGCAGTCTCATCATATTCTTCTTTAGCTTTAGGGTTTCTTCTCAAGTCATTCAAGACATTTTAGATCTCATTCCTCACCCCAGGCTTGAGTTCTTCAAACATATTCTCTAGCCTTCTAGGGTTCTTCCTTCTAGGTGGCATACTAACTGCCAGAAGGTGTAATTGCCTTAAAACTTTGACAATCTGTATACTAACAAGGATCAATAGGTCTGTAACAAGGTTCCAATCAAAACTTCAACAAGTCCTTTGCAATTATGAGTTAGAACTCCAATCTGCCACCTCACAATCAAGGATTCAAGTATTCACAAGCTCTCCAAGCTTAACCAAGATTAGATCAGCAACTATCAGATCCATTCAATCTCTAACAAGTTACCAACAAGATCAACCTCTCTCTCTGATACCATTTGATGCAATACATGACAAGTGAATCCCAAAAAGAGATGGCCAAACTAGTACATGAAGTCTCCACTTTTTACCAATCTTTTTGATGACAGGCCGATTTGGTTTGTAAAATTCACTTAAAAAAAAATAAAATGATCTTGATAAGGTCAAAATTTTGATCAAAATTAAGTTTTTTCATTGAAATTTTGACAACACTTAGGGTTTTTGTCAAAATTAAGTTAACACTTAAGTTTATTGTCAAAATTTCGATGACAATCGAGATATAAACAAAAGAAAAGAAAAGTAAACATTTCATTTTGTATCCGATAGATTGCAAGTGCATACGTGGGAGGGTTTTTGCATGTTGTCTTCAAGCAAGGAAAGCACATGTAAGAGATTCAACCCACACCATTTTTGTAAAATGGAAGGGAAACTAAAAGTCATTAAATTTTGATTGATTGCTTTATAAAAGCTTTTCAGGTGCCCTAGACTTCCCTATAGATTTTAGCTTTCGTCGTTGTCTTTCCTCTTCATTGTCAGATTCATCTTCATTTTCCTTGTCTACATTTCTGCCTTTAGCTTCTAATTCATCCCATCTTTTACTTTCATGGAGTTCAACCATTCTTTGATGCCATCAAGAGAAGATTGTAGAATGACATCGATGTGGAGTACATCTTGCTTGAAGTCTTTGAAAAAAATCACCATATCAAATTCCTTTTGCCCATGTCCTATTCTCTCAAGGTTAACAATCTCAATCACACTAATGGTTATTACTAAGAAAGGTAGTTCAATCAAGTCTACCAAACAGTTTACAGTGGGAACAATAAAAGAAAAGGCTCTAAGGAACTCCATGAAAGCCTGACTCTTTAAATAGTATATCAAACTCTAGTTCAAAATATTTTAAATGAGGTTGCTCCCATAGTTCTATTACTCACTTAACAAACCCTTGAAACTCTGCATTTCCCCCCCCCTATCCCTCTCTTGTTTATCTTCCTCAATTTCATCAAGATCATACATTGACTGTCTTGCCCCTCCTAAAGTTTGGACCACATCCATTACCTCCACATAAAATTGGACATCTTTGGTCTTCTTAGCTCCCACCATGAAAATGAAGCAATGTAATCATCTCCTTCTCTACTGGCTGAAAAATGTGTATATAATATTTTGATACAAAGATATCAATTTTCTCTATGGTTAATGTGTTAGGTCTCATCTAGAAAAAAATTCTACAAAGATAGTAGTCTTGAATTCTTACTACAATGTCTCATATCATTGTATCAAGGTTTGTGATAAGAGATATCAAATATCTACCTCAATATACCTTAATCCAATCTTGTACTATGTAACTCTCTAAATTGGGGGTTGAACAATCACTGCATAATTGCTCCACCTCAGAAAATTGTAGAAAAATAGGTTATGAAGAGGGTTCAATACTTGGCAGTGATACTCCCTTATTTGATGTAATATCCTTCACTTTTTTCTTTATGTGCCTTCTCATTTCCACCATTAGTTTCATTTACAAAAGTCTTATTAATATTCTCATAGTTTGTCAAATTCATACTATTATTACTTCTTGCATTATATTTATTCCTTCTAACATTAGACATTATTATATTGCTCACAAATCTATGAAATCTGTAATATCTAGTTTTATGCCCTAGATTACTACACTTGTAACGTTTAAAAATTGAAATTCCATACCTTGGTCCATTCCAATTTACTTTTGATCTATAATCTCTAGAAATGTGTCCAAAATTATTGCATTTGAAACATGTCACTCCACTAAATAATATATTGCTATTCCCAATAGGTCTTGCCACATAAGTTAAGTGTGAAGTGTAGTGTAGAGTAGTGTCAAGTTTAGTGTGTTAGCAACTTTTAGAAGTGAGCCAAAAGTGACCATAGATATTGAAGTGGTGCTACGGTTGCATACTAATGGTATACTTTCATTGAATTATTTTTAAAATTATATAATGGAATCAATCTCACGTTGTGAAAATTATCACAAGTTAGTTACCTCTTCAATTAGGAGTTTCATGGAATCAATTTATTTTCAAAAATATAATTTGATTCACATCATCAAGGGGTTCATCTCTTGAGCAAGAAAAAAAGGGAAAGGGTACATATTTTTGAGAAAATAGCTTATTAAAATTCCAAATCCAAAATCAAGTTGAACTCCCTTGAATTGCCTCATAATCCTCATAAGATGGAGCCTTGAGTTAAACCCTTGAGCTTGTAGTCCAAAAAAATTGAATCACAAACACACAATTCTTCTAGATAAAGCTCCTCAAAGTGATATCTCAATCTAGATAAGGGTGATAATTCTTAATCACAATTTCATTAGCTCTTTGAGAAACCATCTATATTTGATCTCTTCACAAAACACCAAACCCTTCTCCAAAATATTACCTTCATAACACATGTATCCATCAAATTCATCGGCATCAATACAGAAGGAAAAATAAAAACATAAGCCAAAAACTTAAAAAAAGATTCTCATAAGAGCATCAACTTGGAGAAAGTAGTTAACTTGTATTTGTGAAAATCCTTCATCCCTTGATGCAAAAAACTCCAAAATTGACAATCGTTAACCCTTAATAAATAAAAAGTAGTAGTAGAGGGATAATGAGTACAATAAATAATTTATCAATCATCTATAAGGCCATACTAAAAAGCTTCCTTTAGACAAATGAAATTATTCCATTCCATACACCAACATTTTCAAGATTTCTCTTGACAAAGGGAATATGCATACAATATTTTAAGCCTCTCCTCCCTAGCTTGACAATTTTCCCTCCTCAATTAGGTAAATAAATGAGGCATATTTTTCAATAAAATTCCAAAAGCCTGATTCGCACGATAAATTTTCTTTCATTTCTATTACTTAAAAAAAAATGAACTATAATTAGGATTTCTCCATCCACATGATTGCTACCATAACATGAAATACCGACAATGTACTTAAGTTTGTCCAACATTCACAAATATGTTTAAAACATGTAGCCAATTTTTTTGATGGTTTGGAGGTGATGAATTGAATGTGAAATATCATTCACAATATGCAAAATATATAAAGATGTTATGTATAGTTCACTTCAAAAAATAGTTATGTAATTAACACTAGCACATGCGAACTAACATTTATCTAGTCCAATGTTTTAGAAAAAGTTAATATAGATACATTGAAGAAAAAGCAATAGTAGACTCATCTATTGAAGTCTTTCTTACTATAGATGCAACTATGCACTCTGATCAATAGATAGTGAAAATTTATTTTATTTGAGTTACTATGGAAATGGATGCACAAATAGATTGAACAAAAATATTTCATTTAGACACCTCACACTATTCAAGAATGGTAGTTTTATTTCCCTCAATTCACATTATTTTTATTATCATTTTTTATATTCATCAAAATAGGAAAATCATGATTGGTGTATTAAGATGTCTCAAAAGCGTAGGAAGTAGGAAAGTTCAATGATATCTTTTATAGGATATACACTATGACTTTGAGAATACCTTTGCTAATCTACACCGAGCCTTCCTTATTTGATGGATTTCCATTTACTCTTCGTTCCTTTCTTCCTTTCCAACATTGCAATTCTACTCCTTACTTTTATGCACCCTTCTACATGGAAGAAAGGTGAACTTCCATAGCTCACTATGCTTGAACCTTCCACATATTCATGTAAAAATTGTATTGCTAGAATCCCAAATAAATCCTTCACCATTAAGATTTCTTTATGCTAACATACATAGAGAGAAGATGAGCTAATTCCTTTCTTCCTCTCCAACATTGCAATTCTTTCTTAGTAAATCTATTTTGCACAAATCATGTGATCATTTTATTCTAATTTAAAATCCTCCAAAATTCATGCTAGAGATGCAAGAAGGGATGTGAAGTTGAAGTGGTGCTATTAGGCCCTTTAGGATAAGGTATAACACAATTTTTGAAATGACAAATGTAGTACATTTTTGTAAACATATGAAACTAACTTCACTAATACTCATTTATAATTATAGACCATCATATTGTTGGAAAAAATTGATCCATTATATATTGTCTTTGATGTTAAACAAAATGTCATATCTTTACTAGTCAATGCCTACCAAGCTCACTCAGGTGATGAAGACAATTTCCTGTGTATTATGAGCATTCTAGTGTTTGCCAAGTTCAGAAGACAGTGACTACCGAGTTGACTCGGGCTCTAAAGAGAAGTTTGCAAAAGTCCACTATTAACCAAGCTTACTCAGTTAACAAAGGAAAATTTAGATGGAACAAATGTTAACTGAGATCACTTAGTTACCAAAGGAAGTTTATGAAGTTGTAATATTAACTGAATTCACTTGGTTAACACAAGAAAATCATTTCATTGTTAGTGTCTACCGAGCTGGGTTGGCTAACAAAGGATTTTCATGTTTTGGCATATTGAGTTTAATGAATTTGTTTGTTGGTTCTAGCCAATTGAAGAGATGAAGCATTATTGTTATAAGTTATATTCAAGCTAACTTGAAAATGTATATGATATAAGTATAAGGTCAAGTTGAGGATTGAAGATGTGTGGGAATGTGTGGAAGGTAAGAAGATTCTTAGAGGAAGCAAATTGGAAGGATAAGCAAAATATCCTTGTTGGGTGGCAGAGATTAATCTAATAAGGAAGGATCAAGTATTTGAGCCAGAATTGAGATTTGAAATCAGCAATATAGATGTATCAACAATCAGGTCATTTCATTGTTACTCTCTAGATATTGTAGTAGTGAACTAAATATCTTAATAGAGTTATCCTAACAACAATTTGTAAATCCTCGAACAAGGTGGCATTTCTAGATTGAAGTGTCTAAAGACCTCTAACAAGGCCACTCCTAATAGGGTGATTAAATCCTCTAATAGGGTGATGCCTAGCAATGTGTGTTGTAACCTTTTATAGGGTTGGATCCTAATAGGGCTCACTTTAGAAGAGTGAAAAATAGTAACTAGTTGCAATTGGTGGTTTTTACCAAATTGGGTTTTCACGCTAAATCTTGGTGTCACTTGTGTTCATGCTATTTCATTTATGTGTATGCAACTAAGTTAATTAAGGTTAATCATTGTTAATATCTTAAGATCTTCATGTTCAATATTTTTGAGTAAAAGTTGATATTACAGTGCTTGTCAAGTTACACAATATTGTTAGTGTTAACTGAGTGCCTGTGTGTTAACCAGGCAACAATAGTTTCAACAGAGTTTATGTTTTGTATTCACATCTAAGGGATCTGAGATTTATTTTTAAGGTAACTGATTCACCCCTCCCTTCTCAATTTTAGATTAAGGAACAAACATTTTTTAAAGGGAATCAAAGCCCTTAAGAAAAAATAACTTTAGGGGAAAAGTCCAGTCCTATACCCCAAGCCAATGGAGCAAGTACTTGACATGAAAGTCCCATAAAGGAAACTGGCCTACAATCCTTCTCCACTATGAAGGGGAGTCAAACCTATGACCTCAAGGAAGTAAACCTCAAGGCACAAACCAAATCACCTACAAGTGGTAACTTTTTAAGGGTGTAACATCGATTACTCCTCTTATATTTCCAACAATTCGTATCAGAGCTTTTGGTTTGTAGAGAAAGTTTCAAGGACCTAAGCTAAAGATCAGGATGTCTTACAAAAGAGAGATTTCGAAGTTGAAAAATTTTAACTTCAAGGAATGGTAGGAACTTATGAAGTTACATCTAGAAACCATCAGTGATTTAGGTCTAAAATATTTGAATGCCAAGTATAAAGCTCCTACTGGATCTTTGACTATGGAGGAGATTGCTAAAAAGAAGAATAAAAACATTGTGATGATAGACATTACATCCACTCTTAACTATGCTGAATTTGATGAGGTCAAAGGGTGTACTACTGCTCATGAAATGTGGACCAAGCTGAAGGATATCTATGGAGGTGATGATAATGTGAGAAGAGCCAAGACAGAAAGCTTGATAGGCCAGTTTGATCAAATGAAGATGAGGGAAGATGAAATCATTGCAAAATATGTTGAGAGAACCAAAGCTAGTGTAAGTGCAATCAAAGCCTCTAGAGGGAAAATTGATGATGTGACAGTGGTCAGCAAGGTACTTAGAACCTTTTTTCCTATTTATGCAATTAGAGTGTCAAATATTCAAGAGATGAAATGTGATCCAAATAATAAGATAACCTTGGATGCTCTAGTGGAAAGGTTGACAAAATTTGAGCTAGATAACTATGATAATTATGTTCCAAGTTCTAGCAATCTCAAGTTTGTATTTGAAGCCAAGTTGTCACTCAAGAAGAAAGTTGCAAAATCTAAAGGTAATCAATCTAAAAGTGAAGAGGAAGATAGTTCTAACATTGATCTTGAAACCATTGAAACACTTCTTGCAAGAAGGTATCCCAACAAAAAAGGACAGTACAAAGGTAAAATTCCTCTAATTTGTGTTTCTTGTGAAGAAGTTGGTCACATTGCTACAAGGTGTCCAAATAGAGAAGACAAAGATGAAAAGAAGAACATGAAATATAAAGGAAAGAAGGATTTCAAAAACTACAAGGACTACAAAGATTAAGGTAAGAAGTCTTGTTTCATGGCTAAAGATTCTAATAGT
Source organism: Cupressus sempervirens (assembly GCA_028749045.1). Classification (NCBI taxonomy): domain Eukaryota; kingdom Viridiplantae; phylum Streptophyta; class Pinopsida; order Cupressales; family Cupressaceae; genus Cupressus; species Cupressus sempervirens. The sequence continues at coordinate 503,266,147 of CM053784.1, forward strand.
AGTGATGATGATGAAATTTCTTACATTATTGTAAAAAATGAATCAAATAATGAAGAAGATAATATGACACTTATTTCTCATGTTAGAAAAAATGATACATGGATTATTGATAGTGGTTGTTCTCATCATATGACTGGTGATAAAACAAAGTTTGAACATATGGAACACTATGATGGTGGAAGTATTAGATTTGTAAACAATGAATCATGTTGCATAAAAGAAAAAGGTTGTATTTCTCTAACCAATGAACTTAGATGTGACAATGTTTATTGGGTTGAAGGACTAAAACATAATCTACTGAGTGTGGCCCAGTTGAAAAACATTGAATTTAAGGTAGAATTCATGAATGGGAAGGTGAAGTTGCCAGATGAAAAATAAAATCTAGTTGGGTTCAGTAATCAAACAAAAGGTAACCTATTCTACCTAGATCTAAGTGGCAGTTCATGTTTCAATGCTCAAATAGAAGAAAGTTGGTTATGGCATAAAAGATTGTGTCATCTAAACTTTGATAAACTGATCAAGATAAGAAAAAACAAAAGAGTGAGAGGTATTCCTAGTCTAAGGAAACCTGATATGGGCATGTGCAAGAATTGTCAAGTTGGTAAGATGGGCAAGACAAGTTTCAAGAGAAAGAACTATCATTCTAAAGAAGTCTTGGAGCTGGTTCATAGAAAACTTTTTGGACCTATTGGCATTGAGAGCTATAGTGGGGATAAGTATTTTATTTTATTTGTTGATGATTATTCTAGGATGATGATAGTAATGTATCTAAAAGATAAGTATGAAGCTTTTCAAAAGTTCAAGTGGTATCTAGCTAGAGTGGAGAAGGAAACAAGAAATAAGCTGAAATGTTTGAGATTAGACAAAGGAGGTGAATTTATTTCTAATGAATTTAATGAATTTTGCACTGAGAAAGGAATCAAAAGGAAAGTATCAGCCCCTGGTACACTTCAGCAGAATGGTATAGCAGAAAGAAGGAACAAATCAATCATGGATTATGCAAGAACCCTAATGATAGAAACGAATGTTGCAATCAAATATTGGAAGGAAGTAATTAGTACAATAATTCATACTTTAAAAAAAATAAAATTTAAGTAAGACTCAAATCTAACTCCTTACAAACTATGGTATGGCTATAAACCTAATGTAAGTTAATTGAAATTATTTGGTAGCAAATGTTATATCTTGAAGGAGACTAGGCAAGGTAAATTTGATGTCAAAAGTGATGAAGGCATATTCCAAGGATACTCTAGTAGAAGTAAAACATACAAATTTTTGAATCTAACTGCTTATAAGATCATAGAAAGTGCACATGTAAAGATTGATGAATTTGCAAAAAATAGTGAAGAAGAGAGCAACAAAAAACCTAAAGATTACATAAAGTTTATTTATTTTGAACCTGATACATTGCCTAATCCAATTGGAAGTCAACATACTTCACCTCCTAAGTCCCTAATATCTTTAGAAGGACTTGAGCCATAGTTAGAGGTTACTAAGTTGTAGCCAGTGTAACCCAAGTTTAAGTCCAAAGGACCTGAGTCACAGATAGTAGGACTCGAGCATGATGCAAAAGATCATGGTGAGGAAAGTGGAACAAGTTCTAAATCCAAAGTACTTATACTTGCAAGATATTTTAGAAGACACTATGCACGTAAGAAGATCATTGGAGACAAGATAAAAGGTACAATGACAAGGAACAAATTGAAAGATACATGTTTTCTTACTAAATTTGAACCTAGAAGAGTTAAAGATGCTTTGAATAATGAAAGTTGGATTGAAGAAATGAATGAAGAAATAGAACAGATAGAAAGGAATAAGACTAGGACTCTTGTTCCTAGACCCAAGGATAAGAATGTAATTGGCACAAAGTGGTTGTTCAGAAATAAGCTAAGACAAGATGGAGAATTTTCAAGGAACAAAGAAAGGGCAGTATGCAAATGTTATTCTCAAAAGGAAGGTATTGATTATGGTGAAACTTTTTCTCTTGTTGCAAGATTCGAAGGTGTTGGGACTCTACCTTCTTATGCTGCATATGGGAAAATGTACCAAGTTGTGGTGCCAAAATGATGACACCCAACTTAGATTTTTACAATTCTAAAAGCGCGCACACACTATAACACACATGTAGCATGTGTGCACTATAGCATGCACATGCTTTAAAAACTTAAAAGTTATTATATATGGGCTGCAAGTCTATGACACATTTCATTTCATGTTATTTGTTTTTTCTGTACCTTCTTTCCCCTCAATAGTGTGCACACGATTTGTAAAAGTTGAATAATTTTCTCAATATCCCCCTCAAAATGCCTCCTCATTGTCAGAGATCAAGATTGGGATCACGTAGTATGTTTTCTACTCTTGTTTTTGCATTGTTTTGTATTTTTTTTTTTTTTTTTGCTTCAAATTTGTTTATTTATTTAAAATGGAATTGGTTTCTTATAAGGAAATGTGAATAATCAACCACCAAACCCCTAGCTTGATCAAAAAAATCAAAATGAAAACCCTCCACAAGATCAAAATCAACTTCCACAACTTCCACCAATTCAAAGACCTCCTCCTGGCACTCAAGACAATATAATGAATGCAATAGAAAGAGGGAAAAATGAATTAGAAGCAATCATTGGTAGGTTGAAAACTTGTGAGAATACTAATCCTATGAGAGCACAATTGACATCCTCTCTTGAGTCCATTATGATCCATGTAGCTTCTGTTCATGGTCATGAGTTGGATATTTGGTGTGTTAGGAGAGAAGAACACAGAAGATATTACATAAAAAAAATCTTATAAAGATGTAAGAGAAAAGGAAATAGCAAAAGGTAGCATATGTGCATTGTTTTAAAAATTTGGAGAACAAGAAGCTGTTAAACATACAACTAAAAGGTTCCCCATCCATTGGTGCATGCATGATGATATTAGAAATAACTTTTAGGATATGGTGGATGGTCTTTGATGCCCCTCCTTGCAATAATCACCAGGTTCCAATGTATTTCTTAAAGAAATTATATTATGGATTTGTCCTTGAGGAGATCCCCAATTATTTTTATATCTTAGATTCTTAGGGTACAGATGGAGGCTCATCATTTGAGAGGTCGAGGGCACATCATGACCCTAATGTAAATAGGGCACCTATTGTCAAGTCACAGGGTCAACATATGATTATTCCTTCTATTGATCTCAGATTGGTTTTGACAATTGAGTGTCAACACACATAAAACATTCACTAAGTTCATATTGAACTAAGTAATACATGTCAAGTATGATATGTTAAAATAGACCATGCTGAGTTGCAATGAGTGCCAAGTCACTCATGTGTCGAGAAAACAATACATGCCAAGTGATTCAAGTGTCGAGCAAACAATAGATGCCGAGCAGTTCAGGTGCTGAGTCAAAGACATAATTTTAGTATGTGACGAGCATCAGTAACTTCAAGTGCTAAGCATCAAAAATTAGACATATTTGTTTGTGATTGCACAAACAACTATGTAAACCATTTTTTAGTTAACCTAAGGACAAAATACAATCTTTTGAAGATAAGAATGAATCTATATGTGGATTTCCTATGCAATTACATGCAGCCAATTAGAAAAAGGGAAGGATTAAGTGGAAAAAAGGATGAACCTCAGCTGTAGATTCATACCTAACCCTAAGTCTTCTAGTCTTCTTAAGGAGGATAAAATCGTAAACTTCATTAAGAGTGTGTGCATAAGAAATTGAAGTTAGAGAACAATGAAGTTTACATGGAGACTTAGAAGTTGTAAGAGAGCGAATTGCAGAATCAGTTTGTGAAGAACAAAGGATAAAGGATACAACATTGACATATCAAATCTGAGAGGATCAAGAAGGACACAATACAAATTTGATCTTTAATTAGGCTACTAGAGCTAATCACAAGATCTATGCTAAAACATCCTGACAAGTGATTTTGGTTAAATCTCATAGTTGAAGTAGTCCTAATAGACTATTGTAAATCCTTTGACAGGGTGACATTCCAAGTGGATGTTCTAAAGTCCTTTAGCCAGACACACTTCTAACAAGGTGTTGAAACCCTCTAACAAGGTGGGACTTAAAAATCCTTGTAAGCCTTTAACAGGGTAGGCCTTTCATAGGGTAAATCATGTCTCATGGTCAAATCATTGTAACCTTAATTGGTGACACTTTATTGTTGTAGTAGTGAAGAACTGTGAGTTTCATCCCCAACCCAGTTTTACCTTCTCATTTGGAGGGTTTTTGGGTAATCATATCAGGTGTCAAATGTGTGATTGCTTATGTTTTTACATGTTTTAGATATTTATGCTTTGCATGTTATTTAAAGTTTATCTATTGAATGCATGAGATGTATGGGTACTGAAAAGTTTTATGGGTTCATGTTTTAACTACTGATTGACCCCCCCTCAGTAGTTCACCTTTCCTACTTGTAATTCCATCAATTGGTATCAGAGCTAAGTTCTTAGAAGAAGAAGTTTTGTAGCTTAGAGGAAAGATCTTGAAATGGAAGTCTACAAGTTGGGAAAGACCATTGAGAGCTAGGAGATTGAGATACATCTTATACTACATCAACTAAATGAAGCCAAAGATGCTTTGAAGAGTTTCTTGAAGAGAAAGAAAGAGATTGCTATAGCAGAAAATGACACACAATACAAAGAGATTGAAACCAAAAAGCTATTTCCTAATGGTAACTCTAGTGAATTCAATGCAGCAATTACAGATCTGATAGAAAATAATAGAGCACAAGCTGAAGAGATCAGAAATCTCAAGTTGGAGCAAGAATCACAAGCTATACTACAGTGCGAGGTGACTAAACAAAAGAAGAAAGCTATATAAGACAAGGCCATGGGGTAAAAGCACAAACTTGTGTCACCTTTTATAAAGAAAAGTGATATCAGAATGTGACAGTTCAACATTAATGACAAAAAAAATGGTATTTGCGTTTAAAATATGAAGATGATGTAAACTGATGAAATGTGTAGAATTGTATGAGTTTTATGCCTATAATTTTTATTATTTTTTTGACTAAGAATTTATTCATTTTATTTTATTTTGAAGTCCCTTTTTTAACTGTAAAAAATATAGGATGTAGTTCCTGTCAAACAAGTATGTACAAATCATCTTTTTTTGTTATGATTTGAAAATTTTTTATAGATGACATGTATAGCTAGTGCAAAAAAAAAGAAATTATTATTTTTGATGAATATTTTCTTTGTTATAAGTACTCAAGTTTGACCTTGTCAGAATCCAACAGTTTTTTCCTCCCGTCAAAAGTTCCCTATCAAATCTATACCTTCTTGAAAAAAAATTACATATTCATGAAGAGGATTCTCTCCTCTAGTGATAAATATATATTTTTTATTTTTTTGATATGATTTACTATTTTTTTTCATTTTTTGAGAGAGCATCTTCTGAAATATTGAAATATCGACTTATAATATTTTTAGATTATAAAATATTATAACTAATAAAAACACTCAAAAATTTATATAATGATGATATTGAATCTGAAATCTATAAAAGAGTATTTTTAGTTTTTTTTTTAAAAATTGAGTTTTGATAGAGAAATGAGATTTGACCAAAATAGGTTTTTGTATCACAAACGGTGACACAGATCTATGCTTTTACCCCATGATTGAAGAAGACAAAATACTTTTGACAAACAAGTTGGAAGAAAAGTCATCAGAGCATCTAGGATCTCAAACATGCAATTGGATATATTAAGCCAAATGATGAATGCTCATCATGAGTTGAATGTCAAGGACATTGAAATAACCACTTTGAAGTTGCAGAATGAACAAATGCAGAATGACTTAAAAGGAGAAAAGGAATTTTTTGAAAGTTTCAACAAGCTTAATGAAGCCATCAAGTACTTTTAACAACTACTAAAATCCCCTAAATCTAGTAGAGATACATTAGGATTGGGCTACACAAGCATTGAAGAAGGATAATCATCCAAAGTTGTTAAGGAAAGGAACAATAAAGGTAAGAACTCTAAACCTACTTTTCATCATTGTGGTAAGAAAGGACACACAACTAATGTTTGTAGGAGCAAGAATACAAATCAGAATGCTAAGCCTAAGAACATGACTCATTGTCACAAGTGCAACAAACAAGGTCATCAGGTAGATGAATGCATAACCAAAACCATGCACCAAAATTTGAAGGACACTACTACAATTTTCAAAAGTATGGACATAGAACCTTTGAATGCAGATCCAAGTCCACATAGTCATCAAGCAAGCTAAAAAACATAAGAAGCTATGACAACTCCTATAACTGTGATTATAATACAAGATATAGCTGTCACTATGTTTAGGAATATGGGCATATACCTAAAAATTGCATTAGGACTCACTTCAGTGGTAACTACAAGAGATGGTTGAGTCAAACCACATGTTTTAGTTATCACAAGACTAGTCATATCAACAAGAATTGTCCAACTAGGTCCAAGGCACCAAGTTGTAAATTTGATAAGGGTAAAGGCAAGGTAGATGTTGAACACATCAGGAATGAAATGAACAAGACATGGAAGAAGAAAGATGTTGGCAGTACATCAAATGGAGAAGGGATCACTTCACCCAATGGGTCAATTGGTCACACTTCATCAAACTAAGCAAACAAGAGGTATGTGGGACTGATAGTTAAAGTGTGTTGCATTATACATTAATTCCAAAAGAAATTAGCACTGAAATGATTCCATTAGCATGAATTAAGATGCAAGAATTCATGGAAAATTCAAGGTTAAAATCTTCAAGATTTCATGTTGTTGCCAAGTATGAAAAGTCTTGTGTTTGTCGAGTGAAAAACTAGTTAATGTTGAGCTACTAGTCAAAGATAGTTAGACTTGAGTCTGTAGTAGCTACCGAGTAAAGAAAGTCTCTATAGATGCTGAATGGAACAATAATTGTGTTGATGTTGAGTTTTATAGTTGTACATGACCAAGCATTAATTGTAAAGTTTTGTAGTGTATAAGATAAATTTTCTCCTATTTTTTGTCACTACAAATTCAAAGTGAGAACGATCAGAGTGAAGAAGTGATTCAAAAACTAGTTGAAAGCATTTGCAAGGATTCTAGTAACAATTGAGCACCGCTTCATCAAATCTTAAAGGTATTCTTCATAAGCTGAGTTGCTTAGTTTTAAATTTGTTAAACCCTAGTTTGATAAAATGGCCTCTAGTTCAAAGAATACTAAGGAGAAAGAAGCTTTTGAGGTTCAATTAGTTAGCAATGAGGTCAAAAAACCCAATCTCAAGGCCATCCTAGACATTGCTTAAAATGACTTGTCAGGCACATTATCCATGATTCTGCCTAAAGTCATAATGGTACAAGATGTGAGGAAATGCTAAAACTACAAAGCAGGAGGCATAGGTGACATGGAGATAAGACAAGCATATGATAAATTGTGAGAAAATAGAGTCCTGAAGGAAGAATTTAAGATTATGGAGAGAAAGGGTTTGACCCATGCCCTAGATTTTCCCATGGCTTTCAAAACTGAATGTATAAAAATAGTTATGAGCAGAATTCATGATGGATGTTTGTCGTTAGAGAGTGGACCTATTCAGATTTCAAAAAAGAATTGTTCATAGGGTGACAAGTTTTCCAACCCTAGATTGGCCAAAGACCCTATGTAGTGACTCCAAAGAGGTAATTGAGAAAAAAAAGGTGCTAAATGGAACAAATGAGGTATGACCAGAGATACCATTACAGATCCTTTACTTGGTTTTTCCATCAGAGTTATTTCCCACAAGTTCATTAGTCAAGAAGGTTAAATAGTATACCCTACATAGCAATGGATGTTGGTTACAAAATTGTTAAGAAAGATCACACCTATGATCTTGTAGAACTTCAATTGCAATAGATAAATGAAAACCTAGGTGCCATTAGGAAGATAAAAAGTGCACAATGTAGGTTTGGATCAATCCTTGTCTGCATATTCTTCTATGCGCAAAATGAATTCCCATAGTTTGGCAAAATTGGATGGAATACCAATAGATTAGTGGTTGTCCAAATTAATGAATATATTGAGCAAATGGGAGAGAATTTTGAGTTAGTTATTACAAGCTACTTTAAAGATTCAAGAATTCCATGAAGTAGAGATTGAGGATACCTATTTCCTTAGTAAAACAACACTACAATGATATATGTTTCCTTGTAGACATTTATTACACTTATATTCAGGCAGCAGTACCCAGGGTTAGATGGTTGAGACCCCTAGGATATGAAATAAATGTTGATGAAGCCTCAGCTGCCATTACTGCACTCCTAGTAGAGGAGATTGACAAATTAGCCAAGATATTTGGCAACTATGATGTAATGAAGTCTAACATTGAAATGGAGCTAAAGACAACTTCTACATTAAAGAAGAAAGAGAAACTAGTAAGGAAACTCAAGACTTAATTTGGTGATAAGGAAGAAGAAGATGATGAAGAGAATGAAAATGAAGAATAGGTACAAGCTCAACAACCTCTAGCTTTGACCCAAGGCATGGGCGAGGACCAAGAAGAAGAAGGTGCTAAGGAAGGGGAAATCAAAGAAGAACCATCTCAATCAATGCCAAAGAAGAGAAATGCCAAGGCTCATCCTATGGCTAAACCAAAAGCAAAGACAACTGTGAAGTCCAACCCAGAAAAGACAACAACACCAACAACTAGGGAAAGTATAAGGGCTACTACTTTGGAGGCCAAAGAATAAGAAAAACAAAAAACAAAGGCTACTGAGAAAGAGGGCCCAATGCAAAAGAAACAAAGGAGAAAGTACATTGTACAACCTAAAGTAGATGATGAAAAGAGAAAGTCTGAAGATACAAGTCAATTTAGAGTGGTAAGTCATACGCCTAAATCTGATCTTGAAAATATTTGTGATAGTATTAAGGATAATGTAGATATGACAAGTTTAAAGAATTTTGATTTTGAAAAACTTGGTAGAATAGAGCAAAATTTGATTGAAGAATCAATTTATGCAATGATGTCTAAGTTTAAGAATACTCCACTTGAACTAGATAATACGATGCCAAAGGACCTGTATACAATTGTTGAAAATAAATGGCATTACTACCTAAACCTAGGAAAAAAAAAAAGGGAATCCACACTAGCCCAAGTAATGCTAGATTTGACAAAAGGTCAAATTGTAAACATAAATAAGAAGTATGGTAGAAAATTTGCACCAAAATATAGAGCATTCAACATACTTTAGAATAATATTGAGGATGTTGTAAAGAAATCCTCTCAAATGTGGAAGTTAATATATGGTTTGACAATAGTTAAACAAGGAGAAGAGGATCCCTTTGAGGGAAGAAACAATGGAGAAGAAGAGGAAGGCAAGGAAGATGAAGCAACAAGAGGAAAAGATGATGCTACTATGGAGGAGACACAAAAGAAGAAAAATGAGATGGCTACAATTGAAGAGTGGTAGGAAGAAAAGAGTGTGGAAGACACAAATGTCAAGCATGAGCCCTCCCAATGACATAAGCATGCTTGTAGATACTGTAATTGTAAATGATGTTCCTGATAGTTGAGCTCAGAACATCTATCCCTTAACTACAAAAGACCTAAAGAAGATCCTTGACCAATCCACACAAGAAAGATTGTGTGAGAATCTCGTGTTGGTCAGTGTTGATGAACTTCAAAAGGAAGTAGCTAATATTACAAGGGATAAGGTGAATACACAAGAATCACCTTCTACTATCCCTTCAACTACTAGTGCTCAAACTTTTATGTAAACATCAAAAGATACATCAACAAAGGATGACACAACTATAAAAATTGATAAAGTGAAAAAAAAACAAGTATAAGAAGAGAAGACTATAGAAGAATAAATAGGACAGATAGATATATCAGCACCTACAACATAGACACAAGGTGTAAGCTAGACAATAGTAATTGATCAAGGTAGATCTGAAGAAAAGTACATACCAAAGGAGAAGGAGCAAGAGGCCACTCAAGAATTGGTAACATTACCAACATTTGACACTCCTACAAAAGTCCTTCAAGTGCCGAGCACTAAAGCTATACCATTGCAGATTTTAGCACTAGCCTCCAACTCATCCAAGGTTGCAAAGGTGATTCACTATGGAGATGTAACTCTAGATGAAGAAATAGTGATACCTAAATATGACTATGTAACCATTACTTTGGAAAAAATAGGCTTGATGCAACAAGCCTTAGAAAAGAAGAAAAATAAAAAAATACTCAAAAAGGAGTATAAACAGAGGCAAGAATTGCAAGAAATAAAAGACATTTTCTTAGATGCTTTCAGTTTGCCTACACTTGAAGAATGAAAGCCAATATTAGAAAAACTATCATATATTGTGGATCTAGTTAATGATGAAGACCAAGATACAAATGCAAAAATTATGAAATGGTTAGAAAGAAAATTTCAAGGGAAAGTCAATGAGAAAATATTTGGTGATATAACATTGGCATAGGTACAATTGGCTACAAAATTTGAGATAGTGAAGAAGGTACTTGAGAAAATACTCTCATTGTACACAAAAATGTGTGATCCTACACTCTTCACACAAGAAATAAGCCACAAAATTTTGAGTTTGGATAGAAAATTGAAAATCTCAGGTATGCAACTACATCAAAAGCTAGCTCAAAATGAGAAGCACTTTCATTCATTGCTTCAATTACAGAGTCAACTAGCTATATTAACAATAGAAGAGGCTAATATAAGAGCCAAGTTGCTTAACATTCAAGCCTCCCTAACCTCTCATATAGAGATACTCCACAAGGAACTATGATATGCAAAAATCTTGATGAAAAAAGATCTTAATCTTTCTACATCTAATGGACTAGTTCACCTTGTAGCAACTCAATAGAAATCCAAATCAAGTCACTTGATGTTGCATATGATAATTGGGATGCTGCTCTAAAAATAATAGTGGTGGTTTTCCAATATTTCTTGGAAAAATACACCATTAGTGTATAAACCCTTTGACATAAGTGTCAAAAAGGGGGAGATGAATAAGTAATGGGAAGATGAGATAAATGTACAAAGAGGGAGATACATAGAAAGGGGGAGATAATGGTAAACTAGAGGGGGAGAAAACACAAAGACAAAGAGTATCAACAAGAGACATAATTACTTAGAGTGGAGAACAATTTTTTGGATAAAATAGGAATATTAACTTAGGGGGAGTTATAAATTTTGAGGTATATAGTCTATTACAAAATTTTGAAAATTTTAAAGTTTTGTATATAAGCCGAGTTGTGAATATATTATACTCAAGAAGGTTAGATTGATCATGTAGAGTTAAGTATTTTTGACACTCATGTCAAAGGGGGAGATTGTTGATCTTAGATTGGTTTTGACAATTGACTATCAACACACTTAAAACATTCACTATGTTCATATTGAACTAAGTAATAGATGCCAAGTATGATATGCAAAAATAGACCATGCCAAGTTGCAATGAGTGCCAAGTCACTCATGTACCGAGTCACTTAAGTCTTGATCAAACAATACATGCTGAGTGATTCAAGTGCCAAACAAACAGTAGATGCCGAGCAGTTCAGGTTTCAAGTCAGAGACAAAATTTTAGTATGTGCTGAGCATCAGTAACTTTAAGTGCCGAGCATCAGTAACTTCAAGTGCCCAGCATTAGTAACTTCAAGTGCCAAGCATCACAGATTGGACATATTTGTTTGTGATTGTACAAAAACCTATGTAAACCATTTTTTAGCCAACCTAAGGATAGAATACAATCTTTTGAAGATAAGAACAAATTTGTATGCAGATTTCCTATGTAATTACATGTATCCAACCAGAAAAAGGGAAGGATTAAGCAACAAAAAGGATAAATCTCAACTGTAGATTCATATCTAACCCTAAGTCTTCTAGTCTTCTTAAGGAGGATGAAACCCCAAGCTTCATTAAGAGGGTGTGCATAAGGAATTAAAGGTAGAGAAAAAAAAAGTTTGCATGGAGACTTAGAAGTTGTAAGAGAGAAAATTATAGAATTAGTTTGTGAAGAACAAAGGATAGATGATACAACATTGACATATCAGATCAGAGAGGATCAAGAAGGACATAGTATGGATTTGATCTTTAATCAAGCTACTAAAGCTAATCACAAGATCTATGCTGAAACATCCTAATAGGTGATTTTGGTTAAATCTCCTAGGTGAAGTAGTCCTAACAGACTATTGTAAATCCTTAAATAGGGTGACATTCCAAGTGGATGTTCTAAGGTCCTTTAGCTAGGCACACTTCTAACAAGGTGTAGAAATCCTCTAACAAGGTGAGACATAATAGTCCTTGTAAGCCTTTAACAGGGTAGGCCTTTCACAAGGTAGATCATGTCTCATGGTCAAATAATTATAATCTTAATTGGTGACACTTTATTGCTATAGTAGTGAAGAAATGTGGGTGTCATCCCCACCCTAGTTTTACCTTCTCATTTAGAGGGTTTCTAGGTAATTATATCAGGTGTCAAATGTGTGGTTTCTTATATGTTTACATGTTTTATATATTTATGATTTGGATGTTATTTCAAGTTTATCTATTGAATGCATAAGATGGATGAGCTGTGAAAAGTTTTATGGGTTCATGTTTTAACTACTGATTCACCCCCCCCTCTCAGTAGTTCATCTTTCCTACTTGTAATTCCATCACTTTCAGTAGTAAATGATCATGTAGAGACCAGTACTCTAGGGACTATTAATTCTTTGACACAAACCCTCATTCATTGTGCCAATCCATTAGTTGAGGAGGAGCCTTCTTTGCATCGCAATCACATATGCACATCATGTGGATCCTTATGCACATTTGACAATCATGTTGGAGACATCATGAATGATGGGCTAGTCACTGATGAGTTCCTAAGTGACACATTTGGAATTGACACACAAGTAAATTACAATTATAATAAACTAATTTGATCACATTTTATATGTATAGTGAATGACTAATTAATTAGCATGTCTTGACATTGTTCAAAATTGAGGGTAAGAGTGTTGATGGCCCTAATATAGATTCCCTGACCCCATTTTAATTCCTCTCAATGAGTCGAGAGTATGTATTGATTTAATTATTTAAATTAATACATATATTTATTAAGTAATTATACAAAGGATTTACAAAAAATATTTATCCATGTGCATCAGTTCTCTATTGGACCATCAACATTCACAAGGGACTCTGAGCCTATGCATGATATGAGCTTCATAGAGGTACATTTTTTTCATGTTAATTTAATTCATTTGATTATATTTGTTTCATGTTTCATATAAATTATATTATATGATTTGTAGTTGTTGACATCCGAGACTCCTCCTCATCTTTGCTAGTCCATCAATCGTGGAGTTGCTGTTGCGATGGCTAGTTTAGAGCCATTGACTAAGGCATGAAAGAGTTTTCATAGTTAGTATTAAAATTTCAAATGGTATTTATAAGTATGATTGAGTGATTATATTGATTGAATTGTTGTAGGGCCTTGTTACTCCTGATCATTCGCGAGCCTTGAGGTGGATGTACAGAGTAACTATTTGATGGCGGTAAGGAAATAATTAATTTTTTATGTACATATACTTATTTTAATGAATAATTATTATTGATTCATATCTACTTTATTTGTATCATCTCTAGTTAGAGAGGAGCCTAAACAAGAGGATGAGTGAGTGTGTGAAGAAGACCAGTTCATCTCCATCATCTCCCTCCACACAACGACTAAAGACCTCTAGGGATTTTTTTTTCCTTCCCCTCATGGAAAGGATAAGATAGATGAGAATTTTTAAGCACGAGTCTCCATCATTGGATGAGATGACATATCTAGCTGCCACCTAGGTGCCCTGCACCACAAGTTTTAGCATCACCTAAGATGGGGTCGCAAAATTAAAATAGAATCAAATCTCCAAAAAGAGAGAGAGGTTATTGTAGGTGTTGGAAACATGATCCTATAGCACCTAGAATTGCATCCATACCTCACATGAGCTCCAAGATATGCCTTGTCAAAGATCACTATCCTATGGCATTTAATGACTCTTAGGGTGAATTTGGTTTGGCATACCTGAGAATGTTCAAGTAGTCAATATGATGAGATGAGTTTGGAAATAGGGTTTACCTAGCCACTTGGAGCTAACAAAATAGATAATTCAATCCCATGATGAATGGGTGGAGAGATTCACCAATTAGTGACTTTGTATTAGCTAACACTACAAGTTTTAGCATCACTTGAGATGGGGCTGCAAAATCAAAATAGAATCTGATTTCCAAAAAGTGAGAGAGGTTATTGTAGGTGTCATCAATAATATCCTATAGCACCTAGAATTGCATTCATACCTCACACAAGCTCCAAGATATGTCCCATCAAAGATCACTGCCTTATGGCATTTAGTGACTCTTAGGGTCAATTTAGTGTAGCATGCCTGAGAATGTTTAAGTACTCAATAGGATGGGATGAGCTTGGAACTAGGATTTACGTGGCCACATGGAGCCAATGGAACAAATAGTTTGATCCCATGATGAACGGTTGGAGAGATTCACCAGTTGGTGACTTTGTACTGGCCAACACTACAAGTTTCAACATCATCCAAGATGGGGCTACAAAATCAAAATATAATCCACCTAAAAGAGAGAAAGGTTATTGTAGGTTTTGGTAACATGGTCTTGTAGGACCTAGAATTGCATCCATACCTTGCACGAGCTTTGAGCTATGCCCCATCAAAGATCCCTGCCCTATGGCATTTAGTGACTCTTAGGGTCAGTTCAGTTTCACATACCTAAGAATGTTCGAGCACTCAAAAAGATGAGATGAACTTGGGACTAGGGTTCACCTGATCATCTGAAGCTAATATAATAGATAGTTTTATCCCACAATGAATGGTTAGAGAGATTCACTAGTTGGTGACTTTGTATAGGCCAACACTACAAGTTTCAACATCACTTGAGATGGGGCTACAAAATCAAAATAGAATTTGATCTCAAAAGAGAGAGAAAGAGAGAGAGGTTATTGTAGGTGTCAAAAATAGAGTCCTTTAGCACCTATAATTGCATCCATATCTCGCACAAGCTCCGAGATATGCCCCGTCAAAGATCACTACCCTATGGCATTTAGTGACTCTTAAAGTCAATTTGGGTTGGCATGCCTAAGAATATTTGAGTGCTCAACATGATGGGATGAGCTTGGGACTAGTGTTTACTCAAGCACCTAGAGCTAATGGAATAGATAGTTTGATCTTACAATGAACAGTTGGAGAGATTCACTAGTTTGCAACTTTGTGCTGGCCAACACTATAAGTTTATCAGAGTGGTGTGTGCAGAGGTAGATTAACTAGTGAACTATAGTTGGGACCCCTACCTAATCCTATTGCCTGGGCACATTTTAGTTGTGTGGGAGGCCCCTACGAGGAACAGGCACGTTAGTAGATTAATTGGGGGATTATAGCTTATTATAGCAGGCGCCCCGTAGGGCCCTTAGAAGTTGCCCCTTTCATATCCTTAGAATAGTAGGGGCCACCCAACCGACATCTATAGAATAATATAATAAAGGGCACCGTGCCTATAGTTTCCCGACCCCTTTGCCGGCATCACTTGAGATGGGGCCACAAAATAAAAAAAGAATCTAATCTCCAGAGAGAGAGAGAGAGAGAGAGAGAGAGAGAGAGAGAGAGAGAGAGAGAGAGAGAGAGAGAGAGAGAGAGAGAGGTTATTTTTTGTGTCAGAAACATAGTCTTGTAGCATAAAGAATTGCATCCATACCTCATGC
Source organism: Cupressus sempervirens (assembly GCA_028749045.1). NCBI lineage: Eukaryota > Viridiplantae > Streptophyta > Pinopsida > Cupressales > Cupressaceae > Cupressus > Cupressus sempervirens. Next base: position 503,281,842 of record CM053784.1, read on the forward strand.
AAGATTTGAGATATGCCTCGTCAAAGATCATTGCCCTATGGAATTTAGTGACTCTTAGGGTCAATTCAGTTTGGCATGCTTGAGAATGTTTGAGCACTCAATGGGATGAGACAAGCTTGGAACTAGGGTTTACTCAGTCATGCAGAGCTAACAAAATAGAAATTTTGTTTTGATGATGAATGGTTGGAGAGATTTACCAATTGGCGACTTTGTACTGGCCAACACTACAAGTTTCAACATCACTCGAGATGGGGCCACAAATTCAAAATGGAATCCAATTTCCAAAGAGAGAGAGAGGTTATTGTAGGTTTTGGTAATATAATCTTGTAGCACCTAGAATTGAATCTATACCTCACCCGAGCTCTGATATGCCTCATCAAAGATTTCCACCCTATGGCATTTAATGACTCTTAGGGTCAATTTGGTTTGGCATACCCAAGAACTTTTGAGTGCTAAACAGGATGAGATGAGCTTGTAACTAGTGTTTACCTAACCACTTGGAGCTAACAGAATACATAGTTCAATCCCATGACGAATGGTTGAAGAGATTCACTAGTTAGCGACTTTTTATTGGCTAACACTACAAGTTTTAGCATCACCCAAGATGGGGCCACAAAATCAAAATGGAATTTGATCTCCAAAAAGAGAGAGAGGTTATTGTAGGTGTTAGTAACATGGTCCTATAACACCTGTAATTTTATCCATACCTCATATGAGCTTCGAGATATGCCCCATCAAAGATCACTGCCCTATGGTATTTAGTGACTCTCAGGGTTAATTTGGTTTGGCATGCTTGAGAATGTTAGAGTACTCAATGAGACATGACAAGCTTGGAACTAGGGTTTACCTAGCCATCCAAAGCTAATAGAATAAATAGTTTGATCCCATGATAAATAGTTGGAGAGATTCACCAATTGGCAAGTGGTTGTTTATTAATTTTAACTCACTTGATGTGGTTGTATATGATATGTAGGTTGTACTATTGGAAATATTGGAGGAGTAACTAAGAGGGGAGGGGTGAATTAGTTACTACTAAAATAAATTCCAGATCCCTTAGATGTCAGTACAAAATAAAATCTAAAAATTGAATGCTGCTGATGCTCAGTAAACACACATAAAATACTATAACTTGGTAAGTGATGATTATGAAAATCTTTAGATCTTATCTATGATTATCCTTTACCTTTGTTGCAAACACATAAAAGAAAATAGCATGAACACATTTGACACTAGGATTTAATGTGGAAACCCAATTTGGGAAAAACCACCAATTGCAACTAGTTACTATTTTCACTCTTCTAAAGTGAGCCCTGTTAGGAGCCAACCCTATTAAAGGTTACAAAACACATTGTTAGGTGTGACTATATTAGAGAATTTAATCACCTTGTTAGGAGTGGCTTTGTTAGAGGTCTTAAGACAATTCAATATAAATACCACCTTGTTAGAGGATTTACAAATAGCTGTGAAGCCAACTCTGTTAAGAGATTTAGATAATTACAACAATGGTTAGAGAGTAATAATGAGGTGATCTAATTTGAATGCAAATTATTTGCTAATTATAGAACTCTATTCTAGCTTGTACTTGATCCTTCTTGATCGAATGCAGCTTTTTTTCTCCACAAGGATATTCTGCTTATCCTTTAAATTTGCTTCCTCTCTTCATTAAATCTTTAATACATTCATCATATCTTCAAACTCTTTCAAATTCTCAACTTGACCTTATATCTTTCATCAAGTCAGCTCATATGCAACTTAGAATAACTAATATTCATCTCCTCAGTCGGCTAGAACCAATATATAAATCAATTAAGCTTAATATTCCAAAACAAGAAAATCCTTCATTGGCTGACCGAGCTTGGTAGACACTAACTCAAAAATGATTTCCTATGTTAACCAATATAAGCCTAGTTAACACTACAAACTTGCAAAGATACTTTGGCAGTTGAGTGAGCTCGATTAACACTAGTTCCATCCAACTTTTCTTTACTAATCGAGTGAGCTTAGTTAATACTCATCTTATGCAAACTTTCCTTTGATGCACGAGTGAACTCGATAGACACTACGTTCTAAAATAGGAAACCATAGGAACACTTGGTAGACACAAAAAACTATCTTCACTACCTGAGTCAGCTTAGAATATATTGACTGATAATGATATGACATTTGTGTAACATCAAAAAAAATACATAATTAATCAATTATATCCAACAATCTCCCTCTTTGGCATTAATAGAAACACAAAATGTCATAGCACAATGAAATTTTGGAACAAGAATAAAGTACATAACATATCCTTAGTTTTATTCATGAGAACTCCCTCTATCAATATGATCTCTTCCTTTCACTAGATTCTCCCTCTGTCTACTTTCTACAACAACTTCTGCCAAGTTCATTCACATAACTTTCTCCCTCTTACAAAAAACTTCTCCTTCTTGAAATGAAAAAAATTTCTCAGAGATATGATAGTAAAGTTCTCCCTCTTTGACAACACATGCCAAAGAAAACTTTGTTAATATCAATGTACCTTAAGTACTAATTTATTTGCAATATGCCCTTGTCAATTCTGCACTAACTAATTGATTTTCAACTTGCTCTTATTGATGCATCACTAAACTTTATTTAGTGAGCTTCAAATAGGGGAATGAACCCTAGCTTACCTCTTAGATACAAAAATGCATCCTTAGGTAATAGCTTGGTGAATATGTCTGCAATCTATTCTTTTGTATTTACATATTCCAATCTAACTTCTTTATCCTGCACCAACTCTCTTAAGAAGTGATATTTTATAGAAATGTACTTTGTTTTGATATGCATCACTAGATTCTTTGATATATTGATTGCACTGGTGTTATCACAGTATATGAATATTAGATCCTTGATCTCTATCTTCATTGCTTACAACAATTGTTTGAACCAAATAATGTTAGAACAATTAACTACTGTTGCCACATATTCTGCATCTACTATGGGTTTAGAGATGCAATTTGTTTCTTGCTTTTCTAGGACACTAGTTTCTTACCAAGAAAGAATGCTCCACCACTAGCATTTTTTTTGTATCAAGACTTCCTACCCATTCAGTATCAGTAAACATCTTCAAGTCCAAATTTTCTCCAAGTTTATACCATAAGCCATAAGTCTTTAGTACCTTTCAGATATTTCATGATTCTCTTGATTCCCATCATGTGATTTTCTCTAGGATTTGCTGAGAATCTTGCCACCATTCCAACTACTAATGCAATATCAAGCCTTGTATGCACTACATAATGCAATTTTCCAATTATTGATCTATATGTGATCTGATCTACTTCTTTGAAATCATCATTCTTAGAAAGCTTATATCTAGTAGATATAGGGGTTCCAACTGGTCTTGAATCTTCCATTCCAAACTTCTCTAGTATCTCCTTGATATATTTATATTGAGTGATGCAAATACCATCTTTGTTCTACTAAATTTGTAACCCAATAAAGAATTTTATCTCACCAAACATGGACATCTCAAATTCTTTACCCATTTCTTCTAAAAATACTTTGCACAAGTCATCATTTCCTATGAATACAGTATCCTCAACAAATATTTCTACCAATAGAATCTTCTTGTCTGGTCCTTCTTTGATATACATACTATTGTTATTATTTGTTCTTTGAAAGCCAATTTGTACCAAGTAATTATGAAGTCTTTCATACCAAGCTCTAGGAGCTTGCTTGAAACCATATAATGCTTTGTGTAACTTACAAACCATGTCTCTTTTGCTAGGATTTACAAAACCTTCTAGTTGTTCAATGTAGATTTCCTCATCAATAATTCCATTGAAGAATGCAAATTTAACATCCATTTGATATACTTTAAATCCTTTGTGTGCTACATATGCTAGTAAAGTTCTAACACCTTCTAATCTTGGAATAGGTGCAAAGTTATCACCATAATCAACACCTTTTTCTTGAGAATAACCTTTATATACCAATTTTTCTTTGTTTCTAAAAAGTTTTTCATCTTCATTCAACTTATTTTTGAACACCCACTTTGTGCCAATTACATTCTTATCTTTGGGTCTAGGAACAAGAGTCCAAGTTTTGTTTTTTTATATCTATTCTATCTCTTCATTCATTGCTTTAACCCAAATTTCATTTTCTAGAGTATTTCTAACATTTCTAGGTTCAAATTCAACAAGTAAACATTTACCTTTTAATTTGCTTCTTGTCATTGTTCCATTAGATTTGTCTCCAATGATTTGATTATGTGCATGATGCAATCTAACATATCTTGCTAACACAGGTTCTTTGGATTTTTAATGAGCTCCACTGTCTTCGTCATGAAATTTAGTATCAAGCTTGAGTCCTTCTATCTGTAATTTGGGTCCATTAGACTTGGTTTGAACTAGCTTGGTAGCCTTTGACTATGACTTGGGTCCTTTAGACTAAGACTTAGGTTGCACTGTCTACAACTTGGTAACTATTGGAGATTTTAGGAACTCAAGAGATGAAGCCTCCTTTCTTTTAGATAGGTTTGGCAAGGTATCAAGTTCATAGTAAACAAATCTTTTGTAATCCTCTGGCTTCTTGTTGCTTTCTTCTTCACCCTTTTTGGAAATCTCATCAATTCTTCCATATGCACTTTCTATTATTTTATGAGTAGAAAAATTCAAACATTTTTATGCTTTAATTCTACAAAGTATCTTAGAAATATGCCTTCATCACCTTTTACATCAAATTTGCCTTTTTTTGGACTCTTTCAAGATATAACTTTTGCTGCCAAATACTTTCAAGTAACTTACATTAGGTTTGTAGCCATACCATAGTTGACAAGGAGTCTTGTTTGAATCTTTCTTCAACCATACTCTATTCAAGGTATGAACTAAAATGCTGATAGCTTCCTTTCAGTATTTGAGAGCAATGTTCTTTTCAATTATCAAGGTTCTTGCACAATCCATGATAGATCTATTTCTTCTTTCAGCTATAGTATTCTATTGTGGTGTACTAGGGGATGATACTTGTCTTTGAATTCCTCTTTCAATATAGAAATGATTGAATTCATTGGAGATGAATTCACAACCTCTATTTGATCTTAAAAATTTCAACCTCTTTCTAGTCTCTTTTTCTACTCTTGCTAAATACCACTTAAATTTTTGAAAGGATTCTGATTTTTCTTTTAGATACATTACAGTCATCATTCTAGAATAGTCATCAACAAAAAGAATGACAAACTTTTTTCCACTATAACTCTCTATTCCAATAGGTCCACATAGGTCTGTATGAACAATATCTAAGACTTCTTTTGACCAATTATTTTTGCTTTTGAAACTAGTCTTTCCCATCTTACCAATTTGACTATTTCTTGCATAAACCCATATCAGGTTTCATCAAGCTAGAAATACCTCTTACTCTTTTATGTTTTCTTATCTTAACCAAATTATCAAAGTTTACATGACATAGTCTTTTGTGCCATAACCAACTTTCTTCTACTTGAGCAATAAAACATGAACATTCACTGAGATCAAGATAAAATAGATTACCTTTTGTTTTCTTGCCAGATCCAACTAGATTTCTTTTTCTATCCACTAGTTTGGCTTGTCCATTCATGAATTCCATCTTGAATCCAATGTTATTTAACTGTGCCACACTCAGTAGATTATGCTTTAGTCCTTCAACCCAATAAGCATTATCACATACAAGTTCTTTAGTCAATGAGATACATCCTTTTGCTATTATGTTACAAGGTTCATTATTTCCAAATCTCACACTATCTCCATCATAATACTCTGTGTGCTCAAATTTTGTCTTATCTCTAGTGATATGATGTAAACAACCACTGTCAATAATCCATATATCATTTTTTCTAATATTAGAGATAAGTGTTATCTTATCTTCTTCATCATCATCAGATTCATCTTTTGCAATAATATATACCATTTCATCTTCACTGTTATCAGAATCTTTAGTTATAAAATAAGATTTTTTACCTTTGTCCTTGTAGTTATTTTAGTTCTTGGAATCCTTCTTGCCTTTGTGCTTACTACTTTTCTTTTCATCTTTGATTTCTTTGTTTGGACACCTTGTAGCAATGTGACCAACTTCTTCACGTGAAAAATAGATAAGAGGAACTTTACCTTTGTACTTTCCTCTGCCTTTGGAATACTTTTCTTGCAAATAGGGTTTCAACAACTTCAAGATCACTATCTAAAATTTCTTCTATTTATTCTTCTTCACTTCTTGATTGATTGGACTTTGATTTCATACCTTTTTCTTTGAGTGAGAGTTTAGCTTTAAAAGTAGACTCAATAACCTTTGAACTAGGAACATAATTATGAAAATTATCTAACTCAAAAGATGTCAATCTTCTAATTAGAGCATCCAAAGATATTTTATTATTTGGACCACATCTCAATTCTTGAATAGTAGATACTCTAATTGCATAAATAGGAAGAAGAGTTCTAAGTACCTTTCTTACAATTGTTTTCTCTTCAATGTCTCCTCTAGATGCTTTGATTGCACTTACACTTGCTTTGATTCTTTCCACATATTTTGCAATGTTCTTATCTTGTCTCATTTTCATCTAATTAAAATAACCTCTAAAATTTTTAGCTTTGGCCATTCTTACATTTTCATCTCCTCCATAAATATCTATAAGTTTGATCCACATCTCATGAGCTATTTTTTAGTCTTTGACTTCATCAAATTTAGTATAACTAAGAGTAGATGCAATATCAATCATCATGATGTTATGATTCTTTTTTTCAACAATATTTTCAACAAATAATTTTCCAATGGGATTCTTGTATTTAGTATCAAGATATTTGCATCTTGAGTCATTGATAGTAGCCAAATGTAACCTCATAAGTCCTTGCCATGCTGCAAAATTGTCTGTATTCAGTTTGGGAATCTCTCTTCTGTAAGACATCCTAATCTTTAACTTAGGTCCTTGAAACTTTCTCTGTAAGCACCAATAACTCTGATACCAATTATTGGAAATATAGGAGGAGTGACTAAGAGGGGAAAGCTGAATCAATTACTGCTAAAATAAATCCTAGATTCCTTATATGTCAATACAAAATAAAGTCTAAAAGCTGAATGTTGTTGATGCTTGATAAATACACATAAAATGCTGTAACTCAGTAAGTGTTGATTATGTAAATCTTTAGATGTTATTTGTGATTATCCTTACTTTAATTTTGTTGCAAACACATACAATAAAATAGCATGAACACATTTGACACTAGGATTTAATGTGGAAACCCAATTCAGGAAAAACCACCAATTGCAACTAGTTACTTTTTCACTCTTCTAAAGTGAGTCCTATTAGGAGCTAACCCTCTTAAAGGTTACAAAACACACTATTAGGTGTGACCTTGTCAAAGGATCTAATCACCCTATTAGGAGTGGCCTTGTTAGCAGTCTTAAGATAATTCAATAGAACTACCATCTTGTTAGAGGATTTACAAATATCTGTTAAGCTAACCCTGTTAAGAGATTTAGATCACTACTACAATGGTTAGAGAGTAACAATGAGATGACCTGATTTGAATGCAACTAATTTTCTGATTACAGATCTATATTCTAGCTTGTGCTTGATCCTTCCTAATTGAATATATCTTTTCTACTCCATAAGGATATTCTACTTATCCTCCAAATTTGCTTCCTCTCTTCATCATTAAATCTTCAATACATTCATCATATCTTTACACTCTTTCAAATTCTCAACTTGACCTTATACTTATATCTTTCATCAAGTCGGCTCACATGAAACTTAGAATAGCTAATATTCATCTCCTCAATCAAATAGAACCAATATATAAATCAATTAAGCTTCATATACCAAATTAAGAAAATCCTTCATTAGCTGACTAGCTCAATAGAAACTAACTCAGAAATGATTTAGTGTGTTAAACAAAAGAAGCTCAATTAACACTAAAAACTTGCAAAGATCCTTTAGCAATCGAGTAAGCTCAATTAACACTCATCTTCTATAGACTTTCCTTTGATACTCGAGTGAACTTAGTAGACACTGCCTTCTAAACTAGGCAACCACAAGAATGCTCAGTAGACACATAAAACTATCTTCACTTCCCGAGTGAGCTCGACATATACTGATTAATAATGATATGGTATTTTGTAACATCAAAGAAAATATACAATTAATCAATTTAATCCAACATGTAATTTACAAAGTGTTTTAATGGTTATCTAAATTTCAACTTATTATATGATGCAACCAAGTGCTGACACATTTATTATATATGGTATGCTGTACTATTTAATTTTTTTGAGAACTAATGCTTATAGTGCAACCAAATTTAGTTATTATAAAGATGCAATGTTAGTGAATGACTACTTGCTAATACTATTCTTCAACCCTTTTGTGGATCTACAGACTCAATCACAAGCCCATAGAATTGGCCAAGAGAAAATTGTGATTGTATATCAACTAATTACAATATGTTCAGTTGAGGAAAAAATATTACAGCGATCAAGAAGAAAATTGGCCATGAAGAATCTCGTTATGAATTCTGATAAGAATGAAACTATTAAGGAATTGAATTATATAATTATCCATGGTTCAAGGAATATTCTTAATGAGCATGAAATTGTAGGTACATCTATTAAATATACAGAGAAAGATATAGAAAACCTACTTAATAGAGAGATTAATATGAGAGAAAATGACATTTAAGAAGAAAATGGTTATCTTGGTGCCATCTAGGGTATGCCAATTACTCAAGATGAAGAGAAAAAACCTATAGCTAATGGGAAAGAGTGGGAAGACCTTCTTGGACCCATGAAAGAAGTTACAAATAATGAGGAAGAGCTAGAAAGGGGAAAGCGACAAAGGAAAGAAGAAACATATGCATGTGAGCCTATGTTAGATGACGATGATGAATACTCACCATCTGCTAGTAGCTCAAGTAGTGACATAAGCTATCCATGGGGAAATGTGAAGTGAAACCTCAAATTGGATCATTAGTAGGAAAAGAATCTAGTCACACACTTCATTCTAGCACCACATATGTTTCAATTAGAAATGCCTATGCATTTACAAGACTTGGGAAGCCAGGATAATCAAGCTAGGCATGATCACTCAAAGTTCTCATCAAAATATATTAATGATCTTAATAGAACAACAAGAAGCTCATTGCCACCTTTGGTGAGGTGGTCTCAATCTTTTTACAATGAAGGCTAGCCATCTATAATCCAAGGTTTTAATTTAGCTAACAAATGGAGAGCTTCTCAAGGTACTAATTTCTTTCATGGGGTTTCTAATAAATTTCAAGGTTCTCATTTAGGTGACCAACTTCCAAGAGGTCCATGAATAGACCCATGATTTTCCAAATTGGCAAAAGGGTAGATCCCAATCAAAGAAAAGTGGAAATCCTAATGAATATAAAGTTATTACAAACCAAATGGGTGCATCTCCTTCATTTAAAAATATAATTGCTTTCAGAGACTTTACTTTAAATGAAGATTGTCAGTTCCCAAACATGTCACAGTCAAGTAGATGACTAAGATGTTGCTTTAGTAAAGGGGATACTAGTTTATTAAGGTATCTTTATGATTCCACTTACATTCAGTTACTATTTTTTAAGTAGCTAGCCAACTACTTTGGTGTGATATTTTTGTAATATATGATGTCCTCATACAAGTACATGCCATTTTTTGTAAACATTTTCTATTGTAAAGGATTAGTGAGAAATATCTATAATGTTCCTTTTTGTGACTAAATAATATAACTATTGAAATCACAAAGCTTCCATGTTTTTGTAATGGAGATTATGTGAAATATCAATTTTCTAATTCTGGTTTGGTCAATAGTAATGTATACATATGTAATAATAATCTAGTTCATATATATCTAGTTCTTAATTGTCTGACTATTATGAATGACTTATTGCCTTTGGTTTGGAAAAATCTTTGTTGTATACAATACTTAATATTGGTATTCCTTGATATTTTTTATTGTTTAATGTTCATATATTCATATGTATCCTTCAATGATGTGCCTTTTCTTTATTGGATGCATTTGTTTCAGATTCTTAGAATGATCATTTATTACCTATTGGAGGGTTGTGTCTCTTTAACGTCTCCTCAAGAGTAGCATCTCTTCCATGAATTCCCTATCCCACCTTCTCCCATTCTATACTCTCTCTCTCTCTCTCTCTCTCTCTCTCTCTCTCTCTCTCTCTCTCTCTCTCTCTCTCTCCCTATTCAATCTAATTAACAAATTAGATCTGCTCTACAATTTAATGTCACAAGTATTACCTCATGCTCTAACTCACAAACCTTCCAAAGAGTCTTATTATGTGGTTTTCCACCATATTTTATCATGTGGAAATTTGATGTGACAACAAGGTTCAAATGATGAAGAATCTTCCTCTTTTTTTGCCAATCCTCGAATTATCACAAGTTAGGGTTCTTCATAGAATATCGTCTAAGCCATGTGTTAGTTACAACCACTGCACCAATATGATACTCTAAACCTTCACCATCTATAATCGAGTGATCCAATTTTTTTGGCATGGAAAAAATGAAACAAATAGTAATATATCCCTCCTTCATTGTCTTTAGGTGCAATAACAACAAAAACATGGCCTATAGTGATAAATGTACAAAATGTAGTCATTAATTCAGCAAATACTTAGGTAAAAGTTATAAAGTTACATATTGAATTTATAAAGATACATACATACATACATACATACATACATACATACATACATATATATATATATATATATAATGAGGTTGTACTAGATTAGACAAGTGGTCAAAGTCAATGGATGAATCCATCTCTACCATTTTTAGTGCTCTTGGGAGAAAATAGGTGTCAATTGGGTCCAAAACCCGTATATCCCAGTTTTCCACCCATTCAGTCCACTCACACTCATCCCAATTTTCCTCTACACATGATGGAAAAAAAAACATGCCATTGTACATGTGTGGATACCCCATGAACCTGCATTAGAGTTTCTAAAAGAGTGAAACTCACTTGATCTTGTTAGTGTACAAAAATCCTCCTATGGTGCAATGTTAGTATTATCTATCAACCAAAAAAATCTATGAACCATAGACTTACCTTCTTTACCTGAACCCATTATAGCATTACATCATTGGATGATGGATTTTGCATCTATCAATGTTGCTCCATCTTTTTACTTTAGTTATCCATGAGCTAAGGTTCTTTTGAAGCATGCACCTGCATAGTTGTACTCTCCCTTTCCATGACGAGCCTCTATGAAATTCCGCATATATTCAATTTTAGATAACTTGTGCATCCTACTCAACCAATAGAACATACATGAATTCTTGAATTGAGATGCACAATTGTCTGACCAAATAATGTTTTGGTGATATGGTATGCCCCTTTTAGCCAAATATCCATAGGATAGATGAAAAAAACCATGTACAAACTTCATAGAATATGATTGATCATTGCTGATGTAAAATTGGTACTCCCTCAATATCTTCCTGTCATCCTCTATACTTGTAGGTGAATGCATGCATGTTATGTGAACAAATATGAAAACCTGTTGAGAAGTATAATACTTTTCTTATACCTCATTTTGTGGTTGTAGTGTGTAGTTCTTTGCAAATTCTAAAACCAAAATAATGGTATCTAGTGGAAATGCATCCTTGCACAACTTGAATTGCAAATCCAGCCATCGAGCTCTATGTGTATGCCTTGCATACTCATAAATAATCTTTTCACAAAAAATCTTCATGAACTCATAGAATGGAATCTTTTCAATGACTAAATCACATATTTTGCCATGTTTCCCATCTTTTAGAGTATATGCCACTATCTTATATTTTTTGTAATCTACTTGTTCATTTCCAATTGCATGTGTACTATTGATATGTTCAAGAGTTGATAAAAGCTATAAAGAATCACAAAATAAGTATGTACCATCCAAGCATGACATCTTATAAAATTGATTACCATCCCCTATTTCACATAAAATTTTGGATATGAATTCCCTTGAAGATCTAGGTGGTTCATTCATGTCACAATCCTACAAAACAAACTTTGAATGCAAAAACACACACACATATGCCTAAAAACATTTAAATGGTTAGAAAATTCAATATGTATCCTAAAACAACAAGTTGCAACTGTGTGATTTATCTTCACATAAAAAGGTTTATCCATCTCAAAAAATCTTTGAATTATTCAAATTTAAGGATACATATCAATAAATTTTGCAAAAAATTTGTTTGAGTTGAGTCCAAAAAATGTTTTGCATGTGGATCATGATTTCAGCTACTAATCCTCTGTACAAAATCTCTTTGATTAGGGGAGACACACGTGTTATTTGTTCAAAAATTTTCAATCGATAATTTTAAAGCTTCACTAATTTTTTTATCCTTTCATGGTAGTCTACCGCTAAATGTTCATAACTCATTTTTTATTGGATCTTCTAATCTCTCACGTCTTATTGTGGCTCTCCTTAGAGTACCTCTACCAATTTTTAATATTTTTCTTGTCTTTCTCATGAGTTAAGCTTTCTTCATTTGGGTACTTATTATTGTTGATGTAAGTATGCGTCTTATGATATTACTATCTTTGGTGCATGATTTAGAACCCACTTTGTCATATGCACTCATTAGATTCTTTACAATGCTTTTTTCATTTGAATCATCCATTGTTCTTAGCTCAATAATCTTCATGATGGGCCTAAATTTCAAATTCTTCATCATTTCAACAAATTATTAGCATTGAGTTGTAATATTTAGTTTTTCAAAGAATAATCTTCACATATGATTAATTTTTCTTTGACAAATATGCTTGTTAATCTTGTCAGGCATTGATTTCAATATGTTAGTATCAATATAAATCAAATATTTTGATCTTCTAAAATGAATTCTAGAAGGTGTTATAATCTCTTCCATTCTGTCAACATTTTTAAAATCAGCTTAAGGTTGAGTGTTTTGCATATCTTGAACTGAAGATGATGTGCCTTGGCAATAAGATACAAAAGATGGAATATCACCTACTTGATATGTTGATGTTGTGTCTTCAACATGACATGATGAAGTGTGTATATTGTCAGATGTAGAAATTAGCGTCTCTTCAACATGAGATGATGATATGACTCCAACATTGGAAGTCAGTCCAGCTTTATAGTTTAATTGTCTTCTTGAGCATAAGAGTCCCATTTGTTCTCTTTGTATTTCCAATTCTTCCTCTTTGTTTCTTTGTATTGGTGGTTTGTGTTCCTCTTCAAAAGACAATTGTTCACTATTGCATTGAATTTTTCTTTGTTCACATAGTAGTTTCATTTTTTCTCTTTTAATTTCTAAATCTCTCCCCTTCTCTTCCATTGTTTGAGTTTTTGGTTTCTTCATTGGCATGATGATGATTTCTAAATGCCAAATAATTTCAAACATCTGAATTACTTACAATTTGTAAATTATAAATCATTCAAATACATATATAAATTACAATTATATTAAACAACTTATCGAATTTCTAACCATTTCCAAATAACAATTAATTCAAACATACAAATTTCAATAAATTCACTATATATTAAACAACTTGTCAAATTATAATGAAATTTGTCTCTATAGTAACAAAGAATATTTAAAAATGACTACACTAACCTTTTTCTATAGAAAGAATGTTCAAATAGCCTTCAAATAGTGTATACAATGATTGAATTTGGTGTTTACTAGCTTCTAATAGCATGAAACAATGTTCAAATAGCCTTCAAATAGTGTATAGAATGATTGCATTTGGTGTTTGCTAACTTCCAACAACATGAAACCCATATTTTCTATCAGAACAATAGAACAGACAATAGGAAAAAAAAGAATATGGATCAGTAGGGACCCAAACTTTTGTTATAGCCATTTTTTGGTGTTTTCATTTAGTGCGTATGCACTATAAAGTGTGCATGCACTATAGTGCGTAAAAACTATTTGAAAAATCTCTCTCCCTATCCCACCTTTTCCCATCCCCTACTCTCTCTCCATTTCTCTGTCCCTCTCTCCCTATACCACCTTATCCCATCCCCTACTCTCTCTCCATTTCTCCCTCCCTCTCCCACCCCCTACTCTCTCTCTCACTCCCTCACTCCTTCCCTCCCTCCCTTCCTCCCTCTCTCTCTCCCACCCTCTCTCATCCACTACTCTCTCCCTCTCTCTCCCACCCGCTCCCATCCCCTACTCTCTCTCTCTCTATCCCACCCTCTCCCATCCCCTACTCTCTCCCACTCTCTCCCACCCTCTCCTATCCCCTTCTCTCTCTATCTCTCTCTCCCTATTCCAACCTCTCTCACTCTCTCTCTATCCCACCCTCTCCCATCCCTACTCTCTCTCTCTCTCTCTCTCTCTCTCTCCCACCCTCTCCTATTCCCTACACTCTCTCCCTCTCCCACCCCTACTCTCTCTCACTCTCTCCCATCCCCTACCCTCTCTCTCTCCCTCCCTCCCTCTCACTCTCTCTCCCACACTCTCACATCCCCTACTCTCTCTCCCCCTCCCTATCCCACCCTCTCCCATCCCTTATTCTCTCTCTCTCTCTCTATCCATTTCTTCATCCCTCTCTCCCTATCCCACCTTCTCCCATCCCCTATCCTCTCTCTATCCCACCCTCTCCCATCCCCTACTCTCTCTCTCCCTCTCCCACCCCTACTCTCTCTCTCTTTTTCCCTATCCCACCCTCTCCCATCCCCTACTCTCTCTCCCTCTCCCACCCCCTACTCTCTCTCTCTCTCTCTCCCTCCCTATCCCAACCTCTCTCACCCTCTCTCTTTATCTCTCTCTCTCTCCCTTTCCCAACCTCTCACCCTCTCTCTCTCTCCCCCCTCTCCCTCTTCCTCTCCCTCTCTCTTCCACCCTCTCCCGTCCCTACTCTCTCTCCCTATCCCACCCTCTCTTACTCTCTCTATCCCACTATCTCCCATCCCTGCTCTCTCCCTCTCTCATCCCCTACTCTCTCTCTCTCTCACTATCCAACCTTCTCCAATCCCCTACACTCTATCTATCCCACCCTCTCCCATCCCCTACTCTCTCTCACTCTCTCTCACCCCTAACCTCTCTCTATCTCTCTCTCCCTCCATCTCTCTCTCTCTCTCTCTCTCTCTCTATCCCACCCTCTCTTTCTCACCCTCTCCCATCCCTACTCTCTCCCTCTCCCATCCTCTACTCTCCCTCTCTCTCCATTTCTCTACCCCTCTCTCCCTATCCCACCTTCTCCCATCCCCTATTCTCTCTCTATCCCACCCTCTCACATCCCCTACTCTCTCTCTCTCTCTCTCTCTCTCTCTCTCTCTCTCTCTCTCTCTCTCTCTCTCTCTCTCTCCCTCTCCCTCTCTCTCTCCCCCTATCCCACACCGTACTCTCCCTCTCCTCCTATTCCACCCCTGCTCTCTCTCTCCCCATATACCATTCCCTACTCTCCCTCTCCCCTATCTCACCCCCTACTCTCTCTCTCCCTCTATCCCATCCTCTCCCATCCCCTACTCTCTCTCCCCCCCTATCCCATGCCCTACTCTCCCTCTCCTCCTATTCCACCCCTACTCTCTCTCTCCCCATATCCCATTCCCTACTCTCCCTCTCCCCCTAACTCACCCCCTACTCTCTCTCTCCCCCTATCCCAGCCTCTCCCATCCCCTACTCTCTCTCTCTCTCTCACACTCTCTCATCCCCTAATCTCTCTCTCCATCTCCCCCTCCCTCTCCCATGCCTACTCTCTCTATCCCATCCTCTCCCATCTTCTCTCTCTCTCTCTCTCTCTCTCTCTCTCTCTCTCTCTCTCTCTCTCTCTCTCCCCCTCCCTCTATCTCTCTCTATGCCACCCTCTCCCATCCCATACTCTCTCTCTATCCCTCCCTCTTCCACCCCTACTCTCTCTCTCTCTCTCTCTCTCCCCCATCCCCTTCTCTCTCTTTGTCTCTATCTATCTCTCCCTCCCCCCATCCCATCCTCTCCCATCTCTCTCTCTCCCATCTCTCTCTCTCCCACCCTCTCCCATCCCCTACTCTCTCTCATCCCCCACTCTCTCTCCGCCTCCCCACTCCCTCCCTCCTATCTCTTTCTCTCCCTCATTCTCCCATCCTCTCTCTCTACCCCACCCTCTCCCATCTCCTACTCTCTCTCTCTCTCTCTCCCTCCCTCCCCCCTCCACCCTTCTCACACTCCTCTTTATTCGACCCTCCCCCATTCCCTACTCTCTCTCTATTTCTCTAGCTAAATCTCTCTCCCCCTCCTCTCTTTTACTATATATTGTGCACACACATATCTCTCTCTCCCCCTATCACACCCTCTCTCATCCCCTACTCTCCTCTCACTCTCTACCTCTCCCATCCCCTGATCTCTCTCTCTCTCTCTCTCTCTCTCTCTCTCTCTCTCTCCATTTCTCCCTCCCTCTCTCCCTATCCCACCCTCTCCAATATCCTACTCTCTCCCCATCCTCTACTCTCTCACTCTCTACCCTCTCTCCCTCTCTCCTTCCCTCTCTATTGAAATTTAGGCTTAAAAAGTGCATGCACACTATAGTGTGTACACACTATGTAAGCCTAAATTTAAAAATGCTTTATATAGCACACATGCCCTATGGCATGCACACAGTATTTAAAGCTTTGGATTCTACCAAGACCAAGGCTTGGATTTTCAGTCTCTAAACTTGTATGCAATGTGTTTTGCAGCAAAGATACAAAAAATGATTGATTTTTCTTGTGTGCTCTCCATGTTTTCTCATGGATGACCATCGATAAAATCAGGTTACATGACATTGTAGATCTATGTGTTAGCTATTTAACCATATAATTTATTTTGAATTTGAACTATTTTAAGCTTTTCAACTATAATTTTTTTGAATGTATGTCCATTTTCTATCAAAACCAACATATACTAATTCAGGTGTAGATTTTAGCTCATTCATCAAATTTCACAACTTAGTATTTTAGAAACTAGACTCCATTCTACACATTTTGAAAAAAATAAGTTATGATTTTAGATTAGTTTTCAATCATTTCTAGGGGGAGCACACAAATATTTCACATTTTTGGGGTGTGTCCAATTGCAAAATTCATAAAAAAATACATATTATAAAATTACCCAAAAAAAAATAGTATCACTTTCTGTGGCCCCCTTTTTTGAGGACATAAAACTAAACTATTTTGAAAAAAAATTAATGGTTTAGAAACTATATTCAAAGGACTACTACTTTTTTTTTGTCATATCTTAAAATTTTGAGCGTAACTATCTTTAAATTCTTGTCAAAGTTTAGAAATTGTTGATTTCAAAAAAAAAGTGGCCACTTATACCCCCCTTTTGGAACCACAACTTGGTGCACTTTCCCATATAAAGGAATAAATTATATAATATGGGTGTGAAATATGCATTCTTGAAGAATAAGTCTACATAGAGAAACCTAAAGTTTTTGTAGATCCTAGCAAAAAGGATATGGTTTGTAAATTGCATAAAGCATTATATGGTCTCAAACAAGCTCCCAGAGATTGGTATGAAAGACTTCATAATTATTTGATAAAGATTGGTTTTCAAAGGACAAATGATAACAACATCCTTTATATCAAAGAAGGACTAGAGAAGAAGATTGTGTTGCCAGAAATCTTTGTGGATGATACATTATTTATTAGAAACAATGATTTGTGAAAATCTTTTTTAGAGGAAATGAGTAAGGAATTTGAGATGTCAACATTTTGAGAAATCAAATTCTTTTTTGGCTTGCAGATTCAATATAAGAAAGATGGTATCTACATTGCTCAATCTAAGTATGTCAAGGAGATACTAAAGAAGTTTGGAATGGAGGACTCAAGACCAATTGGAACACCTATGTCTATTGGACATAAGCTTTCCAAAAATGATGATTCCAAGGAGTTGTTGATCTTAGGTTGGTTTTGACAAGTAAGTGTCAACACAATTAAGCCATTTACTTAGTTCATGCCAAACTAGTAACACATACCAAGCACAACATGCAAATATTAGACCATGCCAATTTGTAATGAGTGCTGAGCCACTCATGTGTTGGGTCACTCAAGTGTTAAGTAGATAGACCATGTCAAGTGATTCAAGCACTAAGTGAATAGTAGATGCCAAGCAATATAGTTGCTAAGTCACAGTATATAGAACAATGCATGTCGAGCATCAAAGACTTCAGATGCCAAGTAAGACAGTTTTGACATTTTTTTTGTAATGGCACAAACAACCATGTAAACTATTTTAAAGTAAAAATAAGATTATATTTAGATATTTTGGAGATAAGGATGAATCTCTTGTTGATTCCCTATGTAATTACATGAAACCAACTAGAAAATGGGAAGGATTAAGCAGCAAAATAGATGAATCTCAGCTGTAGATTCATACCTAGACCTAAGACACCAAAGTCTTCTTAAGGAGGATGAAGCCCTGAAATCTTTATGAGTGTGTAGAAGAATTGAAGAAGCAAAGAAGATAGTTTACATGCAAAGCATTCATGGTGAATCAGAAGTTATGAAGAAAGAGTGGATTACAAAATCAGTTAGAGAAGAACAAAGGATAGAGTAAAGGATATAACATTGGGACATCTAATTGAGAAGGATCAAGAAGAAATTATTTAGAGGTGGTATATTATTAGGCAAGAAAGTGCCAACTGTAGGATCTATGCTGAGACATTTTAACAGGTGATTTTATTTAAATCTCTTAACAAAGTAGTCCTAACAGACTATATGAAATCCTTTAACAGGGTGCTTACTTAGTTTTAAGTTGAAGTCCTTTAACAAGGCACACTTCTAATAGGGTGTTGCAATCCTCTAACAAGGTGAGACCTAATAGTATTTGTAAGGCTTTAACAGGGTAGATCTTTCATAGGGTAGATCATGTTTCATGGTCAAAACAATGTAACCTTCATTGGATACACTTTATTACTACATTAGTGAAGATTTGTGGGTGTCATCCACACCCCAGTTTTACCTTGGAGGGTTTCTAGGTAATTATATCTATTGTTATGTGTGTGAATACTTGTATGTTTACATGATTTAGATATATATGCTTTACATGTTATTTCAATTTACTCATTGAGTGCATGAGATAGATGTGTGGTGAAAGTTTTATGGGTCCAAGTTTAAACTACTGATTCACCCCCCTTGAAAGTTTGCCTTTCTTTTTGTACTTCCAACAATTGGTATCAGAGCCTTGTTCTATGAAAGAGAAGCTTTTCATCTTTGAGGAAAGATCTTGAAATGGAAGTCTACAAGTTGGGAAAAACTATTGAGAACCAGGAGATTGAAATACATCTCATACTACATCAATTGAATCAAGCAAGAGAAGACCTAAAGAATTCCTTGAAGAGAAGGAAAGAAATTGCTATTGCAGAGAATAACACATAATATAAAGAGATAGACACTGCTAAGATATTTGCAAATGGAGACACCAATGAATTTAATGTAGCAGTTGCAAATCTAATGGAAAAGAATAGGGTTCAAGTTGACGAAATCAAAAATCTCAAGTTAGAGAATAATCACAAGCTATACTTCCATGTGAGGTAACTGAACAAAGGAAGAAAGCTATGGAAGACAAACCCATGATTGAAGAAGACAAATAATTCTAGCCAACAGATTGGAAAAGAAGTCAACAGAGCTAACCAAGATTTCCAACATGCGATTGCATACTCTAAGTCAAATGATGAATGCCAAGTATGAATTTAATGTCAAGGACATTGAGATAACTTCATTGAAGTTGCAAAATGAACAATTGCAAAGTGACCTAATGAGAGAAAAGGAATTTGCTAAAAGTTTCAACAAACCAAATAAAGCCATCAAATACTTTGAGCAATTATTGAGATCTCCTAAATCCAAGAATGATACATCAAGACTAGATTACAAAAGCACTGAAGAAGGAGAATCATCTAAAGATGCAGAAGAAATGAACAACAAAAGTAAGAACTCCAAACCTACTTGTCATAATTGTGGTAAGAAAGGACATACTGCTAATGTGTGTAAGAGAAAAACTAAAAATTAGAATGTCAAGCCTAAGAAGATGACTCATTGTCATAAGTGCTAGAGGCAAGGTCATTAGGCACATCAATGTAGAATCAAGACCATGTATACAAAAAGATTTGAAAGATATTGCTATAATTTTTAGAAGTATGGACATAAAACTTTTGAATGTAGATCCAAATCCATTTGGTCATTGAATAGGAAAAGAAAAGGTAAGGAACAATGAAATTTTCCTGAGAATTGTATTAGGACACAATCTGGTGGTAATTAAAAATGATGGTTAAGTCAAACTACATATTTTAGCAATTTGAAGACTTATCACATCAGTAGATATTATCCAACTAGGTCAAGAGTACCAAGTTGTGAATTTGATAAAAGTAAAGGCAAGGAAAATGTTGAACACATCAGAGATGAGATGAAAGGGACATGAAGAAAGAAAGATGTTTGTAACACATCGAATGGAGAAGGGATCACTTCACCCAATAGGTTAGGTGATCACACCTCATCAAACCAGGCAAACAAGAGGTATGTGGGACTGATATTTAAAGGTTATATCATACATCAATTCCAAAAGGAGATAGTACTAAAAAGACTACATTAGCTTGAATAAAGATGCAAGATGTTGTTAGAAATTCATGATAAATCTTTAAGTTTTTCATGTTGTTGTCGAGCATGAAAAGTTTCCTATATGTGCTGAGTGGAATACTAGAAGATGCTAAGCTATAAGACTAGGTAGTTGATGTCAAACTCGTAGTAGTTTCCAAGTGAAGGAAATGAAAAAGGATGTCGAGTGAACCTAAAATTGGTTAATGCTGAGCTTACAGTTGTGTAAGCACTCAACATTAAATGCAAGGTTTTCAAAGGGTATATGATTGATTTTAGCTTATTCTTCATCATTACAAATTCAAGAAAGAGAGAGTAGAGAAAAAGGCAATCTAGAAATCCATTCAAAGTAGTTGCAAGGGATTTTAGTAGCGATCTCATGCTAGTTCATCAAATTTTCCTAATGTATTTAAGATAGAGTGGATACAAATTATGCTTAGCTGAATACATGTTGGTTCCTTATGGCTAGAGAATGGACCTATCAAAATCACCAAGAGAATAATCCATAGGGTTACTGGCTACCCAATCCTAGATTGGCCTAAGATACTAAGAATTGATTCCAAAGAGATGATTGTGAAGAATATTGGAGTAGTCTAGAATAAAAGAGGTATGACTATACACACAACCATATATCATCTCATCAATTTTTTTGTAAGGGTAATAGCACATAAGTTATATCAATCTAGTAGATTGAATAGTGTACACTGTATAGCTATGGATGTAGATTATAGGATTGTTAAGAAAGATCATACATATAAACTAGCAGAACTTCAATTGCAACAACTTATGGAGAACCTTGGAGAAATTAGGAAA
This sequence comes from Cupressus sempervirens, assembly GCA_028749045.1. Taxonomy (NCBI): domain Eukaryota; kingdom Viridiplantae; phylum Streptophyta; class Pinopsida; order Cupressales; family Cupressaceae; genus Cupressus; species Cupressus sempervirens. Next base: position 503,303,186 of record CM053784.1, read on the forward strand.
ACCAAGAGTACATAATGTAAGTTTGGTTCTATATTGATTTGTATATTATTTTATGTAAAAAACATATTCCCCTTATTTGGTACTATGGGATGGAAGACTAACAAATTAGTTGTAGTATAGATTGGTGAGTACATTGAGCAGCTAGAAGAAAATTTTGAATCCTTAATGACTAGCTACTTTGAAGATTTCAAAAAAGTCAAAGAAGGAGAAATTAAGGATACTGATTTATTTAGTTGAGAAACATTATATAATGATGTTGTTGACATTCCAGCCATATTTTTTATTAGTGATATACACTTATTCAAATTGTAAGTATATAGTGAGCATATTGTATAGTTAACAATGTTAACAAAGTATTTCAGTTGCTAGTGAGTCCTTTGGAAAGATTTTAGTTTGCACCAAGCAATTACTACTATGGTGATGATCAATAGTGGAAACCAAACATCTTAGTATATGCCAAGTTTACTTGTGCAAAATAAGTTGTGCAGTGCTTACCAAGTTCATAGTTGATGTGATGCAAGTCTAGTGTTAACTTCATCCTTTAAAACCTGAGTTTCTACACTTTGGTCGACTTTGTAATATTTGTGTAAACTTGTATTGTGGCCAACTTTGTAATTTTGTAATTGAATTGGTATATATATAATGTATTGTATCACATTCAAGTCATGGAAGAGAAGTAATGTAATCATCAAAGAAGAGTAGAAGAGTGAATTACAAAGGCTAGAATAGTATAAGGAGCAAAAAAGATTTATCTATCACAAGAAGATGATTTGTACACTCAGAGGAATCTCATTCGGAAAACCAAGTTGCAGATTAGAGATCAGCTACTACTTCATCCTAATAGTTGGATTAGTCAAATCCTTTAACAGGGTAGACCTAACAATCTTATGTAAATCTCTTTATTGAGTGCATACTTCATTGTATGTTTGTAAATCCTTTTGCAAGGTGGACCTAGTAGTGCTTATTGATCCTAATAGGGTAGATCATTAGAAGTGATCATTGTAAGCCTTAATAGGCCAACTTTATACTATAGTACTAAATTTTGTGGGCATCATCCCCACCCCAATTTCACTTTCTATTTGGAGGGTTTCTAGGTGACCAAAATTGTGTGTCAAAAGTGTTATGTATGCTTTAATATTTTCAATTTCTTATGCATGCAATTAGATTAGAATATACATGAAGGATTAATTGCTAATTAAGGATAAAATTTTATAAGTTACTAGTTCACCCCTCCCCTCTTAGTAACTTAGCCTATCATAATATTTCCAACAATTGGTATCAGAGCTTTATGGTTCTTAGAGAAAATTTTAATAGCTTGAGCAAAGATCAAAGGCAATGGAGGAATTTACACTTGTCAAGGCTATTGACAATGAGAAGCTAGATTTGAAATTGGCTATTGAAAAACTCAAAAAAGAAAAAGAGCAACTCTCTCAATCCATGAAAATAAAAAAAAGAACTTGCAATCCACATGAATGATCCACTCTACATTGAAGAAAGAATTGAAGACATCCATTCAAGAAATTCAAATGAAGGTGGTGAAGCAACCAAAGAACTATTGGAAAATAATAGTACTCTTCAAGAAGAAGTAAGAGAACTAAGAATAGAGTAAGAAATTTAGTCAGTAAGACTGTGTGAAGTCATGGAAGAAAAAAACAAGATAAGAGAAGAGATAAAAGGAAAGAACAATGAAATTCAACACCTATCCCTTTAGCAAGCAAACTTCATTGATCAATTCACCAATGCAAATGAAAAAATCATGAATCAAAGATCAGAGAATGAAAGATTGTAGAATGATCTAAACACTGAAAGGAAAACCAATGAAAGCATGATGAAATCCGAAGAAGACATGAATCAATTGAATGGGCAAAGTCATTATAGACAAAAAGTAAAAATAGGAATTGGATATACAAAAAAAGGTGAATTATCCAATTAAGGAGCTCAAAAGAATAAAAAACTTACTTACAGTCATTGTGGTAAGATAGGTCATACATCAAACAAATGTTGGAGCAATGGGAAAGCAAAATTCAAAAAAAAATGCTACAATTGTAATCAAAATGGTTATAGGGAAAATGAATGCAAAGAACAACCAAGATTTGAAAGAAAATGTCACAAATGTAAGAAGCATGGACACAAGTCATCATCATGCAAAACTAAGACATTGAATCTAGTAGAACATATTGTAAAAGCAATATTTGGTTGGGACTACAATACTTGGTGCATATGTTATTACTGTGGAGAATTTGGACACATTGGAATGAATTGTGAGAAACATCACACGAGGAAAAGAGATACTACCAAAAGATGTTTCAGTTCTATAGAACTTGGTCATCTTGCCAAGAACTATATGAATACTAGAAGAATTGAAGGTGAAGAAAAGGAAAAAGTTGGTAACATCATAAAGTAGATGAAATAATAATGGGTTCCAAAATCTACTAAGAATGCAAGTATGAGAAAAGATGAACAAGTCACTCAAGAATTGGGTGACTTCACCATTTCTACTTGATTTCTCAAAGGAGAACTAAAACTAGGATATTGAAGAAAAAATCTAATATCAGTTCTAGTTGATAGATTAAAAGATCCATATCAGCATTCAAGATGCAAAGGGATCACTGAGTAGAAAATGATAGTTACTACCGAGTTATAGACTCTACTGAGCGAGGTTGGGAGTAACTAAATTTTATGTGGCTATCGAATCATGGAAGAATTTATCGAGTATTCAATGCAAGTGAAGTGGATGATAGTCTATTACTTGAGTGAACAATTGTACCAAGAATTTATGGAAAAATTTGATAGAAAGGGTGAAATCAAAGTCATATCTCACCATAAATTTTTGAGAGCTATTTGTGTAGAGTGATCTTCCAAGCAATCAAGCAATTTGGGAAAATTGTTACTGAAATTTTTCATATTCTCTCAAACCCTACTGAGTGAAGATGGCATCCACCAATAGTAAAGTGAAAAGAGATTTAGATATATTGGTTCATGGTGTGGAATGGAAGGCACTTGATTTCAAGTTGACTCCTACAATTATAGAAACTCTAGATCCGAGTAGAGTGTAGTCTCAAATCCCTCCTGAGGTACTATTAGTTAATGATATCCATTTGTATCTCAAATGTGTAATTCAAGATATTGGTATTCTAGATATGGATGAAGGAGTTATGTGTTGATGGTGTATTAAAACCTGAACATCAACATCTCGAGGAAAAAGTTTTAACTCACATTCCTCACATGCCATGAGATTTCCAAGTGAAATGGATAAGATTTATCCTTAGTCATGTGTGTAATGGTCAACTATGGTTGGAGCTACTAGTTTTGATAACTAAGAAGATGATCCACAAGATCTCTGGTCTCCCAATGTTGGCAAAAACTAAAATAACTAAAACCCTAGGTCAGGTTGAACTAGAGAAGAAAACCCTAGCCGAGTGGGATGGAAGGGGAACGAAGATAAGTGGTATCACTGACATGGAATTGAAGTTTTCTATTCATGTCATTTCCCACAAGATTTATAGTTTGAGAAGATTGAATAGTGTATCCTACAGAGTAGTTGATTTAGCATATAAGGTAGTCAAGAATAACCTTTCTCTTGACCTTGTTGAGTTATTGTTGAACCAATTCAAAAAAAACATGGAGAGCATTAGGACTTCTAAAAACAATCCATGTAAGTTTGGTTCACTCTTGACATGTTTATTTTTCTATGCTCAGAAATTATTTCCATCAAAAGGTACTATTGTTTGGAAAAAAAGATGTACTAGTCCTTTATCAAATTAATGAGTACATTGTTGAAATGGGAGAGAATTATGCAAGTATCATGGACAAATATTTTGATGAATTTAAGGAGAAAATAATAAATAGATTTTGCATTCCAAGTAAATTAGTTGAGGATTATAAAGATGATGTTTGTTTCATGGTAGACAATGACAAGGTGTATATTCAGGCAATTAGGCCAAGAATTGCATGGGTAAAACCTCCAAGATATGAAGTGAACATTGATGAAACTAAGGACATAATTGAGGCATTAATAAATGATCTAGTTGATCCTAAGGCTACTTACTTTGGCCCCTATGATGAGGAAAAGGCCAAGATAGAATTGGAAATCAAACTTCCTTAGGTAGTTAACAAGGGCAAGAAGAGGATTGCCAAATTGAAAACTAGTACAAACTTCAAGGCATTGAAATATGAGACTAGGTATACTAAGGAGTAGAAGAAAATAGAAGATATGTTGATTAGCTTACTCAATAGATTCCTAATGCTTTGATGAACAAGATTAAGCTGAGATGGGAACATGCCATGCAAACTGAAAAAGATATATATGAATAGACCCTAAGGTAACTTATTCCAAATTTTAATGATAAGGAGGTGAAAGATTCTTTAAAGAAGAATGAAGAAAAATTAACTTGAAGATTCAACACTTCTGTTATACTATTGAAAGAAATTGAGCATGTTGTGAAGAATGCTACAAACAAATGGAAGAATGTCTATCTTCTTCACAAATCGAGTAATTTTGTTGTTAGTGTAAGTGATAAGGATGATGATGATGATCAATAGGAGAAAGATGAAGATAAAGATGATGAAGAGGTGACTCATTTTGATAATATAGATGATAAAGAGGAACAAGGGTAGGAAGCTACTAAGGAAGATACATAAGATGTTGAGGAGACTGACCTAGTTAAGATTTTTGCAGCGATCATAGCCTCAGTTCCTCATCCTCCAATAAAAACATTGATAACACCAAGCTTGGAGACAACCTTAGTAGGATTGATTGTGACTAGCACTAAAAGCACAAGCACTTAATCAATCTTTGAACCAGTCTAATTTAGTACTTCATTCATAGTAGTGCCAAGCACTATATCTATCGAGCTGGAAACTCTTCCCTCTACATCAGTTTTGGCTACATCAGGTATTCCTACTACTAGTATTTCAATGAGTGTAGTATTCATTTTTGCAACAAGTGCTAACATTTCAACAATTGTTTCCATTCCTAGTATGCAAGCAATAAGTGCAAGGATAATTGAGACCAAGCCTTAACTGAGCAAAAAATTTTTGGGTAAAGGCAAAGAAAAGGAAGAGGATATAGATCTTGATGAGGATATTTTCATTCCTAAATGGGACATCTCAAATATAAATCTAGATTAGATGCAAATTTTTGGTGAACTACTTCAAAAGAAATCCAACTAGAAAAGGCTAAGAAAGGAAATAAACAAAGAGTTTAAAATAATTGAGGATGCTAAGAATATTCTAGCAGAGGCTCTAGGCATAGAGGTTGATACTTCTCAACCAATTTTGTGTTAGTTGGTAGAGGCAATCTAGAAATATAATGAAGATTTAGATGGACAAGAAAGATTATTGCAGAAAGTTAAGAAAAATTTTAAGAATAAAGTTTTAGAACTTATTTCTCAACAAATTGCCATTCATCAAGTAGAGCTATCTACTATTTTAGGCTCTCTAGAAACCTCATGCATTAATGTATCTTTAATTTTTGGTAAACTATGTGATATATCAATTTTCACAAAAGAGATAAGAGATAAATTATCAAAAAATGATGAAGATCTTAAGGCAAGTGCATGGTAATTGCAGCTTGACCCAAGTTCTAGCTCTGCCCACTTCAATAAGATCAAATTTTTGATAGATATGTAGGTAGAATTGCTCAAAAAAGAAGCAAGAATCATATAAACTTTGATAGATATTCATAATATGAGTCTCCCAAATATGGATGCACTATAGAAGTACATTACACATTCAAAACTTCTCATCCATGATAATAACTTCTCCATTGTGAACCACATGACTGATTTGGTAGTAGAAGTACAGATTACATTGCACACATGCAAGGTCTTGTAAGAGAATTGGGACAAGACTTTGGTACTCATCCTAAAGGTACATTCAAACTTCTTGTCACATTTTTGTATTACTGTGTAAATATATATTCCATAAATCTTTGGCATTAATGTCAAAAAGGGGAGAAGATGTAAGGAGAAGGGGGAGAAAATAAAGTGGAGAACATATAAGAAAAAAAATAAAATTGAAATAAGTTTGGAGAAGATGTATTTAGATGTATATTGTATAAATATGTATAGTATATGGTATATTATGTGTGGGGGAGCATTACCATGTATAGAAATATATCTCTTACAAAACCAATTTTGAAAAATCTCAAAAATAGTATACTCTACCAAGTTGGAGACATAAGGTGATGGATAAAGATATTTTTGAACTCAATTTTGACTGGTAAGTGTTTTTTTCACTAATGCCAAAGGGGGAGATTGTTGAAATTCTAGTCATATTTGTTATTAGTGACATACACTTATTCAGATTGTAAGTATATAATAAGCATATTGTATAGTTAATAGTGTTAACCGAGTATTTCAATTGCTACCAAGTGCTTTGGACATATTTTAGTTTGCACTGAGCAGTTACTACTATGGTGATGATCAACAATGTAAATTGAGCATCTCAATATATGTCGAGTTTACCAGTGCAAATTGAGTTGTGCAGTTCTTATCGAGTTCACATTTGATGTGATATGAGTCTAGTGTTAACTGAGCTACCCAGTGTTAACCAAGTGGCTTAGTCTATAATGAGCTCATAGTAATAGCATTGACCAAGCTATGTAGTGTGAGTCAAGTGATTCAATTTATATTTCGAGTTTCACAGTATTTACTAAGACACCAATACAGACTGAGTTCAAGACTAATTGGAAGTGATCAGTAAGGACCAAGCTTCTATGTCTATCGAGTGTATGACAATGTCAAGTATTGAAAATGGATGCTAAGTATTAGAACCTCACTAAGTCAGTCTTCAGATACCCAGTTTCTACACTTTGGATAACTTTGTAATATTTGTGTAAACTTGTATTGTGGCAAACTTTGTAACTTTGTAACTTTGTAATTGGATTGGTAAATATGTAATGTATTGTATCACATCCAAGTCATGGAAGAGAAGTAATGTAATCATCAAAGAAGAGTAGAAGAGTGAATTAAAAAGGCTACAATAGTATAAGGAGCAAGAAAGACTTATCAATCACAACAAGGTGTTTTGTACACTTAGAGGAATCTCATTTAGCAAACCAAGTTCTAGATTAGAGATTAGCTACTGCTTCATCCTAATAGGTGGATCAGTCAAATCTTTTAACAAGGTAGACCTAACAGTCTTATGTAAATCTCTTTACTGAGTGCATATTTCAATGTATGTTTGTAAATCCTTTTACAAGGTGGAACTAGCAGTCCTTATTGCTCCCAACAGGGTAGATCATTAGAAGTGATCATTGTAAGCCTTAATAGGCCAACTTTATACTGCAATACTAAAGTTTGTGGGTATCATCCCCACCCCAATTTTACTTTCTATTTGGAAGGTTTCTGGGTGACCAAAATTGTGTGTCAAAAGTGTTATGTATGCTTTAATGTTTTCAGTTTCTCATGCATGCAATTAGATTAGAATATACATGAAGGATTAATTACTAATTAAGGATAAAGTTTTATAAGTTATTGATTCACCCCTCCCCTCTTAGTAACTTAGCCTATCATAATATTTCCAACATACATATGTTTTCTTGTTGATGCTGATTACACATTTGTACAAGCTTCCATACTAAAGGTAAGATGGTTGAGACCCTTAGGATAAGAGGTAAATGTAGATGAAGCCTCAACAACTATAACAACTCTACTAGCAAAAGAATTAGACAAAACTGCAATTTTTTTTGCAAATTATGATATGGTAAAGTCTAAGACTACCATGGAACTAAAAATTGCATCAATTATTAAGAAGAAGGAAAAGCTGGTAAAGAAGTTGAAAGCAAAGTTTGGAGAGGGAGCTAAGGAGGAAGAGGAGGAAGAAGAAGAGGATAAAGAGGGAGAAGAAACTCAATCATAAGAAGCTCTAGCATTGACATAGGGCACGAGAGAAGATAAAGAACAAGAGGAGACTAAAGGTGCCAAGGGAGAAGAAGCCTAGGAAGCACGTACTCCTGTAGAGAAAAAGAAAAGGAAGGAAAAGGCACAATCAGTGGAAAGGACAAAGAAAATTGTCAAACCAAGTTAGCCAAAGCACACTGCACCAAAAACTAGAGCTAGCACATGTGCTACAATTCAAAAGGAAAAGGAAAAGATAAAGAAACTAGAGAAAGGAGGTAAGGAATAGAAAAGATAGAGAAGGAAGTATGTGGCATAGCCAAATTCTGATGAAGAGAAGATAGAGTTAGATGAAAACAACCAATTCAAGGTGATGAGTCACAATCCTCTCTTAGATCTTGAGAATTTATGTGAAAATGTCAAGAACAATTCAAATTTATAAAGTTTTAGTCATGTTTGACAAATTGGATAAAGTGGAGAAAAACCAAGTGGAAGAGGCACTATATGCCATGATGTCAAATTTTAAGACAACACCACTAGAATTTTCCAACTCTATACCTAAGAGTCTATATGAAATTGTTGATCAAAAATGGCATTATTGTCTAAATTTGGAAAGACAAATTAGGGAGACTACACTAGCCCAAGTAATGCCTGAGTTGACTAAGGGACAAATTGCTAAGGCTATCAAGAAATATGTAGTGAGGTTTACACCTAAATATAGAGCATTTAGCATTCTCCAAAATAATTTGAGGATGTAATTAAGAAATCAACACAAATATGGAAACTCATTTATGGGTTAACCATAGTGAAGAAAGGAGAATCAAACCCTTTAGAGGTTAAAGATGATGACAAAGAAGATGATGATAGAGAATATGATAACATAGTTGGATGAGAGGAATGAAAGAAGATGAAAAGGCAACAACTGAGCAGTAACAAAAAGAACAAAGTGTGTATGACACACAATTGTTGAATGTTGGTCCTCCCCATGACATAGCCAAAAACAACTAGAACCATAACTATCAAGGATGTCTCTAATCTATCAACTCAGAACATCAATCCTCTTACTGTGGAAGATTTAAAGAAAATACTAGATCAATCTACATTTCAAGCCAAACTTAGTGGCAATCCTATTTTGGTTAGTGTAGATGAGCTGCAAAAGGTAGTAATTGATATTACAAGGGAAAAGGTGAATCCACAAGAACCACCTTCTATCATCCCATGTTACTCATGTACAACCTTTGGTCCAAATACCTAAAGTTACATCTACCAAGTTTGATACAATTTTCAAAGTTGATACAATTGAGAAGAAAACAATAGAAGAGAAAGACACCACTATAGATAAAAAAGAAACAAAATAGATAGACTCATTTGTACCTACAACACAAGGACAAGGTGCAAGTCAAGTCATAGTAGTAGACTAGGGAAAGGCTAAAGAGAGTGAGCTAACACCAAAGGTGAAGGAACAAGTAGACATCCAAGCACTAGTAGTCTTACCACCATCTAGTGCTCCTTCTACAAACTCTTTAGAAGCTGAGCACATATGCTACTCCATTGTAGATCTTAGTGCCAAGCCCAAGATCATCAAAAGTTGAAAAGGTAATTTATTATGGAGATATCACTCTTGATGAAGAAATTTTTATTCTAAAGTATTATTATGATATTATGACACTAGAACAAATAGACATACTGCAACAGATCTTATAACGAAAAAAAATCAAGAAATGCTCAGGAGAGAACATAGGAAGAAGCAAGAACTTCAAGATATTAAAGACATATTTATAGATGCATTCAACCTGCAAACTCTTGAAGAGACCAAGCCACTAAAAGAACAATTGATAGACATAGTGGAAAAGATCAGTAATGAAGACCTTGACACATATGCTAAACTTTTAGAATGGTTCAAAAATAAGTTCTAGAATAAAGTCAATGAGAAAATATTTGGTGACATAGAACTTACACAAGTTGCATTGATAGCTAAGATTGAGGATGTGAAGACGGTACTTGAGAATATATTCTCATTGTACTCAAAGTTATGCAATCCTACACTCTTCACCCAAGAGACCAGAAGTCACATTCTAAGTCTGAAAAGCCAAATATCTACATGAAGTGCAAGATTACCATCAAATCCAGCTTAGAGTGAGAAGCATTTTAGGACATTGCTTCAATCATAGAGTCAGTTAGCTATCTTTATAGCATATGAGGCTAACATAAGATCCAAAATAACAAGCATACAAGCAACCCTCACCCCACACATGGAGATATTGCACAAGGAGCTAGGCTATGTGGAAACTCTATTGAAGGAAGACTTCAATCTTTCTACTTTAGATGGTCTAGTTCACCTTAATACCAAGCTTGCAATCCAAATTAAGTCATTAGATGTTGCATGTGATAATTGAGATGTAGCCCTCAAAATCATAATGGATGTCCATAATTTTTTTCTAGAAAAACAAAATAAGTGTATAGCCCATTTGACATAAGTGTCAAAAAGGGGGAGAAATACAAAATAGGGGAGAATAAAAAGAAGGAAGAAAAATGATATGGGGGAGTATAAGGAAAGGGGGAGAATAAGAGAGAATAATAAAGGGGGAACATAATATCAAGAAAATATATATCAAAGGGAGAGATATCAACTAAGGTAGAGCAGGTATACAAGAAGTATCAGAAAATAGAGCATTGAAGTCAAAGTGTATTAGCAGAGACAAATTTACTCAGATAGGAGCACAAATTTTTGATACAAAATGGACATATTAACTTAGGGGGAGTTATCAAATTTTGAGGTATACAAGTTATTGTAGAATTTTGAAAATTTGAAGTTTTGTATATAAGTTGAGTCATGGATATGTTATGCTTGAGAGATTAAGATGCTATTGTATATTCAAGTATTTTTGACATTCATGTCAAAGAAGTAGATTGTTGATCTCAAATTGGTTTTCACAAGTGAGTGTCAACACACTTAATCCATTTACTTAGTTCATGCCAAACTAGTAATACATGTTGAGCACACCATGTAAATATTAGACCATGCCAAGTTGTAATAAGTGTCAAGCCACTTATGTGCCGAGTCACTCAAGTGTAAAGCATATAGACCATGATGAGTGATTCATGAGCTAAGTAAATAGTGGATGCCAAGCAATACAGGTGCCAAGTCACATTATACAGAACAATGCATGTTGAGCATTAGAGACTTTAGATGTTGAGTAAGATAGTTTTGACATATTTTTTTGTAATGGCACAAACAACTATGAAAACCATTTTAAAGCTGACTTAAGATTATATTTTTATATTTTGGAGATAAGGAAAAATCTCTATTTTGATTCCCTATGCAATTACATGCAGCCAATTTGAAAATGGGAAGGATTAAGTGAAAAAATGGATGAATCTCAGCCATAGATTCATACCTAACCCTAAGCCACAAAAGTATTCTTAAGGAGGACAAAAACCAAAACTCTTTATGAGTGTGTAGAAGAATTGAAGGAGCGAAGAAGATAGTTCAGATGTAGAGCATTCATGGTGACTTAGAATTTATAAAGAAAGAGTGAATTGCAAAATTAGTTAAAGAAGAATAAAGGATACAACATTGAGACATCTAATCAAGAAGGATCAAGAAGACATTTTTTAGAGGTGATCTGTTATTAGGAAAGCAAGTGCCAATCACAGGATCTATGCTAAGATATTTTAATAGGTGATTTTAGTCAAATCTCTTAATAGAGTAGTCCTAATAGACTGTATGAAATCCTTCAATAGGGTGCTTACTTAGTTGTGATTTTAAGTACTCTAACAAGGCACACTTCTAACAAGGTGAGACCTAATAGTCTTTGTAAGCCATTAACAGGGCAGACCTTTCATAGGGTAGATCATGTTTCATGGTCAAAACATTGTAACCTTCATTGGATATACCTTATTACTATAGTACTGAAGATTTTTGGGTTTCAACCCCACCCCAATTTTACCTTCTCACTTGGAGGGTGTTTGGGTAATCATATATGATGTTATGTGTGTGAATGCTTACATGTTTACATGATTTAGATATCAACTTACTCATTGAATGGATGAGATAGATGTGTGGTGAAATTTTTATGGGTCCAAGTTTAAACTACTGATTCACCCCCCCAGAAGTTTACCTTTCCTATTGTAATTCCAATAGAAGACAAACTAGATCACATATAGATCTATGATTGGAAAACTTCAGTATGTAGTACATACTAGGCTTGATATTTCTCTTGAAGTTGGTATGGTGGCAATATTTTTAGCTCATACTAAAGAAAATTATATGATGGAAATAAAGAGAATAATGCAGTATCTAAAGGGTACTAAAGATTATGGATTATTGCACAAGAAAGGAGGCAACAAATTTGATAGCCTTCATTAACATAGATTGGGTAGGAAGCGTTGATGATAGAAAGAGTACCAGTGTTGGATCATTCTTTCTTGGTAAGAGGAGGTGTCTTGGACAAGTAAGAAGAAAAATTGCATCTCTTAGTCTATAGTAGAGGTAGAATATGTTACAACAACAGTCAATTATTTTAATATTGTTTGGTTCAAACAACTGTTGGTTGGTATGAAAGTAGAAATCAAGGATCCAATAGTTATCTTTTGTGATAACACCAGTGTAATCCATAGATCAAAGAATCCTATGATGCATACCAAAACCAAGCACATTGCAATAAAATATCATTTTCTAAGAGAATTTGTACAAGACAAAGAGGTGAGATTGGAATACATGAATACTAAAGAACAAATTTCAAACATATTCACAAAGCCATTACCCAAGGATGCATTTTTGTATCTAAGAGGTAAGCTAGGTGGTGTTCCCCTATCTAAAGCTCACTAAATGAATTTTAGTGATGCATCAATCAGATCATGTTGATGATCAATCAAGTTGATGTAGTAATGAAAGAGCATATTACATATGAATCGGTATATTAGGTACATTGAAATTCACTAGATATTGTCTTTGGCATAAGATGTCAAAGAGGGAGAACTTGTGAAAGATATCAAAAATGGAGAACTTGGTCTGATATCAAAGAGGGAGAGTTTTCTATCATAAGAAGATGTTGAAGACAAAGTAATCAAGGTGATTTTTCTAACAAAGGGAGAAACTGAAATTAGAGGGAGAAATTGAAGTTAGAGGGAGTTCACACTAATAGAGGGAGTTTCATGGATGAGAATTAGAATGAAACTAATGATATTATCCTTACTTTTATTTTTCTCTAAAATCTCATTGTATTATGACATGTTGTGTTGCCATCAATGCTAAACAAAGAGATTATTAAAAATAATTGATCAATTTTATATTATCTTTGATGTTGCACAAAATGTCATATCTTTACCAGTTAGTATCTACTGATCTCACCTAGATGATAAAGATAATTTCCTATGTCTTACAAGAATTCTAATGTTTACCAAGTTCAAAAGATAGTGACTACCAAGTTCACTCAGGCTCCAAAGAGAAGTTTGCAGAAGTTCAGTGTTAACCAAGCTCAGTTAGTTAACAAAGGAAAAGTTGGATGGAACCAATGTTAACCAAGATCAATTAGTTACCAAAGGAAGTTTATGAAGTTTCAGTGTTAACTGAGTTCACTTTGTTAACAAAAGAAAATCATTTCATTGTTAGTGTCTATCGAGCTGGGTTGGCTAATAAAAGATTTTCTTGTTTTGGCATATTGAGTTTAATGAATTTGTTTGTTGGTTCTAGTTTACTGAAGACATGAAGTATTATTTTTATAAGTTATATTCAAGCCAACATGACAATTTCTATGATATAAGTATAAGGTCAAGTTGAGGATTGAAGATGTGTGAGAATATATGGAAGATAAGAAGATGCTAAGAGGAAGCGAATTGGAAGGATACACAAAATATCCTTGTTGGGTGGAAAAGATTAATCTGATTAGGAAGGATCAAGTATTCGATCCATAATTGATATCTAAAATCAGCACTATAGTTGCATCAAAAATCAAGTCATTTCATTATTACTCTCTAACCATTATAACAATTAACTAAATCTCTTAACAGAGTTAGCCTAACAACTATTTGTAAATCATCTAATAAGGTGGTATTTCTAGATTGAAGTGTCTAAAGAGCTCTAACATGGCCACTCCTAATAGGTTGATTAAATCATCTAACAGGGTCTCACCTAATAGTGTGTTTTTTAACCTTTAATAGGGTTGTATCCTAATAGGGCTCACTTTAGAAGAGTGAACAATAGTAACTAGTTGCAATTGGTGGTTTTTCTCAAATTGGATTTCCACATAAATCTTGGTGTCACTTGTCTTCATGATATTTATTTATTGTGAATGCAACTAAGTTAATTAAGGTTAATAAAAATTTATATCTTAAGATCTACATGTTTTGTATTTTTTGAGTAATAATTTATATTACAGTGATTTCCAAGTTACAACATATTATTAGTGTTAACTGAGTGCCTGTGTATTAATCGAGCAACAATTGTTTCAATAGAGTTTATGTTTTGTATTGACATCTAAGTGATTTTGGATTTATTTTTGTGGTAACTAATTCACCCCTCCCCTCTTAGTTAATCCTCTTATATTTCCAACACATACACCATAAAAAATAAAACCTTATTCAATTAGGATTCAACAATGAATATATATTTGTCTCTTGTTACACCCTTGTGATCTATGTCTCTATAGTGATTTTTTAATGAAAGCTTTTCTTATTATTATATATATTTATTAATATTTTATAATTCATTTGATTTTTTTAGATGCCACCCTTACTGAAGAGAAACTAATATTTAATTATTTAATTATTTTTGATTATATACAAGATACTATTAATGCTTGTATGTTTATATTTGATATAATTTTATAGCTAGAATATTTGCATGTGAAGAAAGTATACGCCTAACAATATGAATCCAAAACTAAATAAGTTGAAAATTGCTAGATTATGGTCTTATTTAAAAAGAAAAGGTGATGGAAAATGTTTTTGTCCTTGCAAAAAAATGCAAGGGCTTAAAGAATCAAAGAATTCTAATCACAACAGCTCAGAGGCATTGTAAGCAACATGATCAGATTGAAGGGGGAAAGGATTTTTGTCCTTTGGTGAATGTGAATTTTGAATAGGTAGAACATGGAGGTGTGAGTTTTAAAGTAGAAGGTAATGCTCCCATGGAAGAAGATGATCCTGAAACAAACAATACAATTTAAGATTTTGGCATTGCCGCAAATGATAATGTGCCAAAGAACAAGATTGAAGAAGATGTTATTGGTGCAACTGATGAAGTTGATGAAGATGATGATAGAAATGCATCTATAATGATGAAGAAGAAAAACTTGATATAACTATAATTGAGAAGGCATACGAGCCCCTATACCAATGCTCCTAAACAATGCTTCTCTCTATTGTATTATTGTTGGTAAATTTTAAGGTTATGAATGGTATATCCAATGTAGCAATCTCATGTATGCTAAGGTATAATGTCATTTTTTTAATCTTCTATGTTAGTGTATCATTAATTTTATTTATTTTAACAATTTTTTTTTTTCCATAGGTTGATAGGTGAGTGTTTGTTACCACCATCAAACAATCTACCTTAGTCTTACCGAGAATTATTGACCATTATGAAAGATATTGGAATGGAGTATCAAATAATACATGCATGTCTGAATGATCATATTATATATCATAAACAACATGAATTTGGAACAAAATTCCCTAATTATCACATTAGTAGATATTGATTAGATCAAATAACCAAAAAGGTGCCTCACAAAGTTCTTGAATACATTCCCATTATTCCATGCCTGCAACAATTATTTAGGTGTACTAGCATTGCACAATTTATGGATTATCATGCACACAATAGAAGTCAAGATGACATTATATTAATTCCTATATATGGTTCTATATTTAAGGAAATAGTAGATAGGTGGCCAATATTTGAATAAGAACCTTATAATTTGAAGCTTTCATTAACAATAGACAATGTCAATCCATTTAGAGAGATGAGATCTATTTACTCAGTCTGGCCTATTTTTGTTATTAAAAATAATATTACTCCTTGGATGTCCATAAATAGGGAGTACATAATGTTAGAAATTATTGTACCATGTATTTTTTCATTTAATAGTAAATTAATTTATAAACACAATATCAAAATATCTATAATAATTAGGTTTCTTTTATGTTCATTCAACTAGGTAAGTACCAAGTGAAAGATATGAATGTATATAATGAGCCCTTGATTGATGATGTGTTGGAGTTATGGAATGGAGTCACTATGTATGACATCTCTAGACCAATTGGTAAAAGAAAATTTCATTTCTATGCAATGCTTGTATGGACAATACATGATGCCCCTTGGCTAACACATTTTTGTGGTATGTAAAATTGTTAACACTTATTTTTGTATGTAATAGTGCTAACACATTTTCTTTGTATATTCAAGTTGATCATTATAATTATAAATATGAATCCTCTAGTACACATGTCATCCAATAATACATGATCTTGTAGGTCTTCAGATAAGGGGAAAATTTGCATGTCCAATTTGTGGTCCAAAGATGAAATCATGTCATTCAAAAATTTTAAGAAAGGAAGTGTTCAATGAGAATATACACTTTCTCCACAAAAATTATAAGTATTGAATTACCAAAAAAAAAAATTTCAATGGGAAAGAAGAGACAACATCAAAGACATGAAGAACGACATCTCATATATGGAAGTTGGTATACAATAGAATGAATCATCAAGGTTGTTAGAAATATAAGAGGAGTAGCTGAGAAGGGAGGGGTTGAATTAGTTACCACTAAAATAAATCTCAAATCCCTTAGATGTCAGTACATAACATAAACTTCACTCAAAATACTGATACTCTGTAAATACATAGGCTCTCGATTTACACTAGTAAATGTTGTAACTTGTCAAACATTGAAATAGAAATAACAACTCAAAAAATGCAAATCTTAAGATATTATCTATGATTAACCTTATTTAACTTAGTTGCATACAAATAAAAGAAATAGCATGAACACAAGTGAAACACAGATTTAACGTGGAAACCTAATTTTGGAAAAATCACCAATTGCAACTAGTTACTAATTTTAACTCTTCTAAAGTGAGCCCTATTAGGAGCCAACCCTATTAAAGGTTACAAAAAGCACTATTAGGTGTAACCTTATTAGACTATTTAATTATCCTATTAGGAGTGACCTTGTTAGAGGTCTTTAGACATTTCAGTCTAGAAATGCCACCTTGTTAGAGGATTTACAAATAGTTGTTAAGCCAACTCTATTAAGAGATTTAGATCATGGCTACAATGATTAGAGAGTAACAATAAATGACCTGATTTCTGATGCAAATGAATTTTTATTATAGATCTCAATTTTTCTTGTATACTTGATCCTTTCTGATTGAATGTATCTTTGCAACTCAATAAGGATATTCTACTTATCCTTCTACTTTGCTTCCTCTAAGCATCTTCAAATCTTCTATTACATACTCACATTCAATTCTCAACTTGTCTTTATATTTATATCATACACATTATTAAGTCAACTTGAATACAACTTAGAATACTTAATATTCATCTCCTCAGTTGGCTACAACCAACAAACAAATTAATTGAACTCAATATGTCAAAATAAGAAAATCCTTCGTTAGTTGACAGTGCTTAATAGACACTAAGTCAAAAATGATTTTCCTATATTAACCAAGTGAACTCGATTAATACTGCATTTTCCAAAAGTTCCTTTGGTAACCAAGTGAGATTAGTTAACACTGGTTCCATCCAACTTTTCCTTCATTAATCGAGTGAGCTCGGTTAACACTTAACCTTCTGTGAACTTTTCTTTGTTGTTGTAGTGAAGTCGGTAGACACTATCTGCTAAATTAGACAAACTATGGAATGCTCAATAGACACAAAAAATTGCCTTCATTTCCTAAGTGAGCTCAACATACACTAATTGGAAATGATATGACATTTTGTGTAACATCAAAGAAAAATACACAATTAACCAATTATTTTCAACAATCTCCTTCTTTGTCATTGATAGCAACACAACATGTCATAATACAATAAAAAAAATATTTTTTTTAAGCAAGAATAAAGTAAGGAACATATCCTTAATTTCATTCTCATTCTCGTCCATGAGAACTCCCTCTATTAGTGTGAACTCCTTCTACCTTCAGTTTCTCCCTCTATCTGCAAACTCTACATCTTCAACATCTTCAAACAAAATTTATATAATATGACAACAAACTCTCCCTCTTTGACATCTCATGTGAAGGAAAATATTCAAAGAATATTACTATACCTCATGTACTGATTCATATAAAATATTCCCTTTTCAATACTACATCAACTGACTAATCTTAACCATGCTCTAGTTGATGCATCACTAAACTTCATTTAGTGAGCTTTAGATAGGGGAATGACCCCTAACTTACCTCTTAGATACAAAAATTGCATCCTTAGGTAATGGCTTAGTGAAAATGTATGTAATTTATTCTTTAGTATTCATATATTCCAATCTTACCTCTTTATCTTGTACCGATTCTCTTAGAAAATGATATTTTATAGAAATGTGCTTAGTTTTGGTATGCATCACATGATTCTTTAATATATTAATTGTACTAGTGTTATCATAGAATATAACCATTGGATCCTTGATTTCTATCTTTATACCTACCAACAATTTCTTGAACCAAACAACATTCAAAAAATTAGCTACTGTTGCCACATATTTTGCATCTGTTGTAGATTAAGAAATATAATTTTGCTTCTTGCTTGTCCAAGACACTAGTCTTTTACCAAGAAATAATGCTCCACCATTGGTGCTCTTCCTATCATAAACACTTCCTTCCCAATCAACATTTTTGAATGCTTTCAAATCTAGATTTCCTCCTTTCTTGTACCATAGTCCATAGTTTTCAATACCCTTTAGACACCTCATTCTCTTGATTGCCATCATATGATATTCTTTGGGATTTGTTGAGAATCTTGCCAACATACCAACTTCTAATGCAATATTAGGCCTTCTGTGCACAACATATTCTAATTTTCCAATCATTAATCTATATGTGGTTTGATCTACCTCTTTGGAATCATCATTTTTAGAAAGCTTATGTACAATAGACATAGGTGTTCCAACTGGTCTTGAATCTTCCATTCCAAACTTCTTTAATATCTCCTTCATAGATTTGGATCGAGTAATATAGATAACATCTTTCTTCTATTGGATTTGTAATCCAACAAATAATTTTATCTTTTCAAAGATGGACATCTCAATTTTTTTACTCATCTCTTCTGAAAATGCCTTGCATAAGTCATCATTACCTATAAATAAAGTGTCATCCACAAAAATTTCAGCCAAAATAATCTTCTTATCTAGTCCTTCTTTGATATACAGGTTGTTGCTATCATTTGTTCTTTGAAAGCCTATCTTTTTCAAGTAGTTATAAATTATTTCATATGAAGCTCTGGGAGCTTTCTTAAGACCATACAATGCTTTGTGTAATTTACATGCCATATCCCTTTTCTAGGATCCACAAAACCTTTAGGTTGTTCTATGTAAACTTCCTCTTCAAGAATTCCATTCAAGAATGTAGATTTTACATCCATTTGATAAAATTTAAATCCTTTATGTGAAACATAAGAGAGTAAAGTTTTAACACCTTCTAATCTAGCAATAGGAGAAAAATTTTCACCATAAGCAATACCTTTTTCTTGAGAATAACCTTTGCATACTAACTTAGCTTTTTTTTGGAAACTTCATCTTCATTCAACTTATTTATGAAAACCCACTTTTTTCCTATTAAATTTTTATCCTTGGGTATAGAAACAATGGTCCAAGTCTTATTCCTCTCTATATGTTCTATTTCTTCATTCATAGCTTCAATCCAACTTTCACTATCCAAAGAATTTTTTTGTTGATCTAGGTTCAAATTCAGCAAGCAAACATGTACCTTTCAATTTGTTTCTTGTTATTGTTCCATTTGACTTTTCTCCAATGATCTAATCATGTGCATGGTGAATTATGAGATATCTTTCTAACACAAGTACTTTGGATTTAGAATTTTTTCTACTAACCTCGCCATGATCTTTTGTATCAAGCTCATGTCTCATTGTCTGTGACTTGGGTCCATCAGACTCAATTTTCTCTGGAAATATTTTGATAGCTTGTAACTATGACTTAGTGATGCAGGAGCATCATGCATCAATTAGAGTAAAGCCATGATAGAAGAGATTGAGAAGATTGAGTAAAACAAGACATAGACTCTAGTTCCCAGACTAGAGGAAAAGAATGTGATTGGAACCAAGTGGGTGTATAGAAACAAGTTAGATAAAAATGGTGAAGTCACAAGGAATAAGGAAAGATTAGTTTGCAAGGGGTATGCAAAAGAAGAAGGGATAGACTATGGAGAAACATTTTCCCCTATTGCAAGATTTGAAGGAGTAAGAAATTTACTTGCTTACTCTGCATACAAAGGTTTCAAAGTTTATTAGATGGATGTGAAGTCAATATTTCTGAATGGCATATTAGAAGAAAAGGTTTACATAGAATAGCCAGAAGGATTTTTTGATGCTAACAAAAAGAACATGGTATGTAGACCAAATAAAGCTTTATATGGTTTAAAGAAAGCACCAATAGCATGGTATGAAAGGCTTCACAACTATCTTGTGAAGATTGGATTTGAGAGGATTGATGATAACAATAATCTGTATTGAAGACAAAAGGAGGTATAGGTATTTTACTAGCTAAATTTTTTGTTGATGATATCATATTTGGAGGTCAAGATGGATTATGTAAGGAATTTTCAAATGAAATGAAGAAATAATTTGAGATGTATATGTTTGGGGAGATCAAGTTTTTTGTTAGTTTGTAAGTATATCAGATGAAATATGGTATATACATCATTTAGTCTAAGTATGTAAAGGAAATATTGAAATTTTTTGTATTAGAAGATTCAAAATCAGTTAGCACACCTATGGTGATAGGACACAAGTTGTCAAAAAATGATGATTCAACTTATGTGAATCAAACATTTTACAAGTCTATGATTGGAAATTACAATATGCAGTACATAGTAGACCTAACATTGCATTATATATTGGGATTATTGTAAGATTCTCTACTAATCTTAAGGAGAATTATGAGATATCTAAAAGGGATACAAGAATATGGTCTATACTACAATAAAAATGAGAATTTTGGTTGAGAGCCTAGATTGATGCTAATTGGGCTAGAAACATTGATGATAGAAAGAGCACTAGTGGAGAAGTATTTTTCTTAGGAAAGAGGTTGGTTACTTGGACCAACAAGAAAGAAAATTGCATATCTCAATCTACTATTGAAGCTAAATATGTGGTTGTCACGGTAAACTGTACAAACATTCTATGGATCAAACAACTACTCAAAGGTATGAAGGAAGAAATCACTGAACCTATGATATTTTATTGTGATAATTCAAGTGCTATAAATATATCAAAAACCCCTTTGATGCACACAAATACTAAGCACATTTCAATCAAGTATCGTTACTTGAGAGAGTTAGTTCAAGACAAAGAAGTGAGGATGGAATATGTAAATAAAAAAAGAGAAGATAGTTGATATCTTCACAAAGGATGCTCATGAGTATATAAGAAGTAAACTAAGGGTGATACCCCTATCCAAAGCTACTTAAGAAGCATGAGTAGCGCCATGCATCAAAAAGGCTAAATGTCATTTCTTACAACTTGATGCAGTGGATATTACTTTAGGAGTTGCCTAAAGTAATGAAGGAGCCAAATTAGAAGATTTATAGTTACAAGTTAGGTGACAGAGGGAGAAACTGAAATTGTTAACATTTTCATGTTGAGATGAAAAGTCTTTGGCATTCTTGTCAAAGAGGGAGATATATAGTGTACTTGATGTTTACTAAAGATGGAGATATATGCCCTATTGAGGGAGAAATGAAAAAAAAAAATACATTACCTAGTAAGAGGGAGAGAGTACTGAGGGAGATATAAGAATAGAGAAGATAGAGAGATGGATATTTCAATATTAGAAAGAGGGAGTGATTAGAGACAGTCAAAAGGAGAAACCCTGCAAGATGACAAATGAAGGGAGTCATAAGGAAGAGTTGATTGTCTATTAATAATAGAATTTTTTAGCCTATATAGAAGATGAAAGATGCTGATAGAGGGAGAGATTTCAATATAAGGAAATATTTTCTTTTTGGTATTGTTGTTATTGGTTTTCCATCAATGCCAAAGAGGGAGATTGTTGATATGAGATTGTTTTGAAGTGAAGAACTTATAATGGAACAATCATTATTTTGTCACTGATGTCAAACCTGCTACTTAATTGTAAGACAAGTGCTTAGTTGATTTGAGTACTATCATTTGTTTGATTGATGACAAGGATTTGATCAAATGAGATAAAAAGAGCACCTAGAAGAAAGGTTGAGTTATGGTATGAAAAAGGAGTACAAAGATCAGTTAAGGCAATGATGATACAATGTATTGATTATCTACTCAAGGCTAAAAATGTTGGATACATTGATTAAGTCTAAAAGAACAAGTAAGAAGAATTGTGTCTACCAAGCTTGATCAAATGCATAGTAGGTGCTGAGAAAAGTTCATGCAAGCTGAGTAGAAAACTAGTTGGAGCTGAAAAAAGTGAAGATTCAATGTGTGCCAAGTGAACATAGTATAATTCGAGTAAATTTAAGTTGATCCTAAGCATCAATAAACTCTACTCTTTGCTAACTAGTGTTAGATGAGTGGAAAAATAGTATGGCAATTGAGTGAAAAAATATTGATGTTGAGTACTAGTATTCATGTTAAATCATAGATTTGACAAATATGAGCCAACTATTTTGTTTTCTTCAATTGTGTGAACTTG
Source organism: Cupressus sempervirens (assembly GCA_028749045.1). Taxonomy (NCBI): domain Eukaryota; kingdom Viridiplantae; phylum Streptophyta; class Pinopsida; order Cupressales; family Cupressaceae; genus Cupressus; species Cupressus sempervirens. The sequence continues at coordinate 503,325,876 of CM053784.1, forward strand.
TTAGAAATAGGGAATATTGAGGAGGGGGGTGAATCGGTATTATAAAATCTTTTGTCACCAACTGGATATTATTAATTACTTTAAGCCTTACATAAGAAAATAAATAAGTAATGTTGAATAGATAAAGTAATAATGCATAGAGAGAACTCATAACACCATATTTTGTTAACTAGGGAAACCCTGGCCAAGGGAAAACCCCGGTGGGCATGATAACCACTAGATGATGTACTAATATAAATGTTCCTTGTTAGAGGATAGACCTTATTAGGAGTCTATAAATTCATTTAGTACATATGAGTCTATATTAGGAGACTTTGAATCCCTATTAGGAGATTCCAACCCTATTAGGAGGTGTGATACAATGAGTGCAGGAAGAACTGACTATCCAAACATGCACTTTCAATTACAACAAGAGCTATTTGCCCAAACAATTAATTAAAGTTTTTCGAATATAGAAGTATGGATGTTGTACCCTTTTTCATCTTATCTTTGATCTCATCTTGACCTTGGATCAAAAACTTAGGTTATCAAAATTCACTTCTGTATATGATACAAAACTTTGCATTCACAACTTTTGCACGTTCCTTTAGAAAAACCACTTCTTTAATTTCACATGACATCTTCGCATAAATACCATGCCTTTTCAAAATTTGTTGCTAGGTTGGCTAGGACCAAAATATTCTTTTACAACTTAGAGTAAACATGTAGGATGTTGGCCCTAATTGGTCAAGTAATTATTTTGTTAAAAAAATAATTCCTTTTACCTTACATTTTGTTGTTTGGAAAATCTTACATAACACTTTTCTATACTATATGTACTGATGTCTAAGGTTATACACATCATCATTAACATGTATATAGTCTCCATATATCTTCTTTCTTGTAGATAATGTCATATAAACAAGTTATACATCAAAATGATACATTTTTGTAAACCAGTTCCATACTTAAACAATTTTTTGAGTTCCAAAAGCCAAGTATCTTTATTTTGAAGTTTACTAAAACTTTTACATCATATGTTTCCATTAATGACAATATTTACATATCTACATATAGCCAATTATCAAAAAAGTTGGTGGCATAGAATTCAAGGTAAACCATTTTGTCAAAAATTCAAGGAAGATTGAGGAAGAAGTTTCTAGAGGAACCAAATGGAAAAGTGGGTAGATTCATTGTATCTTACCTAATCCTACCTAACCCTAAAATGGATGATTGTGGTGAAGTGGAAAAAATCTTAAATATCTATTTATAAATAGAGTTTCTTAGAAGAAAAGTTTGTCATGTGCAAGAAGCTAAGGAAGATAAGGAGTTTAGGATATTGCTTAATTTAGTGGCCAAACAAAAGAGACTGCAATTGGCATGTAAAGTAAGAAGGCTTAAGAATATGAATTCTTGAAGGGTTAATAAACTATCAAAGCTGAAGTATGTGAAAGAAAAGTAGAATGGAAGAGTAAAATAGAGATCTATAATCAACAAGTGAGTTGTAATTTTTTATTAGATCAACCCTTATTGTATTAATCTAGGTCAAATCCTTTGGATTAAGGTTGACCTAATAGTCATTTGTGAATCCTTTAATCGGGTGATATTCCAAGTGAATGATCTAAAGTTCTCTAACAAGGCTCACTCCTAATAGGGTGATTGAAATCCTTTAACTAGGTCACATTTAACAATGTGTATTGTAACCTTTAATAGGGTTGGCCTTTCATAGGACATCACTTTAGAAGAGTGAGAATTAGTAGCATGTTACTGGTGGTTTTTTCCAAATTGGGTTTCCATGTAAAATCCTTGTGTCAAATGTGTTATTGAATCTATTATGTTTCATGTTTACATTTTTGCAAAGGTGTTTTGACCTAAGATAGTGACCTACAAAGTTATAGTGACTGTTTAAGTATCGTATGATATAATGGATGCATTCATAATAAGGTTTTGTGGATATGGGTCTACTAACCATTGAAAATTTTTATTTGTACATCTAGACCTTGGATAACTAATTCACCCCCCAGTTATTTTAAAGAATTCCAACAATGGTTTCTCGCCATCACATAGATTCTTGTAGCGAAAGAGATGTAGAAGATTCTAGTGCATATGTTCACACAAAGGTAAATAGGTCTAATTAATAATAACTAAAATTGAGAACCTAATGAGAAATATCTATCTAATGTTAATTTTAAACAATGATAACAATGTGCATGACATTTTGTTGCAGCCTTCTACTCCGAACATAGATCCTACTCATGATGATGAAGGCACACATCCTACACATGAAAAAGGCCCTGATGTGCATTATAGTGATAGAAGTAAATATTCAATTTTAATTGAAAATTAATTATGTAATTATTAATAAAATTTAACATCTTAAATTACAATTAGTGTAACATTTATGTAAAAAAAATTGAGTATGCAAAACGAAATGGTGACAAAGTCAAACATGATGTTAGTGTTGAGCATGCTGAGTTTGGGAAAAACAAAAATGTGATAGTACATGATGTGGCACTATCAGCTAAAGAAAAATCATTGTTATTCCTTTTAGATTAATTAAGTACTTATAACATTTTAAAAAATGTTTAGAATCAAACCAATTTATTTCTCATTGTAGGGGCACATCAGCATTGTCCTCGAAAAATTAAGAGAAGCCTCTTGTCATAAGATCAAAACCACAAGAGCCATAGGTGAATGCCAACTATATTTATCATTTTCCTATTAGCCTTGATCTTTGACAAAAGAAAAAAAAAGCATAAATGAATCTTAAAAACCTTGTTTGATGATGAATGTGTTGATGATTTTTTTTATGAATGTTGCTTATTAATGAATTTTATGTCATATTATTGAATATGGTTATGTGATTTTTATGATTGATATGTTCACAAATTATTGATGACTGTTTATAGGTATTAAAGAATTATATGTCATGTTAATGAATGTTACGTGAATATAATGATTGATGTTTTCACAAATTATTGATGAATGTTTAAATGTATTAATGAATTGTATGTCATGCTAATGAATGTTATGTTATTATAATGATTCAATGATATAATTCTTAAATGAATGAATGAATGAAATATTTACTTAGATGTTAATGGGGAATTTAGAGTGATTAATATAGATGGGAGTGGGGGAGAGGAAAAATGAGCTTCCACTGTCACATGGTTGGCCTTGTTATGTAGAGAATATGAAAGGATTCTTGAAACAAAATGAAGCTAAAACTAAACCTATCAAAATTAAACACCAATATATGGTCCCATCATCAAGTGGTTGGAGAATTTCACCATAGTCACTAATGACTATCATTTATTCCATGTTGATGTAGACATGTCCATGATATTTGTTGCTATAGAATCCATATCAATTTCCACTATAGTTTCATCACATGTCTACAGTATTAGTTATTATTGTTACATTTCCATAATGAATTGTAGTCATCTCTACTGTGATAAATATTATCTATTGGTAAATAGACTTGTCACTTTGAAACTCTTGATAATGTGATGTAAAACCAAAAGAAACATCACAAAATCAGTTCTAAGATTCTTGAAAGATTGAATCCTTTGATCATCACCAAGCTCCACCTAACACACTTTTCTCAACTTTATAATGAGGCCCTTTACAACACCCAACATGGTTTCTCTATCCTAAATTGCTTGAACTTGATCCTTTCTTTCAAGGTCTTAGAGGAAGTTAAATAAGGTCTAAAATACTTGGTTGTGATCTAGAATGAACAATCAAAATGACCCCAAACTCCCTTTCTCCATGATTTCTAAACTAGCTGGTTACTTCCTAGTAGCCCTTTGCAATTAGACCTCCAAACAAGGTTTTTGGGCTTTAATTTGCAAAATTTATTAACAACCTACCAACCTATTCACCATTTAGGATACCCATTTTGACATTGCATAGTATTTTAGTGGTTTGACTTCCCAACTCTATCTTTACAACAAAAATCCCAAAATGGAGGGTTTCTAAGGGTTTTGAAGCATTTGTTGGCTATATGCATTAAATGAATTTGTAAGAATCTTAAATGGATTGGTGGAGCCTTCCCCTTTCTATGTAAGGACCTCCTTTCACTTCTCTTTCATCCAAAAAATAACCCATGCAATCATCATTCTTCCTATACATTTGGCAGACACATTTCTTTATTTATCTCTAGTTGGATTCACCATCAACCCACCTCGAGCTTGCTAGAAAAATTTACAAACTAACTATCAATAAATCCAAGATTTTTCATATTAAATTATGCTAATTCTACCTCCTTTCTCCAAGGTTTCATGATTTTTCAAATGTGGTGATAAGAGTTAGACTACATTTTCTAAAAATTGTCTAGTTACAAGGAAAAATTGGCAGCACTTATCAAATTGAATGGAATATATACAAAACCCAATGGAGGGGAAAAATGACCTATAAAAGAAAAAATATAAAAATATCTAACTCATATTAATATTAAACTTTACCATCCAATCACAAAAACACATGAACAATAGGCAAATCCAACATTTTAACTGTCAAAAACACAGTTTTGTATTCAGTTGAGAAAATTCTTGTCTCCAACCCATACAAATGCCTTTGAAAATGCTTATATGTTATTTAAAGATGATTACCAACTTAATGAAGGTGAAAATTAACTATTATTTCAAACATCCTACCTATTTTTCAAAGTTGCACAAAGTTGCAACATTACAACTTTTCAATTTTTTACAATTTTTGCAAAGTTGACAATTGCATGACAAATTTTGGCTTCCTTTCAAGCAATGGAGAAAAAATCATGTCTCAAGGTGTTTCAATTATTATTACACCTCACTTTATATTTCTTCATTCTTGTGACCATATTGTGGTTGTTTGACCACCTTTGACTACCTAGGAAGCTCTTTTTGAGTTTGACAAAGAAAATGAATGCAATGAATTCATGATGCAATATAAACCAAGCATTTAGGTAAACACAAAAAATTAGGTTGTTGAGAAACACTATAGCTTCCCTATCAAATTTCCATGGGTCTACCTAATAGGAGATGACATGTATCCATGGGTAACACATCACATAGTACCCTATCATTATACCTTTCGATGCTAAATCTACCCAAGCTTGTTCATTGACCATTACATATTGACCCTTCTTTAACCAAGTGAATTTATAAGGGTTATTGTGAGGTATTTTTTCTAGATTTACCTTATTTTCTGCTTCATCAAAGATTATATTATTAGTGGAACATGAATCTACAATGACTTTACATACTTTTTTGAGAATATTGCACTTAGTAGTAATAATTTATTTGTCTTCTATTTCTATTTCATAGCTATCTAAAGTAATTGAAGCAACACTTAACCTCTTCATTAAATTTTCATTAGACACTTTGTTTTCTATCTATGAGTTGATCCTATTAGTGAACATATTCAAGAGAAATTGGAAATTAATATGTTGGATATCTTTTTCTATTTATGTTTCAAAGAAAAATTAAAATATTGTGCTTGAGTGGACCAAATTAATGGAGATAGTATTAGATCTTAACTATGTCAATCTCTTGGTTTTAGGAAATGTAGGATGCCCTAGTTCAATTGATGCAGCTGAAAAATACAACATGTTTTCATTTTTGGTACAAGTCATTAATGTAAACATGGTGCATTTTTTCAGCTCCACCTATTGTCCATGCATATGGAATGTTGTTGTATGTACATTCTCAATTTAGAGTGATTGAATGTTATTTTGGATGGGGAGGAGAGAAACCAAAGACATATGGATTCTTTAATGGATACAAACAATGATTCTCCACTATTTATATTGTAGTTCTATTTTTGAGTTCCTTATTTTGGTTATTTCCACATTCTACATTTTGATGTTATTAAAAGTAATATTTTGTTTCCTTTGTTGAAATGTGTCATGCCTTCATTCACTAAAATCAATCTCTACTAATTGCAACCATATTGGTAACATGTTGATCTTAGTCTTCTTAAAGCTATTGTTATAACACTATAAATCCTAGTATGCATATAGCACACTCACCAATGCAGCAAAACTAGAACATATCTTAAAACTTATCAACATCTTTTGTAATGCTATTTGATCATAATTTTATTGTATTTGGTTGCACAATACTAAGCTGTAGAACTAAATGAAAAATTGAGCTTGTAGGATAAACAAGGCATCTCTCCATCATTTGAGGGTAATTCTAGGTAAGGACTGAAACTATTTATGGTTTGAATCTAGAACAAAAATATTGATGACAATATTTTTTTAAGATTCCTACATAATGTTGTTTTGTTACATGTTTGGTATTGAATGAGGGATGTCAATTGATGATCTTATCCTTCTTATTCCAATTGGTTAGAATGTTATTAAGGTTGCTCTCATTGTAGTAATCTATAAAGAATAATATTTTAAAATAAAAATATCTATCCAATCCCCCCTTGAAAAGAGTTTGAATCCCATCTTATATCTTGCAAGGATGCAAAGAGATGCACCCCTCCAAGAATAAATTGGTTGGTCATAAGTGGGAATTACATAAAATGTTTAAATAAGGATAAGTTTTCAACTATTTGTAAGGTAAAACTTCTCACATTATCTACCCTTACTAATGTCACTATTCAAAACTCAACTCCTTAAACATCAAGCACTCAAATTTTGATCAATCCATCAACTATTGATCATATTGCAAGGTCCAACTTCTAATCTCAATCATAGTTTTTGATCATACTCTCATCATGAGAAATCTTCTCCTTCCCTATGTCCACACCCTTGGTTTGTTAAAACACACTATTTTCCATCCTTAATACCCATTAACAACTACCATCACTATCAACATGTAGATAATAAAATGTAACTTTCCCTCTCTCCCAATGAACCCACATTACATCTTTTCATTTATCCAGTCCTTGGATCAACCCTTGACCCTTCATTTCTTGACTCTCTTTAGGCCTAAGGATGTTACTTGTGACATACCCTTGAATTAATATTGATGTAGGAGCATCCTAGGTGTAAGAGAAATCTTGCATCATCCAAAAATATTTTTGTTTTTAGCCTTTTCTATTTTAATAAAGACTAGTAGATACAAGCTTAGAATGTCCTATATTCATCTTGGATATGTTAGCCTACCAATTAAAGCTCAGTGACATATCATGTGTATTCATGGACTTATTGCAGATTTTTGGTTTGCAATTTTGGTATATAAACTTCAGTCTCACTATTGGAGCCCTTAAAGTTCTAGGATGAGGTCCAAAAAATCAACAAATGGGTGCTTACGTTGATATGAGCCTCTAGATCAGGAGCTAGGGTTTTTGAAAAGTGGGTATAATAATTAATCAGAGAAATGGTTTGAGAGTTATGATCTTCCAAGTTGGGTTGACCAAAACATCCAAAATAAATGTCAAAAATGTATTTTTCTAACTTTATATGTATTGGTAGGGTTTTTTAGCCCTACATATTAAGTTTGAATGTCTAGAACCTTCCTGGGCAGCATAAAATTTCCTATTTAGGAAATACCCAAACATTGACTAGGATAGCTTTGGGTGATAGTTTGTAGCTTTGTCTTGCATATTACTATAATGAAGGTGCCCATGTGGGATAGCATATTCTAATTGTGAATTTTGTAATTCCACATTTATGAAAATAATAAGAAGCCCATATTTTGTTCTTGCAATTATTGTTGTTTCTTTTTTTCTATTATGTGTTTATGGTATTAAGGGGAGCACCCTTCATCAAGTGGTATTAGAGCTAGAGTTCCTAAGGGTGTGGAAAGATCATTGATCATGAGGCATTTTGTACTAGGACAATGGTTTGGGCTGAACTTGTAGACAAATTCTTGATTGTGAGGTAGTTTGCACTAGGGTTTTAGTGGAAGATTAAAAATTCCTCCATGAAGAGAGTGTAGTGGAAGAGTCAAAGGTGTTACACTTTAGGATTTTACAACCATCCAGAGAAAAATGCAAGAAATGCAAGAATAGATGCATAGAGGAAGGAATATTTTCATAGGAGATGATGAAAGTGAGGATGAAATAGAAGAAGAAGGAAACATGAACCCAGACACAGTAGAGGAAGTTCTTAACCCAGAGGAAGCAAATCTTTTTAAGAGCATTTCTAGTATTGGAAAAAGGACAAAGTTTATTGTTCCCACATTTCTAGGAAATCTCAATCCAGAGGAATAGATTAACTGGATCAATGAAGTGGAAGAGTACTTTTAATATGAAGATATTGAAGATCTAGATAGGGTCAAGTTTGCAAAGGCAAAACTAAAGGGTCATGCAAAGATCTAGTGGTAGGAGATCCAGTTGGATTAAATAAAAAAGAAAATGAAAAAATCACTAGATGAGATCAGATGGTAGAAAAATGAAGTGAAAATTCATTCCCATGGATTATGAGCTTGATTTATTGAAGAAAATGCAAAGGTTGAAGCAACCAAGAAAATTTGTTCAAGAGTATACCAAAGAGTTATACTGAGTTCTAATTAGAACTAACCATGCAAAAGCTAATAAGGAGAAAGTCACCTGTTATCTTGATGGGTTAAGGCCAAGCATTCAAGATGAGATGAGTCTTGTTAGAGTGATCACTATTGAGGAGGCATACCATTTTTCCTTAAGAGTTGAGGAGAAACTAAGAAAAAAGTTTGATAACAAGAATAGGGTAAGAGGTTGCAATGGAAGATCTGGTGAACAATATTTTGGAGGCCAAAATGATGATTAGAAGAACAAGGATGAGGTTGGAAGTAGTAGTCAAAACTAGAAGGAAAACAATTTCAATCATTTCCATGATTAGAACAATAGAGTTTAGAGAGGAAGGTGTAGAGGACAAGGATTTGGAAGAGGAGGATTCCATGGGAAATGTTTTCACTATGGAGAAGAAGGGAATATAGAGCATTTGAATGTTCCTAGTGTTAAGGAAGGAAAAATCAGAGAATAGGAGGCCAAGCCAAAGTTGCACATGTTGATGAAGATGTTGGATCATCACATTCTAAAGATGCTAAAAGAGGAGAAGTTCTAGTTAACAAAAGAGTCCTATTGAGTGTTGAGAATGAACCTAATCAAAGGAGGATTTTGTTTTGCACTTGGTGAAAATGTGAAGATAAGTGTTGTGATGTGATCATTGATAGTGGAAGTATTGATAATATGATGTCAAAAATGATGGTCACAAAGTTGAAGCTGAAGAGGTAGAAACACCCATGTCCATACTATATTGCTTGGGTGCAAGAGAACCACAAGGTCATGGTCAATGAGCAATGCTTAGTGAAGTTCAAGATTAGAAGATACCATGAAGAGGTACTTTGTGATATCATACCTATCAACATATGTCATATGTTTCTAGGTAAGTCATGGTAGTTTAACATGCATGTTGTACATGATGGGCAAGAAAATACCTATGCTCTAACAAAGGATGGTGTGAAACATAAGTTGAAGCCATTGAAAGAGAAAGAAGAAAAGGTATGTAGTGCTACTAGAATATGTTTCATTGATGGAAATGAGTTTCTAAAAGGTATGAAGCATGAGAATATGTGTTTTGTATAGTAAAAAAGAATTAGAGGTAGTACCTATAGAAGTTGTAGATATGTGGGGAGAGTTTTATGATATTATATCAGATAATGTACCTGATGGATTATCCCCAATGAGGAAGATCGGTCACTAGATGGATTGGATTTGAGGAGCCATTTTTCCAAACAAGGAAGCACATAGAATAACACCAAAAGAGAGTGAAGAGTTGAATAGACAAGTTCATGAGTTGTTGAAAATGTGGTTAATTCGAGAGAGTCTAATTCCATGTGATGTACGAGCAATATTAGCACCAAAGAAGAATGGAGAATGGAGGATATGAACAAATTCTCATTCTATTAACAATATCACAATCAAGTAAAGATTTCCATTGCCAAGGATGAGTGATATTATGGATTGTTTGAGTTGGGCTAAGTATTTCACAAAGATAGATCTGAAGAGTGGATATCATCAGATTCATATCAAAGAAGGTGATGAGTGGAAAACTACTTTAAAGATAAGGGAAGGACTATATGAGTGGTTAGTCATGCCTTTTGGGCTAACCAATACACAAGCACTTTCATGTAGCTCATGAATGAGGTATTGAAGGAGTTTTTGGATAAGTTTTCCATTATTTACCTAGATGATATTTTGATCTTTAGTAAGCCATTAGAGGAGCATTTGATGCATTTATGAAAGGTGTTTGATAAGTTGAGGGAAGAAAAGTTGTTGATAAACCTAAAGAAGTGCAATTTTTGTGAAGAAAGAGTTGGTGTACCTAGGATTTGAAATCTCAATAGAAGGTCTAAAAATGGTAGGAAAGAATTTAAGTGGATTATGAGCACAAATAAGAGTTTTAATCTATTGAAACAAAAAGTTATAGAGTAGCATGTTTTAGCACTTCCACATTTTAACAAGGTATTTCAAGTAGACTGTGATGCTAGTGGTACTGCAATAGGGGCTATTTTGAGCCAAGAAGGTAGACATATTTCTTATTTTAGTAAGAAATTTAATGATGCAAAAAGAAAATATTCTATTTATGATTAGGAATTTTATGCTATAGCTCAAGCATTGAAGAAGTGGAGACACTATCTTCTTCCTAAGGAGTTTGTTTTGTATACTGATCATCAAAATTTGCAATATTTAAATATTCAAGGAAAATTGAACCAAAGGCATTTGAAGTGGGTTGAGTTTTTATAGAGTTATACATTTGTTTTGAAACATAGGAGTGAGAAGTCTAGTAGAGTTATAAATGCTCTTAGTAGAATACAACTTTTGTTGATAAAAATTTAGATTGAGGTGGTTCGGTCCTAAGAATTCAGTAATTTGTGTCCACATGATCCTAATTTTAGTGAAGTGTAGAAGGCTTGTATAGAACCTATTACTCTTGATAGGACAAAATGGTTGGATTTCATAATCCAAGACGGTATGTTGTTCAAAGGAAGCTAGTTGTGTATTCCAAGAAGTTCAATGAGCGAGAATCTCATCAAGGAGAAGCATAGTGGAGGTTTGGTTGGACACTTTGGTAGAGATAAAACCATTGCTTTTGTTGTTGAGAATTATTATTGGCCATAGTTGCAATAAGATGTGAAGAAGTTTTTAGAAAGTTACAAAGTATGTCAGATGACAAAAGGAGTGAAGCAAAAGATAATGTTGCATCAGCCATTTCTTGTACTAGAGAAGCCATGGGAGGATGTTAGCATGGATTTTGTTCTTGGATTATTGAGGACACATCATGGGCATGATTCTATTTTTATGGTGGTTGAGAGGTTTTCAAAGATGACACATTTCATTCCTTGCAAGAAGACTAGTGATGTTCATATGGCAAAGTTGTTTTTTAGAGAAGTGGTGAGACTACATGGTCTACCAAAGAGTATAGTTTTGAGATCGAGATACCAAATTCATTGGGTATTTCTAGCATAAGTTGTGGAAGAAATTGAAGATAAATTTGAAGTTTAGTTTATCACATCATCCATAGACTGATGGACAAAAAAAGTTGTGAATCGTAGTTTGAAATTTTTACTAAGATGTTTGGTTGGAGACAAGCCAAAAGGATGGGATCTAATTTTATCATAGACAGAATTTGCATATAATAATTATGTCAATAGGAGTATTGGTAAATCACCATCTTAGATTGTATATGGGAGTAGTCCTAGAAATCCTTCTAAATTGAGGTAGTTGGGTAAAGGAGAGGTAAGTAGTGCTGAAGCAGAAGAATTCACTATACAGTTGAAGAACATCCATGAGGAGGTGAGGAAGCACATTATAAAGATGAATACATAGTACAAGGCCAAGATAAATGTGCAAAGAAGATATAAGGAATTTTAGATTGGAGATGAAGTCATGGTTCATTTGAGTAAGGAGCATTTCCCACTGGGTACGTATAACAAGATGAAGATGAAGAAGTTTGGACCATGCAAGATAGTGAAAATACATGATTCTAGAAATGCTTATGAAGTGGAGTTTCTAGCTAAATTGAATATTTTATCAGTATTCAACATTTCAATTTTAACAAAGTATTATGAAAGAGGTGATAGAGATGAATCTATAGAAGTGCAATGAAGCATTTCATATCTAGTTCAACTATAAAGGATATATAGGAGATACTAGACATTCATGTTGGCGAAAGCACAAGGAACATAACGTATGAAGAATACCTAGTCAAATGGAAAGGAAGACTAGTAGAGGATTCATCATGGCTAGCAAGGTAGGAGGTTAACCCTCTTGGTTTTCCTCTAAACACCTAAGATTGATAGGGTCACTTCTCAAATTACCATGAGTGTCAGATGCAGGATCATCCTTGGTGTAAGAGCAATCTTGCATCACCCAAAAAATATTTTCATTTTCAACCTTTTCTATTTTAATCAGGACTAGTAGATAGGGGGGTTACTATTTCTAGGAACTTACTATTTTTAATAAGCTTGTCATACGAGCTTAGAATGTCCTAATTTTAGAGGTAGACATTCATCTTGGGTATATTAGCCTACTAGTTGAAGCTTAGTGCCAGATCATGTGCATTCATGGATTTATTGTAGATTTTTGGTTTGCATTTTTGGTATATAAACTTTAGGCTCATCATTGGAGGCCTTAAAGTGCCTGGATGAGGTCTAAAAACTCAATGGATGGGTAGTTGCGCCAATTCGAGCTTGTTGATCATGAGCTGGGGTTTCCAAAAAGTGGTTATAATAGTGAATCAGAGTAATGGTTTGAGAGTTATGGTTTTTTGAAGTTGGGCTGACCAAAACATCCAAAATAAATGTCAAAAATTTATTTGGCCAACTTTATATGTAATATTAAGGTTTGTCAACCCTAGGTAGTAAGTTTGAATGTCTAGAACCTTCTTGGGTGGCATAAAATTTCCTATTTGAGAAATGCTCGAACATTGTCTAAGATAGTTTTGGGTGATAGGTCATAACTTTGTCTTGCAAATTACTATAATAAAGGTGCGTATGTGGGATAGCAAATTGTAATTGTTAATTTTGTAATTTTGCATTTGTGGCAATGATAATAAGCCCATTTTTTGTTCTCACAATTACTATTGTTTCTTTATTTTTGTTATGTGTTTATGGTATTAATAGGAGAACCCTTCATCAAATATCTCATACTAAACCCCCAACAACATCCTTAAATTTGTCAAACTTATGATAGTTAACTAAACATGTGGAACACTCACCTATCAAACTAGAAAATATATTCCCCCACTCTTAAATCAATAGGGACACTTACTCCTCATAGATGACCAATTGCCTTACCTTGGATCACCAAACAAATAGGATTCTTATGATTTTTTTAAAGAAACTAGAGCTATTGTAAAAGTTTTGACGACCATTAGTCAATCTATTGATAGTAGTTGTAATGGAGGACATGGAAACGCCATTGTAATCTCATATGATTTTGATGATGTTTTATCAATGTTTTGACAAGGTTTTTTGTCAATGACATGACAAGCTCATCTATAACCACTCCTAATCATCAAAGTTTCAACATTTTTTAGTTATGGTATGATGATGCCTCCTAACAAAGATTGGGCTCATTTTCGATGGGGTTGTCTGTTGATAATAGACAACCTTGGATTGCATCAAAATTTTCACAAAATTATAGTGATGGAATTTTTTGACCATTTTCACTCGAAAAATCAAGCAACCCTCATTGAAAAATAGGTCTAAAATTACTAGTGCCAAGCTCCCAAAAAATACAATATACCAAAAATAAACAATATATAATTGCAAGAAACACTTTATTATCAACAAAGCTCAATTATATCACATATTCACCATATACATGTCACTAGTTCATAAGATAACTTGCATGATAAAATATAGTATATGTGAGGTTGTAAGGTCTTCTTGGTTATGACTAATGTACATTCCAAATTATAGACCAAAGTTATCCAAGATTCCTCTAATTACCCCTTGAATAATACTACTTGAATGATGATATCCCATAAGACACAATAACATTAAATTTATAGCCATAAGGACACATAGGTTGGCTAGAAGTCACAATCTCCAATAATACGAAACATCCATTATATTAAGGACTAAACCTCAAATAATTAATGACCAAATATGTAATACATGATATGACATTATGTAGCCTTAGATATAGGTCCATATAATAACCAACTACCTACATCCAAGAGTGCATAAGATGACTCTTAAATATAGAACCATGATGAATTAAATACCAAGTATCACATGAAGAGCACCATAAGAAAAAAACATCTAAGAAGATGAATCATAACTTCCCCTAGATGTCACATACGATTATGCTCACTTAGGGTAATGATCTAGGAAAAGTCCACAATATGAATCCAAGCTCATGGAATGAGGAAATAATAATAAAGTGTTTTCCAATACAAACTATTAGACATGTAATTGTAAAACAGAAAACATAGAATATATTTTTGGGTGATGCAAAATTGCCAATAGCCCAAAGATGCTCCTACATTAATTTTGAATCTACATTTCAAAATGAATGTTTTTCATTTCATTTTCTTTAGGGTTATAAAGAAGGTAAGGAGGGAAGAGAGAGGGAGTTGGCACGTGGGTGAGATGAAGTGAAAAAGGGGGAGCCAACAATAACTTGACCTTCCATCTTTTCTAGGTTCCAGTTGTTAATCTTCATTTTGAAATTCTTCTCCTTCCTATGCATAGGTGATGGACATTCTGAATTCTCTTTTAAGTCATTCTTGCTTCTTTAAATGTTGTGTATTTAACCATGTGACAAATTAGATTTCATATTTGAAATGCAAAGGCACGTCTACAATTATCCCAACAAAATTTGGTTGTTACTTGTTTGGGATAAGATCTTTTTCCTAGAGTGTTTATCTCCAAGAATTTTCCATGTGTCTATCAAAGGGAATTAGCTTTCGCAAACCATAAGACACTAGTCTGATATGCACATGGGAAAGATGTAAAGAAAAAAATGGAATCTCATGTTATTTTCCACCTACCCACACCCTTTTTAGTTGACCACTCTTAAATATCACATAGTAAGGAAGAAACTAAACTTGCAAATATAAGTCAACTTTGACTATTTAACACTTTTAGCCTAGGAATCAATCTTTAGTATATGATTTTTAAGCCATCCATTTCAATTGTGTGCCATCTAGTTTCCCTATGGGTGGCTAAATTAGATATCCATATTTACTCTCCTTTCATCATTGGTAATGCAATCTCTCTCTCTCTCTCTCTCTCTCTCTCTCTCTCTCTCTCTCTCTCTCTCTCTCTCTCTCTCTCTCTCTCTCTCTCTCTCTCTCTCTCTCTCTCTCTCTCTCTCTCTCTCTCTCTCTCTCTCTATGTTGTTTGTTTTCCTAGTCATAGGATATCCTGTCCGACCCTTTTCCTTGATCTCTCTCCCTATTGTTTCAAGTGGTTGGTTCTCTATGCAACATTTTCATATCTATATGCGGTGACCTTACTCAATTTTCATAGCAATTTCTAACCTCTAGAACCATGGAATATTTGCCATTATTGCAGATTTGGCCCAACCACCTTTGAAGATCGATTCCAATATAGAGTCATACCCCAATTTCCATCAAGAATTTTTTTTTGAGTTATTACATTATTTGATGGTGGTATAGTAATTTCCCTTAAATTGTCTTTTCCTAATTTGTATTAATTAAGAAGAAATATTATGTGGATTCATCTTGTGAGATAGGATGACCTTTTTTGTTTACTGAATTTATGTTCTAAAGTGTTACTTGAAGGTGTAGCATAAAATAATGAGTTGTATGTTTTGAAGTAGTACTAAATATGATTAATTGTTGTAATGGAAGTTGACACCTAATATCTATGTTTAGGGAAATGTGGTTATGACAATTATCCTTTTATTCTTACTATTAGGTAATGAAGATAGTGTTCAAGCATTGATTCTCCATCTATGTATGTATGTAGAGAATGTGACAATTTAATTATTCTTGTTGATAGCTTAGAGAGTTCATGTTAAACAAATTTCATGTGAGATTGAAGGTGCATAGAGTATAAAGATTAGTGAGATTCTATTTATTCTTGCATTCATGTTGTTATGATTGTACTTGTTTATTACTTGTTATTGGGTGTATGTATTCTCTATGGAAGGGTGCTGAATGTGGAACAATAGGTAAGGGTGAAACTAGAAAATAACATGGAACTTTTCATTCTATCTTCAAGTTTTAATTTGGTTCTATGTTCTTTGGCCAAAGACACTTTTTGCATGTGTTAGATATGTTTGGTTATTTTTTTCATTTCCTTACCACATCCATGATTATGTTCTACATAATAAACATATGTTTTATTGTAGTTAGTATCATGAATACACCAAATCCATTTGACCCACCTGTTATAGGTAAGTAGGATTCTTAGGAAGAGTCAGATAGTTCTTTGTGTAAGGAAGATCCCCAAGGAGGCTATCACTCAATGGTTGGGTGGTAAAAGCACTTGGGTTACACTATCATCTTAGGTTATAGATGGATATATGTCCAAAGGCTCTTGAGATAGGGAATTGTAGATGGACACTCATCTAAAGGTAGTCTAATGTATCATTTTATTTGATGTGCTTTGTTATGATATACAGATCCATGTATCATGGTCATACTACTACGAGAGATGCTAGATGTATAGGTTAGAATCAATAGTAAAATGTTATGCTATGACATTTAAAATTTATTATCATTCTTTTCTAATTTTCAAAATTCTCTTATATCAAATGAATTATTAACTAGTCAATTCTGGTTATCTTTTGTCTCTTATGTATTCTTTTTTGCATTTTATGGATATTGATAAAGTGGCCTACAAAGTTGGATGGAAGTCCTTACACCATTCTACTAAGAGGAGATGATATGAACATATACTTCCAACTATTATGAACATATAATTCCAATTGCATTGTTTTATTATAATTACAAAGAGATAAAATACTTGACATAACCAATATAGCCAATATAATTGTCATTCATTACCATAATGCATATGAACAAGAATAGAAATCAGTAATGCATGGTCATCTCATATAATATTCAATTACTCATATCATAACCATGCATACCTCCAACATACAAATATAACATGTCACACATAAATCTTATTCATTTAATTAGTTCTACTTGACACCTTTTGGCATTAAATAAATCATTAGCTCCCTATTAGCATTGATGTCAAGATTCACTCTCTTCTCCCCTTTTGAAAATACATGGAAAAGGATAAATAATCTCTCAACTTTCTATCCTTGAATACGAACTTTCACAAACATGATAATTATGACAATACATGGCAACAGATAAATAATATATCCATTTTCTCTCCCTTAATATGGACTTGGAAAAACACAATAATTATTGTTGCCTTTTGACATCAATGAAATGATGAGCTCCCCTTTGGCATTGATGTCAAGACTCACTCTCTTCTCCCCTTTTGACAATACATGGCAAAGGATAAATAATCTCTCAATGTTCTCTCCCTGAATATGAACTTGGACAAACATGATAATTATGACAATACATGACAAAGGATGAATAATATCTCCACTTTCTCTCCCTAAATATGAACTTGGACAAGCACAATAATTATTGTAATATTATTTTTTGATATCATGTGTACATTTAAGAATCATCGGTCATGTTCATACCATATATAACACTTATCTCCTTGAATATGAACTTGGACAAACATGATAATTATTGCAATATTATTTGTTGATATCATGTGCACATTTAAGAATCATTGGACATGTTCATACCATATATAACACATTCCTTTTAGAAAAGTCAAAACAAATTCCTCTGCAAAACATACACAATTTAATCAATCCATCTTCACCTATAAAAAATATTACATAATATATGAAGATTCAAAGACTAGAACATGTTCCTATGAACCCTGTTTATATATCATAAGAAATAAATAGAAAACATTATACTTGATCAACACTTCCTATCTAATTTTCATCACATAAGGTGTCACTAGAACATACTTGCACACTTTTGATGCTTGCCTAAATAGATTCTTGACCTTGTGCAGTTATTATGCCAAGTACCATCCAAAATTCCATTTTCTACATTTTCATCAGTGTTCACTAAGATACAAAACCCATATTTAACTATTTATACTACTCATAGAAAGATTATAATTTCAAGTGTTGTATCAAGGGACAAATCATGTCTCTTGTAACTAGTGGTATAATACCTCTATGCAATCTTCTATCTCTGATGTAAAACATTCACAATTCTTCACCCTTCATCAACTCTTACCATTATTATGATGGTTGTATTGATCTTTGTTCACATAGCACCACTAGAAACCATATTTTGTCTAGGTCATTATAAGTCCCAATCACAATCTCATAAAATGCATCATATTATATTCAAAATATGCAAAAACACTTGAACCTCATACATCTTGTATAACTTCTAAGATCCTTTTGAATATTTTTCCATGTCATTGAAAGTTGCTGTTATACATTTTCATATTAGCACCTCATGTATATGATGAACCATCTCAATGAGGGAGGCCATCAAACCATCAAGCTTACCAATGAATTATCACCAAAATTTGTTCTTCATCCTTCTAAATATGACATATCAGTAGAAATTAATATAAGATAGTACAAACCTTTGATATAAATAATATTTTTATTTACTACCTTTTAATTTGATAACACATGTACATCCCCAATCTATGAATTTTACTTAGAAGTAATGAAACCACTAAATCTTTATAACTTCATTTTGTAGTAGTGACAAGATCTTCAACATGCAAAATAGTTTTTAGAAATTGATTTATTTGAGTTCTTAAACATTACAAGAAATTTTTCTAGAATGAAGAATATTTGTTTCTAACATCAATACCTTCTTCTCACCAATTTTTAAGGTCACACCTCCCCTTATAAAGACATACCAAAATTATTTCTAATTGCTAATTTTGAATCTCTGAATAGAGTTCCGTTATGAATATGACCACAACTTGTTCATAGCTCCATGAAAGAATTTTACCATTGGACAAATCATTGTAGACGGATATTCATCAACATTTTTCTTTCCTATCTCTTGTAGTATGATCATCATAAGGCTCTAAGTTATCATATTTGATCAATTTAGTCAAACCAATACAAAATGGAAAACTAACATCCATACACTTATTTCTTACAACACAAACACCACTTACACATTACTATACATCTTCATAGGGGTAAGAGAAAAGAGACAATACCATGATAAACTTCGCCAGAGTCCTTGCTATTTTCTTCAATGATCAAGATGACAACACATGTGCATGAAGTGCACACTGTATTTTTGTAGATTATCTCTAATACCTTCTTGAGAATGCTTTCTTCTCTAGACCCTAATATATGTTTTATTATTATCAACTTTAGATATTTTATCAAACATATTCTTACAAAACCTCACTATGTGTCCAAGATTTCTACATTTAAAGGACCTTTTATGCTTATCTTTTAAGAACATATTCCTCTTAGTAGATTTTGTAGACCATCTACAATTTGTATCTTTATGATCAAAATCATGAAAATAATAAGATATTTGATTACTAAAGGAATTTTCTCTTGAAAAACCAATCAATATCTTGTTAACAACGTTACATTTTGTATCTTTATTACTATTAGTATTACAAGCATACCAACAACCTTGGAATAAATGATTATACTCAAATGTCTGATTGTGTCAAGGATGTGAAGATCTACTTCTATGGCTATTATTATCATATGATTTAATCTTCTCTTTAGGTGAAGAAATATGGTAACCCATATAAATCTTCTATTTTTGTATTTTCTTAAATGTAAATTCCTGCCCATTAGTAGTAGAAACACTATCTTGTGTTGAAAACCTAATATCCTAACTCAATAGGACTTTTAGAATGTTTTTTCATGTCCAGCACCCAATTTGACAAGTTAGTATTGTGATCAAAATTTTCACTTATTTATGATTGACTCTTGAACATTTAAAATTATGTCTTCAAAGTAGCAACTTCACCTTCAACTTTTAGACATTCTATTTTCTTGAAAACTAAAGCATATTTTATTATATCTATCATTCTTTTACATTCATCAATTTCAATTTCTATATTAATGACTATGTTATTTTTCAAAAAAAATTCTTCTAACAAGGTGTCACTACTCAAAAAAAAATTCAAAGAAATAAATTCATCCTCTAATCTCTTATGCACCTCTTCCTTGTTTCTTAACTTGGCTTCTCAAGACTTGATCATTTAAAAAATCAACCATCCTTTTAGATTAGCTATAATTTTCTAATTATTATTATTATTGATATGAATACTTTCTTATAAGCCTACCTTGAGATTATATTTTTCCTTTCTAAGACTCTTAATCACATCTAGGGATGAAATCAATTCTTCTACAATTCCAACCACTCCTTATGTTTCCTGATCAGTAGAGTAATCACACACATGCGTATTGTAATATTTAGAACCCACTTGTTAGTCAAATCAACATTAGTATTTAAATTAGATTTCTTTTTAGATAGCTCTCTTATTTTATTGTTCCTACACTTCTTTCCCATTGTATACCTTCTACCAAGATCAAACAAAGTCGATTAGACTTTTGAAAAGGGAACTCTTCTTTGATACCACTTGTTGGAATACATTAAGATTACTTAAAGGCGATGAATTAGTGATTTCTAAACATATTAAATTATTTTATACTTTAAATCAATGACATGTGCAAAAATTAATTTAACATCATTAAGTATATGTGTTTTAGATGAAAGACCTCATAAATGGTAAGATATGTAATCATATTAGGATCATCTACACCTTTTTTATAATGGAAAACCCCTTAGGGAAAAGCCACTTTCTAAATATCCCTTATTAAGCTTTCATTACAAATATTTAAAGTGCCCACTCTAAGAAGCATCAACCCTATAACAATTTTAGGAAGGCACATTCCAAGGAGAACCAACACCCTACTTTATTTAGAAATACTCACTTCTAGGAATAATCATTCCTTACATTTGTGAAGCACCCACTTCGTATTTAGATGCAAAATATGGTTTAAATCATAGGGATTATTTTTTTCTAACATGTCATTTAGAAGTATATCAATATTACAAAGATATTGTCTCCATTCCACAAATATATTTTTGTGAATGATAATGAAGATAAACACACTTTCTTTAGAAATTAAATACTTATGTTACTACCACTCTTCCTCTTACTTGAATTGATCAATAAAAAACATGTCGACACAACATCTATAGTGGAATCTCAAAATCAATAGTTTTCCCTTTTACTTCACTTTCAACCAAAACCATGTCACCAAATATATATAAACCAAATAATTGGAAGCATTCACCTTATTATAACCATTGTAAATCAAATCATATTTTCATTAACATTGTATCTATGTTCTGGTCAGTGGCAATAATATTATCTTCACATTATTTTCTTCAATTCCTAAGTTGGGTATCTATTATTCCCAAACTTGTATTAAAAGAAACAAGTTTCTTATTATTTTTATTTCAAAATGAATTTATTGTTCTAAAATCAAATCAATGTCCTCACTTTTTAGACTCAATTTTCTATTTCAATCAATAGTATAAAGCTGATCTATTTCAGATTTGTCACACTGATTCCTAACTTTCTTTAAAAAATGTTTTCTTCCCTCCTTAAAATGCTGCACATTTAATTCTATTTGAGGCCCAATTTATTTTTTAAAAAAAATAGTTATCAAAACTTGTGAATTCTTCTCACAAACTAAACTCATTAAAAATACTTGGGGTAAACATTTATCCCATTTATTTTAAGGGATAATAAAATTCAAAACATTTATATATAAACATGATCGTTATGCATTTTTAGGTAAAAAATGGAAGTGGGTGTTTAATAGGGTAAATGCCTCCACTTTTCATGCTAAAGCATTGAAATGTGTATGGGGAGAAGGAGATTTCCAAGCACAATCCCTTTTGAATTTGAATTAGATTAGCAAGAGCCAATCAGAGGAAGGGATGCCATACTAAATTTGAATTGTGAAAAGGAATGCAATGTAATAACATGTTCTTTTTCTATGTGTGATGTGTAAATGTGATTGTGCAACTGAACTAATTGACTAAGTGAGGTATGCAATTTAGATCTAAGTGCTTAATGAATGCAATCAACTCAATAAAGATATGAAAGTAAATCTAAACTAAAAAGTGAAATGAATGATAGAGTACTTACCTAAAAATGTGTAGTGGAAGATGTATTTTTTCTTTGAAAAGTGTGAGCCTAGGCCTGATTAAAAAAAAAAAATTTGCTAATCCCCAAATTAAATAGAAAAACCAAAAAAACCCAGAGATCATTTTTTCTACCAAGAATCTAGGAATGACTCAATCGTGACGAAAAGTGTTCAAGTGTCATTCCATGAAGTCATTGTGTTCTTGGGACCCTATAAACAAGTAGACTTGAATTTTTTTGAAAAGTCTCGAGCAGCTATTTCCAAATGTGCAACCACAGTTTTACAAACCTACTCTTGTAGATAGTAAATCTATTTTTTTGGGGTAGATGTGGAATTATTTTGGTCAAGCCCTAGCTTGAGGAATCAACCTCAAATTCGAAATGTGAATGTAATGATAGAGAAAATTCTAACATGTAGTAGTTTATATCAAATGAAAGATACAATTACCTTTATAGATGCAATTGAATTTGATATGTGATCGAGAACGCAAATGTAATAGCCTCAACTCAAAGAAACAAAAAGGAAATAAAAGATGTCAAAACCTCATGTATAGGAACATATGTGAAATTCCATGATGAAGGATGGAAGGAATTGAAGGATTTGGGATGATATATCTCCTCCTTAGAAGTCAAACTCCTCTATCACTTTGAAGGAAGAAGCTTGTTGCAAGGAGGAAATGCTTGAACTTGATGAATACTTGAAGAATGTGTGTTTTCTTGGTTGTGTGGATGCTTGATTTCTTATAGATGTTGGATTCCTTATGTGTATCTTGATGTGAAAAAAAAGATCCCAAGCCTCCTTAATACTATTTTTTGGGCTAGAAAACAAAGCAAACCAACTAGAGAGAAAAATAAATTAATTGGAAACCCCAAGGCACTTTGGGCCCTATAACCCGAACTCCTCGGGGAAGAGGTCAATCTCTTCTTGGGAATAGGTCAACATAGGTTGACCTATTATATAATATGTTGATAAAGTCAACCTTTCTAAGGTAGAGCACATAAAAAGGCTTTAAAGGCCTCAGGGAAGGTGTAGAAAGAATAAAGAAATAATTGATCTATGAAAAGTTATGGCCAAAAAGGTGATAATGCAACACCTAAAGGATGGCTAAAAGGTCTCAAAATGAGGTGCTTCCATTTTAAGATGGTACATTTAGCCCCTAATTTAGTGGGAGTCTAAGGCAAGTCATACTCTTGGTAAATGAAGAAGAGAAAAGAGGAGACAATTTCACAATGAGATAGAACATCACCAAGCTCAAATACATAAGCCCCAAAAGCTAGTGTAGTGCCTCTCAAAATAAAGTGAGGTATGAAGATATATGAGTGAGTGAAATTGATATCTTTTCTAGTATATAATTAATCAAACCTACTAAAATAATTATATAGTTATCTACATAGATAGCATTGATTAGAATTTGACACTCTTACCTTCTTCATATTAACATGTTAGTTGTAATTAAATCATAAATGTGTCAATATATGTAGATGTGTATTTGAACCTATATATACAAGTCTATATATACATATACGAATATGAAAATATTCATATTGCTTATGAATATAAGTCTGGTATGTATATAGATAAGTTAACTTATTTTAAAAGAATTATATGAATGATAAGCATGAGAAATGCAATTTATGGACTCAAAATTTCTTTGTTGGAAACAACAAGACATATTTTGTAACATGTCTATAAAAATACAATGAGGAGAAAGGCTAGTTAGAAAATCCTACATACTCTCTAATAATTACAATGTGCAATATATTCTTTAGTTTAATATTTTATTTTTGTGATTATTTATAAATAAATATATTATTTTAAAAATCATATTGTTTGTTCCATTAAGAAAAACCTAAATCCAAATATATCCTTACATTTACCATTTGAAAAAAAATTATTTTAATCACAATATTGCAAATTTTAAGAAATTTTATTATTTAAAGTTAGAAAGTAACAAAGATAAATATTTTTACTTATTTTGTTAAAGTCAAATGATTTTAATAATAATAAAATAATAATAATAGATGACTTAACAACATTCTATCTTAATAAATTCAAAAATGAAAAGACGTGCCTCTTCAAATCTTACCTTATATTAAGTAGAGTAGAAGTCCTATAGGGATAGTGGGGGGTTGGATTGTACCCTAAGGGCCCATTTGGTTCATGGAAGATGACAAGAATTGGCTTTTTCAAAATTTGGATTTGAAATTTTTTGTGCTTGTTTCAAAATTGACAAAATGAATGCCATGCCCAAAATATTGGGGCAAAAACACATAGATTTTTTTTTTTTTTGTTAATTAATCCACTATGTTAATAAATTCTACACTGAATAGAATATGGAAAGATGATAGATGATTAAAAGTGAGTTCTGATTTTTTTCAATAAGATGTAGAGTTAACATTTCAAAATATTATGTTCACTTAAGTTCATGTGATACGTTAGGTTGTTCAGTATGCTGGTTCAATCTCCTAGGAGAACAATGTTTGCATCTTTGACAAGTTGATCAAAAACCATAATCCTTAACTCTCATTATTAAAATAAACTATTATAATAATTGAAATAATCAAATATTGATTATTAAATTATCCATGACAATCATTTTATTCTTAGATCATATCCCTAATCACTATTGGGTTATAAACCTAAGGTCCTTATAATGACTCTTTAATACTATAACCCTAGCAATCTAAATTAAATGAACTCTTAAGTAAATGTGAAAAAAATTTAAACAAATTATTTAAGTACTTTTCAAATAAAATAATATAGTTTAATATGTTACTTCCATACTTAAAACTAAAACAAATGTTAAAACATAAGCACCTAAACATAACTCTCACTAATAACACTACCTCGATTCTGTTGGAATTACAAGGGGAAAGAGTAAAATTTTGAGGAGGGTTAGGGCGGGTAGGCATGAATTAATAGTTTAAACTTGGACCCATAAAACTTTCACCATTCAATCATCACATGCATTTAATAAGTAAGGTGAAATAACATGTAAAGTATATGCATCTAAAACATATAACAATGTAAGAATTCACACACACAACACCAAATATGATTACCCAAAAACCCTTCAAGAGAGAAGGTAAAATTGGGTTGGGGATGAAACCCAAAAATCTTCACTACTATAGTAATAAAGTGTATCTAATGAAGGTTACAATGATTTGACCATGAAACATGATCTACCTTGTGAAAGGTCTATCCTATTAAAGGCTTACAAAGATTGTTAAGTCTCACCTTGTTAGAGGATTTCAACACCCTATTAGAAGTGTGCCTTGTTAGAGGACTTAAATTTACAACTAAGTAAGAATCATATTAAAGGATTTCATATAGCTTGTTAGGACTACTCTGTTAAGAGATTTAATTGAAATCACCTGTTAAAATGTCTCAACATAGATCCTACAGTTGGCACTTGCTTGCTTGATAAAAGATCACCTGTATTGATCCTTCATAATCAGATGTCTCAATGTTGCACCCTTTTCTCAATCCTTTGTTCTTTTCTAACTGATTCTATAATTTACTCTCACATCTAAGTCACCTTGAATGCTTTGCATTCAAACTATCTTGTTTGCTTCTTCAATTCCTTCCACATTCACTCTCCTCTGTCATAAAGAGTTTAGGGCTTCATCCTCCTTAAGAAGACTTTGGTGGCTTAGGGTTAGGTATGAATCTATGGTTGAGATTCATCCATTTTGCCACTTAATCCTTTCCATTTTCTAATTGGTTGCATGCAATTTCATAGGAAATCTAAATAGAGATTTGTCCTTATCTCCAAAATATCAAAATATAATCTTAAGTCATCTAAAAAATGGTTTACATAGTTGTTTGTGCCATTACAAAAAAAAATGTCAAAACTGTATTACTTGGCATGCACTATTCTATATACTGTAACCTGACACCTAAATTACTCAAAATGTTGTGCTTGGCATGTATTACTAGTTTGGCATGAACTAAGTAAATGGCTTAAGTGTGTTGACACTCACTTGTCAAAACAAATCTGAGATCAACAATCTCCCCCTTTGACATGAGTGTCAAAAACACTTAAATATACAACATTATCCTTAATTTCTTGAGCATAACATATCCATGACTTGACTTATATACAAAACTTCAAAATTTCAAAATTTTGTACTAACTTGTATACCTCAAAATTTGATAACTCCCCCTGAGTTAATATGTTTGTATTGTATCCAAAATTTATAGCTCCTCTCTGAGTAAATGTGTCTCTATTGATACACTTTGAATTCAATGCACTACATTATTGATACTCTTTTATCTAATAAGCTCTCCCTTAGTTGATATCTATCCCTTTTCGTTAATTTTTTCTCAAAAAAATTATATCATCCCAATGATATATCTGCTGCTATGCTCCCCCTTTCTTATTTATTTTCCTTTTGTTATTACTCCCCCATATTGTATGTTTCCCATATTATATCTGCTACTATGCTCCCCCTTTCTACTATTAAGATAGCTAACTCTATGTCTATAGTAATGTTCTAAAATTATTCTCAGTCTGAGCTAGATTTGATGGTATTCTTGCACCTAATGCAAATATTTTGCTCTCTAGACTCATAATGTGACTTTTGGACTCTTGGGTGAAGAGTGTATGATTGCATAGTTTTGTGTACAATGAGAATATATTCTCAAGTATTCTCAAGTACCTTCTTCACATCCTCAACCTTTGTTGCTAATGCAACTTATTGTAGTGCTACTCATTAGATATTTTCTCATTTACCTAGCCTTGAAACTTCTTTTTAGACCATTCTAAGAGTTTTGCATTTATATCAAGGTCTTCATTAGTGACCTTTTCCACTATATCTATTAGTTTTTCTATTAGTGGCTTGGTCTCTTTAGGAGTTGGTAGACTAAATGCATCTAAAAAGATGTCCTTTATATCTTGAAGTGCTTGCTTCTACCTATGATCTCACCTAAGCATTACCTGATGCCTTTTCCTTTCTAAAGCTTGTTGTAAAATGCCTATTTGTTCCAATGTCATAGTGTCATATTCATACTTTGGAATTATAATGTCTTTATCAAGGCTTATGTCTCCATAATGTATTACCTTTCTACCTTTGATGAGCTTTTTCTTGGCACTAAGATCTACAATGGAATGGATTCTATGCCTGAATTTTGAAGAGCTTGTGTAGGAGTGTCAGATGCTAGTAAGGCTACCAGTTCTTGGATGGCAACTTCTTCCTTTCATTTTGGTTTTTGCTCTTTAGGCTTGCCTTGGTCTATTACTATGACTTGGCTAGCACCTTGTTCCTATGCTATAGGTACAGATGAATCTATCTATCATGTTTCCTTTTTTTGTCTTGTAGGTATGTCCTGCTCTTCTACTTTCTTCTCAACAGTATCATTTTAAACATTTATATCAACCTTGGTGGATTTTTCTACTATTTTTTGAACCAATGGTTGTACAAGAGTAACTGGAGGGATGATTGAAGGTGGTTCTTGTGGATTCACCTTTTCCCTTGTGACATCAGTTACTACCTTCTACAATTCTTCTACACTAACCAAAACTAGATTTCCACAAAGTTTAGCTTGGAGTATGGATTAATCTAATATCTTCTTTAAATCTTCTATCATAAGAGGATTGATGTTTTGAACTGATGGGTTAGAGGCTTCCTTAATAGTTATAGTTTCAATGGTTTTGGTTGTGTCATAAGGAGGACTGACACTTGACACTTGTGTGTCCAGCACACTCTGTTCATCTTGCTACTGCTCAGCTATTGCCCTATCATCATCTTGTTTTTATGTCTATCCTCGAACTATATTATCTTTTTTTATCATCTTCCTTATCATTATCTTCATTATCATCATAGTTATCATCATCTTTACCCTCAGAAGGGTTAGCTTCTCCTTGCTTGACAGTGGTTAACCCATGAATGAGTTTCCATATTTGTGTTGACTTTTTCACAACATCCTCAATATTATTTCAAAGAACACTAAAGGCTCTATATTTAGGTGTGCATTCCTTCCTTTTCTTTGACTTAGTAGGAGTAGGTTCTTCCTTGACTTCTTCTCCCTTGGAAAATGTAGTTTCCTCTTCTTCTTTATCTTCTCCCATGCCTTGAGTAAAAGTTAGAGGTTCTTGAGCTTGTGCTTGTTCTTCATCTTCCTCTTCTTCCTCTTCCTCCTCTGCACCTTCTCCAAACTTTTCTTTTAGCTTCTTAACCATCTTATCCTTCTTCTTGATTGTGGAGTCAGTTTTTAGTTCCATGGTAATCTTCGACTTCATCATCTCATAGTTTCCAAATACTTTAGTAGTCTTATCTACTTCCTTTTCTAGTAGAGCTGTGATGGCTACTAAGGCTTCATCTACATTTATCTCATACCCTAAGGGTCTCAACCATCTTACCCTTGTTGTGCTAGCTTGTACAAATGTGTAATCAACATCAACAAGAAAACATACATCATTGTAATGTTTCTCAACTAAGGAAATTGGTATCCTCATCCTTTCCTTCATTGACTTCTTAAAGTATTCAAAGTAGTTGGTCATTATAGATTCAAAGTTTTCTCCTATTTTCTTAATATACTCATTAATTTGCACTACAATTGATCTATTTTTCTTCCATCCTATAGTACTGAATAAGGGAAATGTATTTTGTACATAAAAGAGTATGCAAACTAGCATGGAACCAAACTTGCATTGTGCACTCTTGGTTTTCCTTATTGCTCCAGGGTTATCCATAAGCTATTATAATTGGAGTTCTTCTAGATCATATGTATGATCTTTGTTTACAATTTTGTAACCAACATCCATAGCTATATAGGGTACACTATTCAATGTACTAGATTGATAGAATTTATGTGAGATTACCCTTACAACAAAGTTTAGAAATGGATCAATGATGGTATTTATAGTCATATCTTTCTTATTCTAGACTGCTCCAATATTCTTCTCAATTACTTCCTTTAAATCACTTCCAAGTGTTTTTGGCTGATCTAAGGTTGGGTAGCTAGTAACCTTATGAATTATTGTCTTGGTAATCTTGATTGGTCCTCCTTCTAGCCACAAAGAACCATCATGAATTTGGCTCAGCACAATTCTTATCCACTCCATCTTAAGTATATTGAAAAAATCTAGGGCTCATGTCAAACCCTTTTTCTCACCAATTTTGTATTCCTCTTTCAAAATACCATTCTCACACAATCTATTGTATGCACCTCTTATTTCCATGTCCCTATGCTTCCTATCTTGCAATTGTAACATTTCCTTACATCTTACACCATTATTACATTTTGTAGGATCATAGATAATATGCCAGAGGGATCTTGTTTATAAGAAATTTTAGGAATTGCCTTAAATATAGGTTGCTTAACTTCATTACTAACAAGTTGAACATTTAAAACTTCTTTCCCTTCAACATTTTTTGAACTAGATTCCATCTTGTCAAACTAGGGTTTATGAAAATGTAAACCGCATAGCTCAGCTCTTGATAAATACCTTTGAAAATATGATGAAATTGCAATGAATCATTGCACAAGTCTTCTACAATCAATATTGACAAATTTCCAAGTCACTTCTATCTCTTCTCACTCTTTCTCAATTTTGAAATGATGAAGTATGAGCAAAAATTGATCATATACCCTTCAAAAACCTTACATTTAATGCTAAGTGCTTACACAACTGTAAGCTCATCAATAACCAAATTTGGGTTCACTTGGCAACCATTGATATTTCCATTACTTGACAAATGCTATGAGCTCGACATCAACTAGCCAAACTACTAGCTTGAAATCATCTTACACTCCACTTGACATACATAGGAAATGTTTCATACTCAAAAATAACATGAAAAACTTAAAGATTTGTCTTGGATTTCTAACAACATTTTGCATCTTTATTCATGCTAATTTAGTCTTTTTAGTACTATATCCTTTTGGAACTAATGTATGATATAACCTTTAAATATTGGTCCCACATACCTCTTGTTTGCCTAGTTTGATGAGGCATGATCACATGACTCATTGGGTGAAGTCATCCCTTCTCCATTTGATGTGCTACAAACATTTTTCTTTTTCCATGTCTTGTTCATCTCATCTCTAATGTGTTCAACATTTACCTTTCCTTTACCTTTATCAAATTCACAACTTGGTGCCTTTGGCCTAGTTGGACAATATTTACTAATGTGACCAATCTTCAAATAGCTAAAGCATGTAGTTTGACTTAACCATCTTTTGTAACTACCATTGAAGTGTGTCCTAATACAATTCTCAAGAACATGCCCATATTCTTGACAATAATGATAGCTATATCTTGTGTTATAATCCCAATTACAAGAGTTGTCATTGTTCCTTACCTTCATTTTCTTATTTGATGACCACATCAATTTGGATCTACATTCAAAAGCTCTATGTTCATACTTCTAACAATTGTAGCAATATCCTTCAAGTCTTTGTGTATGCATTGCTTTGGTTTTACATTCATGTGCTTGATGATGTTAGTCATTTTCTTAGGCTTGACATATTGATTTGTAATCTTGCTCTTGTATATATTAGCAATGTGTCCTTTCTTACCACAATTATGTCAAGTAGATTTGGAGTTCTTACCTTTGGTATTCCTTTATTCTATAACTTTGGATGATTTTACTTCTTTGATGCTTGTGTAGCCCAATCCTGATATATCATTGTTGGATCTAGGGGATTTCAATAATTTCTCAAAGTATTTGATGGCTTAATTTGGCTTGTTGAAACTTTCAACAAATTCCTTTTCTTTCTTTAGGTCACTCTGTAATTGTTCATTCTGCAACTTCAATGTAGTTATTTCAATGTCCTTGACATTCAATTCATAGTTAGCATTCATCATTTGACTTAGAGTATCCAATTGCATGTTGGATATCTTGGTTAGTTCTATTGACTTCTCTTCCAATCTGTTGGCTAGAATTATTTTATCTTCTTCAATCATGGCTTTGTCTTCCATAGCTTTCTTCTTTTGTTTATTTACCCCACATAATAGTATAGCTTGTGATTCTTGTTCTAAATTGAGATTTTTTATTTCCTCAGCTTACACTCTGTTCTTTTCCATTATATCTATAATTGCTACATAAAATTCATTGGAGTCATCATTTGTAAATAGATTGGTAGTGTCTATCTCTTTGTATAGTGTTTCATGTTATGCAATAGCAATCTCTTTCCTTCTTTTCAAGGATTTCTTTAGTTACTCACTTGCCTCATTCAAATGATGTAGTATGAGATGTATCTCAATCTCCTAGTTTTCAATAATCCTTCCCAACTTGTAGACTTCCATTTCAAGATCTTTCCTCAAAGATGCAAAGCTTCCCTTGTAGAGAACAATGCTCTAATACCAATTGTTAAAATTACAAGGGGAAACAGTAAACTTCTGAGGGGTGGGGGGGTGATCAAGAGTTTAAACTTGGACCCATAAAAATTTCACCATTCATTCATCACATGCATTCAATAAGTAAGATGAAATAAGATGTAAAGTGTATGCATCTAAAACATATAACCATGTAGGCATTCACACACATAACACCATATATGATTACCCAGAAACTCTCCAAGAGAGAAGGTAAAATTAGGGTGGATATTACACCCAAAAATCTTCACTACCATAGTAATAAAGTGTATCCAATGAAGGTTACAATGATTTGACCATGAAACATGATCTACTTTGTGAAAGGTCTACCCTATTAAAAGCTTACAAAGACTATTAGGTCTCACCTTGTTAGAGGATTTCAAAATCTTATTAGAAGTGTACCTTGTTAGAGGACTTCAACTTAAAACTAAGTAAGCACCCTATTAAAGGATTTCATACAACTTTTTAGGACTACTCTGTTAAGAGATTTAACTAAAATCACCTGTTAAAATGTCTTAGTATAGATCTTGTGGTTGGCACTTGCTTGCCTGATAATAGATCACCTCTAAACAATGTCTTATTGATCCTTCATGATCAGATGTCTCAATGTTGTATCCTTTTCTCTATCCTCTATTCTTCTCTAACTGATTCTACAATTCACTCTCACATCTAAGTCACCTTGAATACTTTGCATGAAAACTATCTTGTTTGCTTCTTCAATTCCTTCCATATTCACTCTCTTATATCATAAAGAGTTTAAGGCATTGTCCTCCTTAAGAAGACTTAGGTGGCTTAGGGTTAGGTATGAATCTATGGCTGAGATTCATCCATTTTGCCACTTAATCCTTCCCATTTTCTGATTAGCTTCATGTAATTGCATAGGGAATCCAAATAGAGATTTTTCCTTATCTCCAAAATATCAAAATATAATATTAAGTTGAATCAAAAATGGTTTACATAGTTGTTTGTGCCATTAAAAAACAAATATGTCAAAACTGTGTTACTCAGCATATGAAGTCTCTAATGCTTAGCATGCACTATTCTATATGCTATGACTCATCACTTGTATTCCTCAGCATCCATTGTTTACTTGGCTCCTGAATCACTCAACATGGTCTATCTACTCAGCACCTGAGTGAATCGAAACTCATTGCATTTCAACATGGTCTAATATTTACATATTGTGCTCGTAATGTATTACTAGTTTGACATGAACTAAGTAAATGAATTAAGTGTGTTGACATTCACTTGTGAAAACCAATCTAAGATCAACATATTCTACTCTCACATTACACCTAAGACTAATGTTCATAATTATCAATTTCATCAAAATCTTATTGTAATTTATTATAAAGGAAAAATTTAATTTCCAAAAGCCCTAATAAAATATTTAAATTTAAAAACTACTACTAACTTATAATTCCTAACCATTCCCGTAACATTACAAAATCTATCCATTCTTTAAGAAAATTTAGGTATACTAACCCTTTAAAGAAAATAAATAAATACATTTTTTTATCAAAATTAAATTAAACTACAATAATAATAACAAATTAAATCTAAAACAAATTAATATATCCTAATTCCATCTACTCCTATTTTCCTTTATCTAAACCTACTAATTAACTCTTAACTATCTCTTATTTCACTTCCATTATAAAACAAGTGAATGTTTAAAATGAACAAACATTCACAACTTTATTAACAAATTTAAAATACTACAAAAAATAAAATTAAATGAAAACTATCTAAAACATTCAAATACTAACTACTCATCTAACCATTAACTAACACCTACTAACCAATGTGATTCCTTCCTTTGGCTCCCATATTTGGCTTCTGCATCTAGCTTTAGCTCTCGCTAGGGCTTCTGCATCTAGCTTCGGCTCCTACAAGGGCTTCTGCATCCAACTTTAGCTCTTGCATCTGGCTTCTATGTTTAGCTTCAGCTCCTAAATCCAACTTCTATGTCTAGTTTTGGATCTTTTTGTCTAGTTTTGGATCTTGTTAGGGCTTCTGCATCCAGCTTTGGCTCTCACTAGGACTTCTAAATCCAACTTTAGCTCCTACATACAGCTACTATGTCCAACTTTAGTGTAACGCCCCGCTCGAGAACCCAAGAGAAATAAACCTAACATGTTACAATGTTTACTGAACTATTTTTTTTTTCTTGAAGTTTAAACAACATCAAGATAACATTAATGCGGAAGCAATATGAACATACACATCAAATACACATATGCAAGTATAGATACAGTTTCAATTCCTCAAGGATTCCTTTACGTCGAGTCACATTTAATAATTTTAAATTAATTAGTTTAAGTTCCAAGTACAATGTCTCAAGATCATAAAGGAATAACAGATACACATTCGCATAAGCAAATGCATAAGTATAAACAATACAATGAAAGTACATCCAATTAATAACATCCACTGCACATGTCGCAGGTATGTGAGAATAGATTCAATACATTAGAATACATGATAACATATATACATCATCTGAAAAGAAGTCTCTAAGATAAGAAATAAGAATGATAAAGGTACATTTATGCAACGAACATCCAATAGCTGGCAATGTGAAGGGAACCCAAAAGGTAAGAAGGCACTACCTCCCGACCGCATGGTTACCTAGTCAGGCTTCCACTCCCACCGTGCAGGGAAGATAATGAACAATCCACATACGGCTATCAAACATAAAACTTTCCTAGGCAAGGTACCCCTAATAGCCAAAACTACCTCAAAGGTAACACATGCTACTCAAGAAGATAAAATAATCCAAAAGTAAGAACACTCAATCCAATACTGACACCACATAATCAAACATCATACATGAATCAAGTATAAACCAAATAACAAGATCATAAGATAAAGTCAACGAAAGATAATCATCTCAAGTCAAAAGCTACATGTCGAAAGTACATCATCCATGAATC
The DNA here is from genome assembly GCA_028749045.1 of Cupressus sempervirens. NCBI lineage: Eukaryota > Viridiplantae > Streptophyta > Pinopsida > Cupressales > Cupressaceae > Cupressus > Cupressus sempervirens. The sequence continues at coordinate 503,360,238 of CM053784.1, forward strand.
ACCAATCATCATCAATGAAAGTAAATAACCATAATAAACACATCCGACAATAGATACACCACCATACAATAAGTACACCACCAGAGATACACAAAGTCCACAAGATCTACAGAGGAGACTCAGGCTACATACTAGGGAGTGTCATCACATGGCTGCCCTGAGTTACCCTGGACTGATCTCTTAATAGACCCCGGACCCTCAAGCGTTGAGTTACCCTGGACTGGTTACTGTGAACCTCGGACCCTCAACATCACACATATGGAAACTAGAAAGCCCTCTCAAGAAGACGAGGCACTCATCCCATTCCCATCCTTAGTCTATACAAGCACTCAAGGTATGGGTGGGTCAAATATCTCTAACTTATCTTTTTTTAGTGTGTTCCCCCCCATAAATTTTAATTACTAGATTATCACTTATTACATAACTTGCATTAGGTTACCCTGGTACTGACCACTTTGGGTCCCGGACCCTTATGCAAGCCACTCCCAAGTCACGTACCTAGACAACCTCTCCTAAGCACATAAAAACACAGTTGTGTCCCATACCACAACATTCATAAAGATCAAACTCGGTTCCTTAACGATAACCTGATAATACGCTGGTTCTCCCAACCCAAGTAAACATAATTGTACCACCAAGCAAATCTCATAAACATAATTTCAATTTACATCACAAGATATATCATGACATCCAGTCACATAAAAAATAGTGTCAAAGAAATTTCATACAACCTCTGGTGTACGTCCTAGACTGGTCGACATCTAAACAACAGCAAAATCCCAAAGCATAAATAGTGCATAGAAAACATAATAGTCTAAAAGTTTGGATTTGATTCGAAAACATATAGTTGAGTTAAAGGTAAGGTTCCAGTTTCTAGTTAAACTTATGTTTCAAGTAAATAACTTTCGTAGTTCACCCTTTCAATTAACCCATTCTTTTTTTTTTTTTTTTTTAAATAACATATAAATTTACCCCATTTAAATATATTCGAATAAAATGTACAATTACCCTACTTTTGATTTTGAGTCAATTAATTAATATAACTAAAAGGGTGCTTATTTATTTAATTATTAAAATAATACCAAATGATTTTTTTTAAATAAGATAATTTATAATTTTATTAAAATAAGAATTATCACTAATTAAATAAATTTACGTCTTTGTTTCTAAATAATTCCCATTATTTAAGTACATCAATTAAATCAAATTTAATAAAGTTATTTATTAGTTATTTGTAAAATAACTAGATAATTAACATTTAATCAATCATTAAAACTTAATTACCTTCCCTTTATTCTCAAAATACATAATAATAATAATTAATAAAAACATTTAATTAATTATTAATAACTTCTTTAATTACTTATTCTATTGATAAACAATTAATTATTATTCAAATAATACTAATAATAAACAACGTTATTATTATTAACTAACATATTAATTATTTAACACTTAATAAAAATATAATAATTTAAAACATTTAATAATTTTAATATATATTAGTAAATTTAAAACATTATAAATTTCTTTTAAAAAAAATGATTTTAAAAAATATTGCAATTTTTATAACCTAATATTAAAAAAAAAGAAAGCGCTTTGCTTAATAAAGCAAGCACAAGCCTTATTAAAGGCTCTGCTGCCGTGTGGCAGGCCTGCTGTCGCAGGGCCTGTGGCAGCTTGTTGACGCAGTCCCTGCGCCAGCAGTGATTGTCGGCGGCATCCGTGCCCGGGGGGGGGGGGGGGGGGGGGTTGGGGGAGGTCGTGGCCCCCACTTCCCTATTGAGTTTTATTTTTGAACATTTTTTTAAAAATTAGTTTTATTTATAAAATTTTATAAATATAAAACAATTTCTTTCCTTTCCTTTTTAATAAACATTTTCAACACAGATTTGGAATGGAAAACCTAGATTAATTAGCTAAATTATAAACAATAAAATTTATTTTCTTTTCTACCCAAAATCCGATTTCAATATCCAAAAGATTCTTGGATCTGCTTGATTTCTTTTCAACCTTATTCATAATAAAATATAATTCCCTAAAATATACTCAACGAACTACCCCATCTAAGCCATGTACAGATATTTCTCAAACAAGAACAATATTGCATACCAGAAAAACAATACATGCAAAAGACACGGAGCAGACAGAAGTTTGAAGAGCAAAACTACTATACAATTAAACCACGAGATCCTACCTGGATCTGATGCTAACCTTTGCAAAATTCCTACCGCAAGCAAAATCTTTCAACCCACGTAAAATTCGTTTCTTTCTAAACCCTTCGAATTGCTCTCCATAAACCTGTGTGTGCCCTGAAACCTGTGTCCCTAATAATGACCCCAAAAACCTCTAATATAGAATCTAGTTACCCTTTAGGGTTTCTGTCTCCACCACTTCTAAATTAGAATAATTTTATTTAATTAATTCATTCATGCACAATTAATTTTCTTTTTAAATAAAATATTCTTTTATTATTCCTTCATGCACTTTAAGTGAATCATTAAATTACTTTATTTAATCTTTCCACTTTACTTTACTTTAAATTAATTTATTAACTTTAATCTCATGCGCACTAAAATATCTTAATCAAGTTTCACATATTTTATCTTTTCAATTAATTTCTTTTATTTTCAACTCATGCATAAATCATGCGAACTATAATCTTTATGATAATTAAATATCTTTTCACTTTTAATTTCATTTTTAGAAACTTAATTGATAAAATATTTATTAACTTAAATAACAATAATATTTAGCATTTATTTAAAAATGCACTCTAAATATATTATTATTAAATTAAATAAATATAATCACGTTCTAAATTTAAACTTTAACTTTTATCTCCAATATTTAATTCTCTCTCATTTAATTAATTCATTCATGCACAATTAATTTCCTTTTTAAATTAAAATATTCTTTTATTATTCCTTCATGCACTTTAAGTGAATTGTTAAATTACTTTATTTAACTTTCCACTTTACTTTACTTTAATAAATTTATAACTTTAATCTCATGTGCACTTAATAAAATATCTTAATCAAGTTCACATATTTTATCTTTTAAATTAATCTCTTATATTTAAAACTCATTCATGCAAACTTAAATCTTTTCCATAATTTAATATCTTTCTCCTTTTAATATATTTTTGAACATTTAACTTGACAAATATTTATTAACTTAAATAACAATAATATTTAGCATTTATTTAAAAATGAACTCTAAATATATATTATTATTAAATTAAATAAATATTATCACGTTCTAAATTTAATCTTAAAACTTTTATCTTCAATTTAATTCTTTATATTTAATTAATTTCTCAATTAATTAAATATAATTAATTATTCATAATATCATAATAATTCTTCATTAAATTAAATTATTAATTTAATCTATTAATTAGACTTAATTAATAGAAAATACATCAAAGACTCACAAAACAACATACGCATAAAATACTCACGGGTTTAAAAAGGGTAGACAGTCTGTTACGAGTCCTCCTTGCAGGACAAGTATTATAGGCTTATGGCTAAGATTGGACCTGATCATTATCTTCCCATTCTCACCATTTGAGTATTTGTAATAGGGCACGCTCATCCTGGCAATTCAGGGAAGTCGATGCCCGGTACCTGCATCCTGCATAAAAGACGAGCATGTACATGTATATAATATATCTGAACTAAACAGACAATGGCGGGGAGTGGTTCATCGTGTAGATCTCGACTAGCAGGTGACTACGACTCCCTCCCTTAACCACATCAAACATGTCAGACAGAAAGATAAAATAAACACGCGCACCATACACATGCAAGTATGGGGTAAGTATCATAAAAATCATAAGTCTAATATCAAATGCGTACATATAATAATGCATCTCTATCAATACAACATAATCATCATTAAAGATATCATGTTAAAAAATTTATGAAAGAAACCACATTTACTAACTAGGATCATCAAAATACCATTAACAACACATGAATGAAATCAACTAAGCAATAATAACCGATACATTTGTAATTCAAGACATGAAATAATATCATAGTATTGTAAATCCAATATCTCAAAACTAATCAATGCATAAAATCAACCTAAAAGAATTTGACAATGATAACAGAAATGCGAACTAGGGGCAGGCACTGCATTTAGCTCTTGCATCCAGCTCCTATGTCTGGCTTCAACTCTTACGTCTAGCTTTATGTTGGTAGCTCTAGCTTTTAGTCCTAATGTGGTTTCTACAGTGGCTTTTTGGGCTGGGCTTCTCCTATTCCTGATGGGGATATTCATTCCTCAGGAGCTATGGGCAGTTTGGCCATTTCCTATGCTAATGTGACTGCCTATGAGGCTAGTCTTGGTGGTCAGGTTATATGTCTAGGGACTCATGTTGTTGTGCCTATTACAATAAGTAACCCTATGATTATTCTTGACTTTGATATTGTTGATGAGATTTCTACTCAAGTGGAGGACTACTCTACTATTGCCATATTTCATTTTAGGTGCTTTTGGCCTTCTCTATCAGATTTGCATGCCTAGATTTCCAAATTTTGGGATCCTTTAGTTTCTGGTATTGTCTAGATTTTCCCTATGGAAAAGGGCTTTTTCATTGTGAAATTTTCTTCTATGGAGGATTGAAATGCCATCCTAAGGAATGGTTTCTCTTGGGAGGAGAGCTTCCCCTTGATGGCTAAACCTTGGTATGCAGGTTTTGATTTGTCTACTGAATCATTTTACAAGATTCCTTTGTGGGTAAGGTTGCCTAAACTTCCCCTTCACTGATGGATCAAGTCAATTCTGGAGGCCATGGGGGATGCCTTAGGGGATTTTTTTATGGTTGATTTTGCATCTTACAATGTATTTTGGATGACATATGCATGCATCCTTATGGAGATAGATGTATCTAAGGGGCTCCCAGAAATGATTAAATTGGTCTCTCCCAGTAGCTCTTGGAATTAGCTTCTTGATTATGAGGGAATCCCAGTCAAATGTTGCATATGCCAAAAGACTATCCACCTCACAATGAGATGCTCCATTGGAAAGGTTAGATCAAATAAGTCACCTTCTTGGTGGAAAGGGGTTTTGGATGATCACTACTCTATTTAGAAAGTTCCCTCTATTGGGGATGGGTTGCATGTTTCTTCTTAGGATACTTTGAAGGTGGATTCTTTTTTTGTTCGACATGTTCCCCTATGATGGTGGCTAATACTATTGTCTCTCCTACCCTGGCTGTTGGTTCATCTCTAGATTCTGCTATCCTAGTTTCTAGCATGGATTCTGCTACTATTTTTGTTAGTTTGTCCACTCCTTTGGCTCCTTCTATGGTGGTAGATGGTCCATCTCTCCTAGTTTCTGGTATGGAGTTGGTTGTTATCTCTATTATTCTATCCACTCTTGGCATATTGATGGTGGATTTTCCTTCGGCTCCTTTTGTGGTGGTAGCTAGTCCATCTCTGGATTCTACTATCCCATTTTTTGGTGTTTCCAAGGAAGCTCTTCATGTGGTTCCTTTTCAAGGTGTTGTTGCTCCATCTCAGGTTTTTGCTATCACTTCCTCTTCTACAACCTTTTCCCTAGCTTTATGGGTTTTAGGTTTTGGCTATGATGGTGTTGATTTTCAATGGTAGAAGGCTGCTAGTTTGGTAGAGGATGGATGGACCATAGTAAAAGGAAAAAAGGTCAAGTTCTCCAATCCCTTTTTTGATATGGAATTATGATCCAAAAAGAAGGGGTCAAAAGAGAAAGTTTGAAGTGGTTGTCCTTTTTTGGATCTCTTGGCTTTTGGCTTGTTGTCCTCTGTAGTGTCCCTTGGCTCTTTTGGCCTATAGTTCTTTGTAGTGTGTCTCACCATGGGGTTTCAGAAGCCCGATCAAAACCTATTTTTGTGGTTGTAATGTTTTATTTTATATGTGTTGCCACCTTGGTCACCTTTTGTTTGGTGATCTGTTCCACCTTGAGTTGTTATTTTGTGTAGGGTTATAGGCACCCTTAAAAACCTATTAGGGGTTTCAAGTGCCTAGTTAAAACCTGTTTGTGTAGCTGATGAGTACTGTGTTATCTGTGATGCCACCTTGGTCACTGTGTTGTGTTGGGTGACTTGTTACACTTTTGGACTGTAGTTTTTTTTGGTTTAGGCTTCTTTGAAAATTTCATGATTTGAAAAGGGCTGCAAACTCCCTTCAAAACCTATTTTTCTTATCAAAATCTAACACCTACTAACCCATTCCTAACTCCTAACTAACCACCAATTAATATCTAACTACCCTAAATCATGTATGACTTCCCATGTGGGGGAACCTTAACCCATACTTTATCCATGTTGTCCAAATTTTTGGCAAGCATTCCAAGGCTTGACTCTAGCTATGGTATGTAAGGTGAGTGGGGGAACAAATTCCATGTTAAAGTTTTTTTATTAAAAGAATGATCTCCAACACCAAACTAAATACTTTACCAATCCTGCACTTACCTTGTGTGCTCACTGAGGTTTTACATGACCATGGGGTGCTACCCAAGACTTTAGAACCACTTGCATGGGCTGGTACACAATATTTAAAGGGCAAGGCTTTAGGATTGCAACTTTGGTGATGTTGACATAAGGTAATTTTATGTTAAAACTTTAAATTGTCCTTACTATCCACTTTGCCCAATCAACATGTCATGTTAGGGCTAACATGGAGGCACATGTATATGGATTTTGTAGGCCTTTGAGGCCATGTCAATGCCTATCTTGGAGGGAAGGTGATTTAGAAGTGATGAATTAAAGTTTTCTAGGTGAACTTAGGATAAGGTAACGTAGGGTGTAAATAGTTTTTTTCATTGATTTTACTTTTATTTTATTTTATAATTAAATATATATTTTGAAATGGTGTCAAAAAGGTATTTTAGGGGAATCTGTTAGAAATGGAAAAAGAAATCTATAAATAAACAATACCAGGAAAGAATCTAAGTGAGTAAATGCATGAAAAGATATTACCATAAAATAGGAGAGAGAAAGCTTCAAGCTCCAACACCATGAGACAAGATATTTGGAAAGGGGAAAGAAAAAAAATCCCCTTGTGACATTATGAATGAGGCATGAAAAGCCTAAGAAGGAAGAGAGACAGAGCAAGAGAGCAATGACTCATACAATATTTGAGAAGAGGAAGAAACCTCATTGTTAAGAAATGAGAGAGAAGGGTCATCTCTTAAATAGAGATGAGAGAGAGGAGTTGGAATGTAACTCCCATGTCTATGAATGCCACCATTCATAAGTGTGTGAGGCCAAGTGTGAGATTCCTCTTAAGGAGGAATAATCTAAAATTAGAAATTACAATATATATTTGTCCTCACATATTCCACTAGATGACAAAATAAGATGTAGTGGAAAAAGGACAAAAAAGAAATATATTAGGATACCTTGGCTTATATCCTAATATATTACAACAATAAATAAAGAAGGTCTAACCTTGGTTTATAAATACACCAAGGAAAGATTACAACTTCTAACACCCCCCTTTAATCTTTACTTGGGGTAATTACATCAAAAGGTATTAAACCCATAATTTACAAAAATCTGCAACTTAATCTTCAATATGAAGTAATTTGATTGTCTTCAAGCCATATGGTACATTTTCAGATCCAAGAGAAGTACATGAGTCCTTTGAATGCGGAAGCATAGACACATCTTCATATGTGAAATATCGAGAAGGTTCCTTGATAGATCACCTGAAAAAAAAAAGAACAACAAGACAAATATCCACAAGTAGAATGCCATCATATATGCAAATTCAAAATCCTTTTGAATAAGGATAATAAAAGTCTCATAGAGAAACAATGAGTAAAATATGTTACCACAAAATAATGGAGATAACCTGATATCAAGATAAAGTATATGCTCAAAAAATTGTCAACACGGATAAATTGAGTAAAAAGCTTGATCAATGCTCTCATGAAAAGAATATTATACTAATGCACAAATGACCACAAACAAGGCCAACTAATGATATGTGCATCAACATTGCATCAATCATGTGGATATAGACAGTCCACTTAATGAATCATCCTACTGCAAGTTAATGGGTGATCAATCCATAACATGCATGACTCATGATCTAAGCAATAAAGTATGCAGATCATTATCACATAAATATATGAAAATAACATAAAGGAGAGACATACTGATCAAAGTAGAATTATCATGATTTTGTTAGGATAATCAAAAGAATAGATTATGAGGATAGAACAACATATTGCCTTCAAATTGGATCAAATCACTTGAATTTGGAGAGAAAACTCCAATAATAGCATCCTCTTCATTGAGGAACAACATCATGGAGGGAAACTCCATAAATAATAATCTTTCAAAATGGAACCAATAGAACCAAATGGAGGGAAACTCCATAAAAATATTATCCTATCAAAATGGAACAAATAGGATCAAATGGAGGGAAACTCCATATAAAATGAGTGCATACCAATATAGGATGGAGGAATGCTCCATGGGCCAGATAAGGAAACTATGTATCAGTTAAACTGAGGGGACCTACATAGTTAACCTTGAAAAAATATTAAGCTCCCTATGCAACTCAAAATATCATATAAATCATGTATATCAATGGTATAAAACCATAAAGTGCCAACACGGGCATAGAACAATGCTATAAAAGCATAAAAGTGCAGCTATGGGCACATCAAAATATCAAAATGAAGGCAAATGTGTAAGATTACTCATAATCCAATTAAGCAAATATTTAAGGAAGATCAAATAAATATAGATATCAGGTATAAAACTCCATTAAGGGTAAACATGAGTATTGAATTCATTTTGCAAAGGTATGTATTAATTTTTGAAATATTATAGTCATAAATTATATATTTATCTGGGCATATATGTGGGCCCTCATATATACTCAAATAAATATACAAAAATAGATTGGTTAAAGAAAATAATCACCTTTCCATACTTAATATTTTGGAAAGTCACAATATTTACCTTGGTTCAAAATATAACCTCAAGGTAATAAGAACATAAAATCATGGGGCAAGAAAAGATCTCCCCATTTTTCTCATACTATGCCTTCAAGATTGGAAGTGATTCAAAAAGAATTTTTTGAAATAAAACATTAAGAAAGATATAACTAAAAAAAAATTAGTAATTAATGATAGAGGTCAGATATGGCAGATAAGAATATACTAAAAAAAGTTTAAAAACTTTTCTAAAAAAAGTTTGAATAAAAGCTTGTAATGATAGAATATTGCACTTGTCTGACAATGAATGATTACATGCCAAAAATAGGTTGACAAGAGGCAATAATAAAAGTAAATGATGCTTCTGTCATGAGCTTAAAAAAGAAAAAGAATCTTGCATGAAAAGACAAGAAAAGATGAGCAATGATCTATTTTTTTTAAAAAGACAGAGAATAATAATTGCACAGAGAATATTCTAAACATGCAAGAGACAAAATTAGAAACTTAAAACATGCAGACATGAAAAGACGAAAAAGCATAGTCTTTTTGATATCCTCTATGACAGATTTCTCTTATTTCATGCAAGATATCATAGAGGATATCTTTGGTTAAAGACAATGAAATAGCTCTTATTTGCAACAGATTTTCAAGTGAGGTATAGATATACAAAAAAAAAAATAAAAAAAAAATAAATTCAAGAAATGAAACAGATTAAAAATATTTTAAAATATGAGTAGACTAAGATATGAATTTGAAAAAGATAGGAAAACCCTTTGGCGGCAAGCCTTCCAAAGGGGGTTAGATGAAAAATAATAGAAAATAAGAAGTAACCTGCACAAATTAGAGCAAACAGAAGTTAATCAGGTTTGGCGGTAAACCAGCCAAACCTTAAAAAAATTATATACATTCGAAAAGTTAAACTCCTCAAGAGTCTCCTTCGAATCGTACCTTCATGCAAACACTCAAAACAAAGATTAAACTGCTCTGATACCATGTTAGAAATGGAAAAAGAAATCTGTAAATAAACAATACCAGGAAAGAATCTAAGTGAGTAAATGCATGAAAAGATATTACCATAAAATAGGAGAGAGAAAGCTTCAAGCTCCAACACCATGAGACAAGATATTTGGAAAGGGGAAAGCAAAAAAAACCCCTTGTGACATTATGAATGAGGCATGAAAAGCCTAAGAAGGAAGAGAGACAGAGCAAGAGAGCAATGGCTCATACAATATTTGAGAAGAGGAAGAAACCTCATTGTTAAGAAATGAGAGAGAAGGGTCATCTCTTAAATAGAGATGAGAGAGAGGAGTTGGAATGTAACTCCCATGTCTATGAATGCCACCATTCATAAGTGTGTGAGGCCAAGTGTGAGATTCCTCTTAAGGAGGAATAATCTAAAATTAGAAATTACAATATATATTTGTCCTCACATATTCCACTAGATGACAAAATAAGATGTAGTGGAAAAAGGACAAAAAAGAAATATATTAGGATACCTTGGCTTATATCCTAATATATTACAACAATAAATAAAGAAGGTCTAACCTTGGTTTATAAATACATCGAGGAAAGATTACAACTTCTAGGTGTTCTAGGTGAACTTAGGATAAGGTAACGTAGGGTGTAAATAGTTTTTTTCATTGATTTTAATTTAATTTAATTTTATAATTATATATATATTTTTTGAAATGGTGTCAAAACGGTATTTTATGGGAATCTTATAGAGAATATTCCCTATTAATAAAATTGGGAATTAAAGTTTTCCATACAAAATCCATAGTGTTTTGGCTCTCTAAATAGGTGAAATTTTAAGATTTCTTGTCCCCTTCGTGACACTAGGTTCCTATTGCAATTTTAATAATATCTTAGTATATTATTATTTAGACATTTTATAGAGTAGATGGTATGTAAAATCTTGAAGTTAAATTTTTCATTCAAATTATGAGAAGTCTTGAATTGTTTATAACATGACATGCAATATAAAGTAATATTTATTTGAATCTAATTTTCTATAGAATATAGTCATAATCAAATTGAGTGGCTTCATATAATATCAATATCTATAATACAATTGATCACTCTTTAGTTAAAATTGAGAGTACAAAAAGTGTTACAAAAATGAATTATGAAACACTATTTTTCTGCATTCATCCTATACCAATCAATTACAAGAGATTTAAAATGAAATCTGCTTAACATGTTCTCTTTTCTACTATCAAATTTTATACATCAGGTTCATATTTACCCTTATTACAATAACCATTAAATTAGGAATATTGAAATCTAATAGATCCAATAGACATCCAACTTTCTTTTTAAAACATATAACAAGATTCAATGGAATCATTACAAGGAGATGTCTCCGTAACAATGAAATCAAGAACACCACGACAATTATAAATCTAGTTTTGATCCTTTTCAAGGTACCATCCAAGAAAATCTTCAAATACATAAAGACAGCTATGGAGAGCTCACCTCCCAACTGAGGCCTCGATGTTAGGCTACACCTCAATCTTAGGAGACCCAGTAATTGACCAAGTGACACTCAGATACAATCACAATGACACACTCAACAAACATATCCAATATAAGGTATGCACAACAAGTTCCATATTGAACCAAGACTAGGGAGAAGGTGAATTTTTCTAGTTAGGAGATGTCAATCATAAACACAAGTCATATGCCTCCTCTAAGGCTACCAAGACACAATTAAATTCTATTTCTTTCTCTCCTTATTTCCCCAAACAAAATTAGTTTGTATTGACAAGTAAGGGCCCATAACACCTTACTTTCTCTCTCTCCTCATCATGAGAAGAGACTTTGAACTAACTTGGAGTCCAACTAAAGCCAATCTCCCATACATGGCCACTTTTTTCCTATCCGAGGGTGATTAATGTCAACACACCATTCAAATATTTCCCAAACAAATCAAAAGGAAAAAATGAAAGCAAGGCAATCAGGAAACCCTCAAATACTCATCTCTCACATGTTGCAACACAAACATGAAATGCATACATGCAAGAGATTTACATAAGCAAACAATGAATAATGAATGAAGAACATGACAATGGAGAATCCTACCTTCATAAAGGTTGTAGCATTGGAGTTTTGAGATGAGCTAAATCCTTCATCCTCCAATTCCAAGCTTGACTATCTCTAAATGTAGAAAATGGGTGAACAACCTTCAACTCTTAAAATGACAATAAGTCTAGACTTGACTTAAGCCTTCTATGGTATTTCCACTTGTTCCTACATCAAGAAAACCTTTTAGGAGAATTATAAACTTGACTAACCTAATGGAGATGGTCCATTCTCACACAAAGAGAAAATTAGGATATTTTAAGGCTCATAAATATTATTAAGAAGTTCTAGGAGGGTGGAAAGGTTCCCAACCCATACACATACCCCTTGGACACTTGGATTACATTAAATTTGGCCTCTAGGATCATTTTAGGACCTATACAAGTGGCTTGAAATATTTTATCTTTGAGAACCCTAAGGATGCAACCTTTTCACTCAATCCTAATTAGGGTAATTAATCTAGGTTACCAACAAATCAATCTTAGATCAACGGGTTACTCTGCTAACTCTAAATTGACATGTTGACACACATATACATATAACAAGTGTCAAGTGACAACATAATATTTACTTTTACATAAAATTAAACACATCAAAATTTACAAAATGTTACACACATTCAAATTATGATACAAATAAAACACTTGACAACAAAGTTCAAATCACTTTATTGGATTCAACCTTAGTCTTACAGTTTGTGCATAGGGTCAATGACTGATTCTCCAATAAATTCCATGGTTAATTATCCAACACACTCAACCAAATATCAATAGCTCAAGAAAATCACATGTATATATTTAAATCTCACTTAGATAATCACATTAATCAAAACAATAAACTTTCATTTAAGTAATATTTTCCTCATTTATGCACACATTTAATCATCATTTATTGCAAAATTAAAGTATTTAACATATTCATACTTCTAAATAATTTACTAAAAATACATCATCATAATGTAGGCCTACACATTAAACATAAAATAACATGATTACACATTTTTAAAATAAAGCATCACACAACATAAAATAATGTAGATAATGTCTAGTTCATCAATAATGTTTCAAACATATCAAGTCATATTGTGTCAAAATAAAATGTATTAGATGTGCTATGATGGATCGGGGCGAGGCCTCACATCCTCCCCACTAGTCATGAAATTTCTCCTAGAGGTCATAAAAAAAGTATGGATATTGTGATCTCATTTGTGTTGCATCCTCCCATGAGGTTGTGACCTCATCATAACAATCTCACTGGACCCCGACCCATTGTAGCATAGTTGATACTAAATTATTTTGATACTCATGACTCGATATGTTGAGACACTATCAGATACACTAAATATGTTATGTTATTTCATGTTGTGTGATGTTTTACTTTTAGTGTATCAGATACACTTTGATTATGCAATTTTAATGATTAAGAATATGAGTGGAACTAGATAAACAACTGATTATTTGAAACATGGATGTTTTAATTTATGTGATTTCTCTGATATGTTATATACATGCATGCATGTGATTTCTTGAGCTATTGATGTGTACAATGAGTGTGCAAGATATTTTAGCCAAGAAATCTAATGGAGAAACGAAACTGAACCCTATGTATAGTTTGTGGAAACCAAGGTTAAATTTGATGAAAGATGCAAACCCCATTGTTCGTATTTTACTTGTATTGTGGTTTGAATGAATGTATCATTTTGTAATCTTTAAATGTTAATGTTTCATAACAATAATTTTATAGTTTTTCTTGACACTCGTGAATTGTATATGTATTCTAGCATGATATTTAGGCTTAACCAAGTAACCTAAAGATCTAAGTCAGACTAGGTTAGTGCCCTTTTTGCTAATCAGTTAGTAATTGAGGTTAATTAGCCTAATCAAGATTAATGATTAATCTACATTTTTGAAGTTGTTAGAATGTCCTAAAAAATTTTAAGATTTTTTTAGGTCCCTAATTAATCCTAAAGGCCTAAAATTATGAAATATAAGTACCCAAGGGGTATGGGTATGGGTTGGGGGCATTTTCCATCTCCTAGCCCATTTTGTTGACTTTTATGGTCACTCAAAAACCCCATTTTTGGTTTATTGCGAAAATTGAATGATTTCATCATGGGTTGGATAACTTTAACTCAACCTTGAGGTTAGCCTTAGGTCTAGTTGAGTTAAAAGCCTCTAGAACTTTAGGCAAGTGGGAGAGTTATTTCTTTTTAAAGGTGGTTGAGTTTATGATCTTATTTAGAGGACATTTTGAGAAGGTTTGGAGTGTTCACCCAACCTCTAGTTTTATAGTGAAAATTAGGATTGAAGGAGAAGGAGAAAGAAGAGAATGCTCATCTCAAACTTGTTCAATTGCCATAACCTAATTTTGAAGGTAAGAATACTTCACCTCATTTTTTTCATGGTGTGCTTCATGTTTCAGTTTTATTGCTTATGTATGTTTGTGTGTGTGTTGAGTATGTTGCGAGGGATTGAAACAAGTTTTCTTAAATGTCTTTCCTTTGTGTTTTGTTTTGAATTTCGAAGGGATTTTATGAGTGTATTGGCATAACTCACCATCGAACAGGGCAAAGGTGGCCATGTATGAGGGAAGGTCTTTAGTTGAATTTTGACAATGTAGAGTCTCTTCTTAGGATGAGAAGAGGGAGAGAGGGTAGGGTGTTATGGGCACCTACTCATCAACACAAACCACGTATGAGTTTTGGAATGTAAGAATGGAAGAAAAAAAGTTCTTAAGTTCATAGCCCCAAAAAGGCACCTATTTTGGTGTTGTGTCTGACATCTCCTGTTGGAAAAATCCACCTTCTCCCTAGTCTGGTTCAATGTTGAACCTATTGTGTAAACCCAAGATGGGAGTGAATGTCTAATTTTGTCTTCATTTTATGATTGGTTGTCTCCCGGTCAGTTTTTGTTCTCTCCATGATCACCATGATGTATTTTAGAATTCATAATAGATCCCTTGTTAATAGCCAAGAAAGAAATTCAAAATATTTAATGGATTTCATTTATGTTGGGAGATTTCTCCCTGGGATTGAAATTCTATGTAAAATGTATTTAAACTTATTGTTGAAGTGGAAACAATGTTAGGTTTTCTTATTGGTTCTTTCCCGACAGAGCCTTTGAACCAGGTGGTCAATAAATTTTTTTGATTGAGTAATATCATTGCTTATGAGATTCTCATATTTTTAGTTATATGCACATGTGTATTGAAAAGTAGATAAAAGGGTGATGTTCAATTATGCAAATTTCAAGTTCAAATATGTTAAGGAAAAGAATTATGTTATGTCTGGAACTTCAATTCATTTTTGTGATTATTGGGAAACAAAATAATCTTACATTGTTGTTAAATGAATTATTCAATCCCTTGGTTTAACTAGGTATTTAGCAAATTCAATTAGAAAGGAAAAAAAATATAAACTTCCTTGTTATAAAAATATATTGCTCTTGACAAAGTATATAAGCTAGAAAAAAATTCCAACACTTAGAAAAAAAAATTGCCTCCAAAGGGTAAAAACTCTCTAGATTTGGTATGGGCAAATAAATTATTTTCCTATGTGGTGACAGAGAATATTCTCTATGGATTCTTTATTTTTGAATCTTAAATTCAAAAAAAATAATTTATTAATACTGTTTGCAAATATCTGAAATATCTTATAAGTCTTACCAAATAAAATTTTAGCAATAAATTTCCCCCCTTTGTATCCTAAGTCTTAACTACCCCTACACATTCTAGGCGTCAATTTTTGGAACAAAGGGTAGATTTGACATTTAAACCAAAGTAAAATGTATTTAATGGTGATATAAACCATGTACACCCCCCCCATAGTATTCACAGTGCAAGTTGATCACATGATTTACCAAGGAAAGTGCAAGTGTTGATGGGGGCATTTAAGCCAATACAAATGAATTTGTTTTAAACCTTTTTTCACACTACCTTTTTCAATGCCTAGTATTGGGGTCTATCATGTCAATTGTACCAACCAATGAGATTAAAGTGGGGGCAGATTTGATATGGTAGGGTTGTTTAAAAGTTTCTCTGAAGAATATGATATCTTCACCTTGGTCTATGCACCCTCTTCCCTTGGTAGCCTTTTTGCTGCATTTTCTTTGACATAGGTCAGTGTGAGGTAAGTTAGAAAGTTCATGCACTTGGGGTTTGGGAAGATACCACGTGGGTTGGCTAGTGGGGTAGGATGGGGATAGTTGGTAATTAGTGTAGGTTAGTATGTTTTAAATTAAGTTTTTTTTAAAGTAGTGTATTAAATGTGGATTAAAATTAATGTTAGTATTTTTAGAATTGTGTTATTAAGTTAGTTAAATAGTATTTAGTTTAGTATTTTTTATTTAGGATTAATTTTTATTAAAGTTGTTTTATTAGTAATTTAATTAATTTTTTTTATGTTTTCGTATATTTTAAATTATAATTTTTTTTAAATTATAGTTAGTGTTAATATAGATTAATTTAGTTTTATAATAGTAGTGTAGTATATGTTAGATTAATAGATAATGTTATTTTGTTTTGTTTTATTGTTTAGTTATATTTAGTTTAATTTATATTTTTATTATTATTAGGAATATTTTATTTCTATTAAATTATAGATTTAAATAAAATTGTAATTAGAATAAAGTTTAATTATGGATGTAATGTTATATTAATTAGAAGTTCTTTTTATTTTAAATGTTTCGAAATAATTAGATTAGTAATTATTTAAATGGTTATCTGAATGATTTAAATATTTTAAAAGTAAATAAAAGTCTTAATGAGTTAAACCTTTTAATTAAGTTAAATTAGATTTTTTAATTAATTATTTGATTTAATAATGAAAGTTTTTCTTTAAATGATCTATTTCTACATATTTTTAAAAATGAGTTGTAGTCATAAGGTTTTGTGAGGAGAACTTGTTCTATCATACAATGTACTTATGCTTTAATTTATGAAATAAAATTCCAAACTTAGTGGTGTGATTAATTTTTTAAAAAATGATGTGTTTTGCCCCATATTTTGGGCATGATACTAGTCTAGTTCTCGGCCTCAAAGAGCTAGGGTCTGTCGGGCAATAATATGGATAGGCTCAAGCACTAACTTCCCATTTGACTCCACCTACAAGGCATCCTAATCTATAATGTGAAACTCATCATATATACCCTATAAGTACAGAAACATGGAGCACATCTTGGATGCATAACAGGCTAGTTGGAAAGGCTAGACGATGGGCAACTAGTCCTATCCTCTCCAAGATCTCAAATGGTCGAAAAAATTGAGGTGCTAACTTAGAGCCCTTTTTGAATCAAATTGAACTCTTTTGTGATTTCTCTCTCAAGAAGACTTTGTCTCTCACTCTATACTCTTGATCAATTCGCTTTGCATCAATATACTTCTTTTACCTATTCTATGCATCTCTAAGCCATTGTCTAATCAGTCACACACTACTCCATCTCTTTGACTATCTAAGTACCAATAGATACTCTATACTTGATCCTATCCCAACTCAAGGGTATTCTGCAAGGTCTTCTATATAGGGCTTGATAAGGTGGCATACCTATAGAGGAATGGTGCCCATTGTTAAAGGAAAACTCAACAAGATGTAGGTATTCCTCCTATTTAACCTAATGGTCTATCACGTATATGTGCAACATGTCCTTCAATACCTTATTCAGTCTCTTAATCTAACCATTAGTCTAAGGATGGTACCTATACTAAAATTGATCCTAGTGCCTAAGTTTCGTGTAGCTCTTTCCAAAAGGATGATGTGAATAGTGAGTCTCTGTCTAAGATGATCTTACGGGGAATGCCATAAATTCTAACAATGTCCTGTAGAAACACCTGAGCTATGTCTCATGCTATATATGTAGTACATATGGGTGAGAAGTGGGAAACCTTGGTCAATGTATCAACCATCACCAAGATGGAATCATGGCAATGAGAAGACATGGGGAGACCAACAATAAAATCCATAGATATAGTATCCCACCTCTACTCTAGAATCTCATGAGGTTGAAGAAGTCCATTGAGATGATGGTGTTATTCCTTTATCCTCTAACACTCAAGGAATCTCACAACAATGGTATTAATCTACACTCTCATGCCTACCAATGATATAACTACCTTAGATCTATGTGTAGCTTCTTAACACTAGGGTCGGTTGCATAAGGTGCTCTGTGAGCCTCAAGTGCAATGAGCTCATGTGAACCCCAAATGGAAGGTACATATATGCATCTTCTATGACACAAAATTCCATCAAAATCCAATGAATACTTTGAGTACTTCCCTTCTAAGGGTCATACAGAATGCACCAACTGACTAACTTTTGCAATGCACCAACTGACTAACTTTTGCATAAAGCTCATCTTTTGGCAAATGATACAAGATCCACTCTCTCAAATTGGTGCAAGTAGTTATAAATGAAAGCTCATGGTGCCTTCTACTTAAGGCATCTACAACCACATTCTCCTTTCCCTTGATGTAATAAACATCAAAATCATACTCACAAAGGAACTCCATCCACCTTCTTTTCCTAGCATTAAGGTTCGATTGTGTAAATATTTATTGCAAGCTCTGATGGTTAGAATGAAGCTCAAATCTATGACCTAGAAGGAAGTGTCACCACCTCACTAAAGCATGAACAACTATTGCAAGCTCTAGGTTGTGAGTAGGGTAATTGAGTTCATGAGTCTTTAAATTCCTAGACTCATAGGAAATAGGTCATCTCTCCTACATAAAGATTGCCCCTATACCATCCAAAGATGCATAGATGTACATCACAAAATCCACATAAGGATTTGGAATTGCAAGGATTGATGCACTTGTGAGGGCTCTCTTGAGCTCTTGTAAATCTCTCTCACACTTCTTTGTCCACTCATACTTCTTCCCCTTTCTTTGAAGAGATGAAATTAGGTGTGCCAATCTAGAGAATCCTATAATAAAATATTGGTAATATCTTGCTAGTCCCATAAAACTCCTTACTTTAGTGATACAGGTGGGTGTTGGCCAATCCATGATGGCCTTAATCTTTGATGGATCTACTAAGACTTCAACACCTGATATAATGTGGCCTAAATACTATATCTTAGGTCTATAGAATGCACACTTTGACAAATTGCCATACAATTGGTTTTCTCTCAAATTCTACAACACTTGTCTTGAGTGCTCTTCATGCTCCTTCTCATTATGAGAATATATCAAAATATCATCTATGAATAAAACTAAAAACTTATCCAAAAAGGTATGTAATACTCCATTCATGAGGCTCATGAATATAGCTAGAGTATTGGTGAAGCCAAATGGTACCATGGTGAACTCATAGTGACCATACCTCATACGAAATGCAGTCTTGTGGATATCACTATCCACAATCCTCAACTAATGATAACCCAACTTTAGATTTATCTTTGAAAATACCCAAGCACCTTGTAACTAATCAAAGAAATCATCAATCCTATTAAGTAGGTATCAATTATTAATGGTTACTTTGTTCAACTATTGATAGTCAATACACAACCTAAGTGATCCATCCTTCTTCTTCATGAAGATCATTGGTGCACCCCAAGGTGACACACTAGGTTGAATATGCCCTTTCTCTAAGAGTTCCTCTAATTGATTCTTTGGCTTACCAAGCTCATGAGTAGTCATCCTATATATTTCTCTCGATACTTTCTCGACTCCTGGCACAAGATCTATGTGAAAATCTATTGCTCTAGGTGGAGGAATACTAGGGAGCTTTAAAGGAAATAAATTTGAAAACTCATATAGAATAGGAAAATCATCAAGGGATGGATCTCCCTTTGAACTCTCCTCTCTATCAATAATGGTGATAGCAAAAAAATGGCATATCTTTCACATGCACCATCTAAGCTACATAGGAAAAATCATACAAAGAGATATTGGTCTCTTCATTATGGAGATCACTTTAGAAATCTCATGTTCATCCACACACTCTACCCTCTTTTATCAAAAAACCATCTTGACATTGTGGGCATAAAGGCAATCCATGCCAAGGACAACATCATATGAACCTAGTGGGGTAATGCGTAGATTATACATCATGGTCATGTCTCCAATTTGGAACCAACTGACACCTTTGCTTCTGAGGCTAACTCTACTTCCTAATTGACATCCTTTCTAACTGCCACTAGCCCACAATGCTCCACTATAAATGGAGATATAAAGGAGTTAGTAGCGCTGGAATCAAATAAAACAGCAACCATACTACCTTGTATTATACATGTTACCTTGATAACTATGGCTCGATGCTCAACCTAGTGGTTATCAACTATTGCAAACACTTTGTGGGATCTACCCATATCACCAACTATAGGCTCTGAGGTAGCCCCTCTAACCATCGACTGACTATCCTTATGGACACTCTCTAGTTAGGTGATCAATGCCACTACAAGTGTAGCATAGTCCTCGGGTATAAGCCTATATGCCTTATGATTTGGACTATTGTGGACCTCTAGACCTTCTAGATCCACTGTAACTAACCCTAGAAGACTTTGGAGTCTTTGTTTCCTAAAACTATGGGGATCATGTTTTCTTATCTTTTTTAGGATCTTATGATTGCTACTACTTGGGCTTAGAGCCTTGATAACCATATGATGGTTTCTACCTAGAGCCTTGTTGTGGTTTTAGTTGTTAGGACTATTGGTCATTAGAGGACTTTACTAAATACTTTTGATTCCCTTTCCAATGGGGTTTCTGCTATCCTAACTACTGGGTAGAGTTTTAGTTATACCACAAGTATCCTCAACAACTATTGCTATCTCAACTACCTATCTTAAGGTAGTAGGGAAAGCCAAGTACACTACACCCTGGAGTGATAAATTAAGGCTTGTGATGAAATAATGGATTCATAGTTTCTCATCCTTCCTGTATTCAATGTAAGGAAGGAGCTCAAGAAACAAAATCTCATACTGGGCTATTATGAGGTCCTTCTATTGTAGATAATGAAACTTCTCTATCTACTTCTATTTAAAGTGCTCAAAAAGATACCTCTCTCAGAATCTAGCCAAAAATGTCTCCCGTGTGAGGGTGTTAATCCTCACTCCTATAGATTCTTCCTACTACCACTAGATGGAAGCATTCTCCCTTAGTAAATGGACTACTAGTCATGCCTTTAGATTACACCCATTAGGATATTATCTAAAGTACCACTATAGACTCTATAACCAAGCCTTCGCTATTGCTCCATTAGTGGAACCTAAAAACAATGGTGGATGGAGTCATATCAACTCCTTGATCTCATCCCCTACATGTCTAGGAGGTCTATTAGGTGGTGGCCCTAACAAATGCACCCACTCACCCTCATGATCACCCTATCCATCAACCCACCTTGGTTGGGGACTTTACTTCTCTCTCTATTATCTACCCCACCTCCTATGAGTGTTTATTCTTCCCTTTTAGGAATTTTCTACCTGGGTTGTACTATGGGTGGTAGCCTTTATTGGGATACTCCAATCAGGGTTTGAACAGCATCCAAAATATCCTAATTAGGGTTCTATGGTGGTGGTGGAGGTGGTAGTCCACCCTCTTGTTTTGCCCCAACACCTACAACTCTACAACCTCTGCCTCATTGGATGTTTTGTGTGATAGGAGGCATCCCAAAAAAATTAAAGTATAAATAATTTGAAATGTAATGAATTTAGGTTCCTAGGGTCTAAACTATGCTCTGATACCAAAATCTCATGCCAAAATATTGGGGCAAAAACACACAGAATTTTTTTTTTGTTAATTAATCCACTATGTTAATACATGCTACACTAAATAGGTTATGGAAAGTTGACAAAGGATTAAAAGTGAGTTTCAGTTATTTTTCAATAAGATGCAGATTTGACATTTCAAAATATTATGTTCACTTAATTTCATGAGATACATTAAGTTGTTTAGTGTGCTAGTTCAATCTCCTAGGAGAACCAATTTTGCATCTTCAACAAGTTAATCAAAAACCTCAATCCTTAACTCTCATTATTAAAATAAACTATTATACTAATTGAAATTATTAAATATTGATTACTAAATTATTCACAACAATCATTTTATCCTTAGATCATATCCCTAATTACTATCAAGTTATTTAACCTAAGGTCCTTAAAATGACCCTTCAATCCTATAACCTTAGCAATATGAATTAAATTAAATTTCAAGTAAATGTAAAAAAAATTATAACAAATTATTTAATTACTTTTCAAATAAAATAATATAGTTTCATATGTTACTTGCATACTTAAAACCAAAACAATCATTAAAACATAAGCACCTAAACATAACTCTCACTAATAACACTACCTCGATTCCACTCTCACACTAGACGTAAGTCTAATGTTCATAATTATCAATTTCATTAAAATATTATTGTAATTTATTATAAAGGAAAATGTTAATTTCCAAAAGCCCCAATAAAATATTTAAATTTAAAAACTAATACTAACTTATAATTTCTAACCATTCTCCTAACATTACTAAATCTATCCCTTATTTAAGAAAATATAGCTATACTAACCCTTTAAAAGACAAGACGTAAATACATTTTATCAAAATTAAATTAAACTACAATAATAATAATAAATTAAATAAAAATAAATTAATATATCTTGATTCCATCTACTCTTATTTTACTTTATCTAAACCTACTAACTAATTCTTCACTATCTCTTATTCCACTTTCATTTTAAAATAATTAAATATTTAAAATGAGGAAACATTCACAACTTTATTAAAAAATTTAAAATAGTAAAAATAATAATAAATTAAATGACAACTATCTAAAACATTCAAATACTAACTACTCATCTAACCACTAATTAACACCTACTAACTCATCCCTAATTCGTAACTAACCACTAGCTAACATCTAACTACCCTTAACCATGGACAACATACCACATGGAAGCACCTTACCCCATACTTTCTCCATGTTTTCCAAGTCCTTGGAAAGCATTCCAAGGCTTGACACTACACTCAATACTTTGTCAATCCTCCACTTTCCTTGTACACTAATTGATCTCTAACATGACCATAGGGTGTTTTCCAAGACTACAAACCCACTTGCATGGGCTGGTATGCAAGCTTTCAAGGGAAAGGCTTTAACACTGCAACTTTGGTGATGTTGACATAAGGTGATTTTATGTTAAAACTTTAAATAACCCTTACTATCCTTTTTTCCCAATCAACATGTCATGTTAGGGAAAACATGGGGGCACATGTGGAGAGATTTTGTAGGTCTTTGAGGCCCTGTCAATTCCTATCTTGGAGGGAAGGTGATTTAGAAGATATGAATTAAAGTTTTATAGATGAACTTAGGATAAGGTAAGGTAGGGTGTAATTTTTTTCATTTTTTTATGTGTGTGTGTGTGTGTGTGTGTGTATTGTCAAAAAGGGTTTTTAGGGGAATCTTATAGGGAATATTCCCTATTACTAAAATTGGGAATTAAAGTTTTCCATACAAAATCCAAAGAGAATTTTGGCTCTCTAAAAAGGTGAAATTTTAAGATTTCTTCTCACCCTTCATAGCACTAGGTTCCTATTAGTATTTTAATAGTTTCATAGTATATTATTATTTGGATATTTTATAGAGTGGATGGTATGTAAAATTTTAAAGTTAAACTTTGCATTCAAATTATGAGAATTCTTAAATAGTTTATAACACATGCAGTATAAAGTAATATTCATTGTTGATATAAGATTGTTTTGAAGTGAAAATTTTGTAATAGAACAATCATTATTTTTTCAATGATGTCAAACCTGCTACCTTCTAGTAAGACAATTTCTTTTTGGTCTGAAAGCTATCATTTAGTTGATTGATGAAGAGGATTTGAGAAGATGAGATAACAATAGCACCTAGAGAAAGGTAGAGTTATTTGGCATGTAAAAGAAGCACTAAGACCAAGTAAAAAATTGATACTATAGTGTATTTTTTATCTACTCAAAGTCTGAAATGAAATATTACTCAAGCTAAGATTGGAAGAATATCAAGTATGAAATGTGTCTACCAAGCCTTACCGAGTAGTCAATGCAAGCTAAGCAAAAAGAAATGGAAGCTGAGTGAAAAATAAGAGGTACCAAGCAAAGATGAAAAATAATACAAGCCAAATGATTGTTAGTATATGCCAAGTAAAGTTGAGTTGATGTTGAGCATAAGTAAACCTTAGTATTCACTGACTAAACTAGTGTTGGCTAAGTGGAAGAATAATATAGAAGCCAAGTGAAAACATATTGATGCCAAGTGCCAATATTTGTGTTGAATTGTAGATTTGATGAATCTGAGCTGACTATTCTATTTTCTTAAATTATGTGAAGCCTATCGAAGATAACTATGATGAGATTGTGGCATGAAATTCAAGGTAAACTATTTTGTGGTGAATTCAAGCAGGATTAAAGAAGAAGTTTCCAGAGTAACCAAATGGAAAAGTGGGTAGATTCATTATATCATACATAATCCTACCTATCCATAAAATGGACTATTGTGGTTAAGTGAAAAAAGATCTTAATTCTCTATTTATAGAGAGAATTGGTTAGAAGCAAAGGTTTTCATGTGCAAGAATTTAAGGAAGACAAGGAGTCTACGATATTTCTTCATTTAGTGGTTGAACATAATAGACTGCAATTGGTATGCAAAGAAAGAAGGATATAGAGTATGAATTCTTGAAGGGTGGATAATCTATCAAAGCTGAAGTGTTTGAATGCAAAATGAAATGGAGGACTGAAACAAAGATCTATAATCTACAAGTGGGTTGTAATTTGTTATCAGATCAAGCCTTACTATTACTTTCTTATCATTGTATTAGTCTAGGGTAAATCCTTTGGGTTAAGGTTAACCTAAGATTCATTTGTCAATTCTTTAACTATGTAACATTCTAATGGAATGGTCTAAAGTCCCCTAACAAGGCTTACTCCTAATAGGGTGATTGAAATCCTTTAACTAGATCACATTTAATAGTGTGTATTATAACCTTTAATAGGGTTGGTCTTTTAGAGGAAATCACTTTAGAAGAGTGAGAATTAGTAGCAGTTATTGGTGGTTTTTCCCAAAATATGTTTCCACATAAAATCCTTGTGTCAAATGTGTTGTTGAAGCTATTATGTTTCATGTTTACATTTCTACAAAGTTGTTTTGACCTAGGACAATAACCTACAAAGTTTAGGTAAAGTATGATCTAATGGAAGCATGCATAATAAGGTTTTATGGATATGGGTCTACTAAACATTGAAAAGTTTTATTTGTACATCTGGACCCTAGATAATGGATTCACCCCCCTCTCCTCTCAGTTGTTGTAAAAAAATTCAACGTTTATCTAAATCCAATTTCCTATATAATAGAGTCATAATCAAATCAAGTATCTTCATATATTATCAATATCTATAATAAAATTTATCATCTTACATTTAGAATTGAATTTTCAAGAGTACAAGAAATGAATTGTGAAACACTATATTTCTACATTCATCCTATACCAATCAATTATAAGAGATTTAAAATGAAATATTTTTAACATGTTCTCTTTTCTACTATTAAGTTTTATACATCAAGATCATATTTCCCTTTTTCACAATAACCACAAAATTAGGAAGATTAAAATCCAAAGATCTAATATAAATTGAACTTTCTTTTTGAAGCATATAACAAGATTCAATAGAGTCACTACAAGGAGAAGTTTTCATAACAATGAACTTAAAAACACCATGACAATTTTGAATCTAGTTTTGATCCTTTTCAAGGTACCATCCAAGAAAATCTACAAATACATAAAGATGACCATGGAGAGATCACCTCCCAACCAATCCCTCAATGTGAGGCCACACACTAAGCTTAGGAGAATCAATAATTGACCATGTGACATTCAAATAAAATCACGATAACACAATCAACAAAAAAATATCATCCAAGATATGCACAAGAGGTTCCCTATTGAACCAAGACTAAGAAGAAGTTGGATTTCTCCAAGTAGGATATGTCAATCATGGACATAAATCATATGCCTCCTCTAAGGCTACCAAAACATAATAAACTTCCATTTCTTTCTCTTATTATTTCCCCAAAAAAAAAAGTTTGTAATGACAAGTAAGGGCCTATAACAATTTACTTTCTCCCTCTCCTCATCATGAGGAGAGACTCTACACTAACCCAGAGTCCAACTAAAGTCCTTCTCCAATACATGGCCACTTCTACCCTATCTAAGGGTGAGTAATTCCAACACACCCTTCATAGATTTCCCAACAAACCAAAAGGAAAACATGAAAGGAAACAAAAAAGGAAACCCATAAATACCCATCCCTCACATGTTACAATACAAATACAAAATACACACATGTAAGAGATTTACATAAGAAATCAATGAACATTGAATGAGGAACATGGCAATGGAGAATCATACCTTCATAAAGGTTATTGCAATGGAGTTTTGAGATGAGCTAAATCCATCTTCCTCTTCAATTCCAAGCTTGACTTTCTCTAAATGTAGGGAATAGGTGAACAATCTCCAACTCTCAAAATGGCAATAACTCCAAACTTGACTTAAGCCTTCTATGGTCTTCCCACTTGTTCCTACCATCAAGACAACCTTTTAGGAGAAGCATAAACTTGACTAACCTCATGGAGATGGTTCATTTTCGTACAAAGAGAAAATTGATATATTTTAGGGGTCATAAGTGTTATTAGGAAGTTCTAGAAGGGTGGAAAAGATCTCCAACCCATACACATACCCCTTGGGAACTTGGATTACATTAAATTTTTCCTCTAGGATTATTTTAGGACCTATAAAATTGCCTTGAAATATTTTATCTCAAAAAAAACCTAAGGATGCAACCTTTCCATAAACCCTAATTAGGGTAATTAATCTAGGTTACCAACAAATCAATCTTAGATAAACAGGTTACTCTGCTAACCCTAAATAGACATTTTGACACACATATGCATATAACAAGTGTTAAGTGACACCATAAGATTTACTTTTACATAACATTCAACATGTCACAATTCATAGATTGATACACAGACTCAGATTATGCTACAAATAAAACACTTGACAATGAGATTTGAATCACTTTATTGGATTCAAACTTAGTCTTATAGTTTGCACATAGTGTCAATTATCGATTCTCTAATAAATTCCATGGTTAATTACCCTACACACTTAACTGAATATTAGTAGCTCGAGAAAAATTGCATGTATATATTTAAATCTCATTTGGATAATCTCATTTATCAAAACATTAAATCTTCATTTAAATAACCTTTTTCTCATTTTTGCACACATATTTAATCATCACTATTGCATAATTAAAGTATTTAACATATTCATGATTCTGAATCATTTACTAAAATACATCATCATAATGTAGTCCTACACATTAAACATCAAATAACATGATTACACATTTTTAAAGTAAAGCATCACACGATATAAGATAATATAGATAATGTCATGTCCATCACTAATGTCTCAAATATATTGAGTCTTAATGTGTCAAAATAAAGTGTATCAAATGTGCTATGATGGATCAAGGTGAGGCCTCACAATGGAATTAGAATACTAGACTTCTACTTTTGTCTCAAAACCATATTTTTTGACTTCCTACTAGCAAGTAGGAATTGAAAATCAAAACCTGGTTATGTTTTTTTAGGAGTATAAAAACAATAGATTGGATTACTTTTTGGATTCTTCCTATAACTCAAAGCTTATACATAAAAATATGTCTTCACACTCATCTTCCAAGTCAAACAAATGGTTAAAGTAAAATCCAAAAAAATAAAATGAAGATTTGTAAAACCTTGATTTGGCTAGATTGATATTTCTACAAATCTCATTTTCTACAATTCCACAAACCAAATAGATCATGAGAGATGAGGCTAATGCTTGATGTCAAAAACTATAAATTTTGCATGCCAACAAATGAATGTGGGGAAGATAGGAAGGGGAGAGATTTGAGCATGTAGTTGTTAACAAAGTTCATAGAAATAGTTGTTTTCTTACACCAATTACCAGACATGTTTCTTTCACTTTTTAATTATTCTTTCTAGTGGACGAAATTTATAAATGAAACAAAAGAAACATATAATTTCTTCTATTTACCATTCTATCAAAATAAATTGATCTCTACTGCAATCAACTTTAACCATATACCAAAATTTGTATCCAATTATTATATTAACCCTCATCTTTAACAAATTAAATAATGCATATCAAAAGACATAGATGCTTTAAATAACGTTCACCATTTCCACTTGAACACAATATCACTTTTCTTCACTAATTTAGTAAAAATGCCTTTTTACCAAAATGATTTACTACTCAAATGCAAGGTGTTTTGAAAGCCCAAATCTTGTTGGTTTATTTATTGTACTTGCCATAGGAAAATACTACTGTATTTAGTTTTTTCCAAACCTAAATTAATTTCTACCAATCATGAGTAACTATTTTTGAGTTGTGAAAATATGCATTTTATTTATTTATTTTAGAATTTTCTATATTATTCAAATTATATGATTGGTAAATTGTTTATGTGTTATAGGAGCCATTTTTTTTGGAAGGTTCTCCATTTTGTAGTTTTTTCAGCTAGATTTTCGGTAATGTGACAAATCAAACTTAAAAAATTTCTATAATTCTCAAATAAGAAATCATGTTCTTTTAGTTTTTAGGTTGAGTTTATAATTTAATATATTAGTTACATAAATAATGAAGAATATCATGGATTTTTATTTTTTATTTTTCAAGATTAGGAGGAGAATATATTTATATTAATAAATTTTGATATCTTTGGAGAACTTGTTGATAGTTAATTCTTTCAAATAGCTCAAATAATAATCTAGTTATTTAAGAATACTTTAATTTATGTTAATACTGTACTTTAGTACTACACTAATTTTGTATTAATTCTAGATTACTACTTTAATATGTACATTGCTCTTAATGTTCCTTTATTTAAAAATTCTTTAATTAATTCTAATCTTGGATTTTAAAAAATAAAAATTATATTATAGACAATTCCTAAACTAGAATGACAAGTGCATGCCACTATGTTGCACTTGTTATAAATGATCTATATATTTAGAATTTGTATCATTAATGTCTTATTTGTTTTCGGTAATATGTTTGGTGTACAAGATTACCTTATTTTCAACTTGAATAGAAATGTGCATTTCATAGATATTGGTAGATATAAGTGAGAAGATAAAACATATATCTTGGAATATGAAATAAAACCAAAAGATTTACACTTTAGGTTTGTGCATTTAAATCATGAGTAGATAGACTTTTAAGTCTATGGCAGCAAATGTAGAACTTTATATTAGCAGATTATTTAAAAAGTGTGATTTCTTCAATTAGAAAAAAAAAATGGTCACCATAGTCTATAAAAATTATAGTAGAATTTGCATGTTAGAAAACATACATAGCATTACTTTTACAATTAATATATTAATGAGAGATAATAGACTTGATTGAATCTTTAACATTAGTTGTGATCAAATTTTGAAATATTGTAATATTTTGTTAAAAATTAGAATTGGAAATATTTATGTTCTTAATAGACCAATTGGCAATCAAACTTTGTGGTAGAAGTTTTATATGATCTTGAAGTATTTGTTGTATGTGTGGTAGGCAATATAGTGATTAATTTTTCTACTTCAACGAACTGTAAGTATTTCTATTTTTAATTATAAGTTTTGAGTTTTCTATAGTTTATATGTTAGATTTTTTAGTTTCTAAAATCATGAAATTTATTTTACTTGAGTTTGATTGGCTCAAATATTTTGGGTCTTATAGGAATGTATTTTCAGAACAATATTTGAGGACAATATGTATATTAAAATATGAAACTCATAAAACATATTGAATAAAGTTATAATAGTAACATGTGATAAATAAATAAAATATTATTAATTACAAATAATTTCATATTAGAAAATATTGCTTTTCAAATATTTAAATTTGTAAGTAGTTTGAAGAATAAATTAAAAAAATTAAAAACATTAAAAATTAATTTTTATTTTATGTAAACTTTCCTCAGAATCAATTTATCTAATTACCAACTTTTAAATTATTAAAACTCAAGTAACTATTTACAATCTGATGGGGAGGTCATCTTCTACATTGGGCCCTACTCCCTTCTAGGACTCCTTGGACTTACTATTGAGCCTCCTAGGGTTACAACCTGACCCTAGCACTAGGTGAACTAATCCTCTTCCCCTCCTCAAGACTTCCTACCCAATGAAAGACTATCTAATTACTCTTCCTCTCATGACTAACATGGATCAATCATGCTCTTCCCACTCTCAGCTCCTTATTGTAAGTTACTAATTGAGACATACTCTACTCACCTAGGCTTTGCTTGAATTCCTAGCTAGCTTCACCACACACACACAAAAAGAAAAAGAAAGAACATATTTATAGCGGATTCTTTTTGACTCCATAAGTCCATTTGATTGAACATAGAGATCAAGAAGAATCCATTTATTGAACTAGTCCTAAGCAACACAATCCTACTCTATCAAGTCCTACTAGTTAAAAGTAAATTACAGATAAATATCACTTAACACACATTGAAACTATCTTTATTGAATTCTGAAAATCACATTACATTTAGTAACTTCTATCCCCTAGAAATTTTTAACTTTTATTCCTAACTCCTCCTAATTGGTTCTAACTTTTCCTCCTAACTAGTGCCATCTGAGAACATTTAGCTTCTTATATTTCTTCTTCCACTCATTCTAGTAAATTGTCAATATTTGAAAAACTAAAATGTTCAACCACCCTTTGGCTCTAAAACTCCTTGGCCTGTAACTACTTCTTGGGCTGACATGGTTTTACTCTATTTTGGTGTGTCCATTCTCTCTTTGTCATTACTAGGTTGCAAAGTTGTAAAGATGTCGCTTTCTCCCCATTACAACTCCCTTCTCACTGAATTCATTTTAAGTCATGATGATGCACTCAACTATTCCTTGGTTATTTTGTCATGTTGCAACTCATTCTCCAACTGCCTACATTCACATTGTGATGTTACAAATGCTTGCTGTGACGTTGTACCTACTTCCTCTAGTACTTCCTTGGGACCTTGCAAAATAATGCTTAACACAACTTTGACATAGTTTTCCTAACTATCTGTCTACCCTTATGATCATGCAATGAGCATTTTTCATGACTTCATTATAGTTTTGTTGATGGTTGGCTTGACAGTCATGATGGTGCGCTATGATCTATCACTACTTTACCATGATTATGTTGGTGGCTCCATTTTCCCTTGTGATGTTACAACCTACCTTTGACATTTCTTTGTGATAGTTAACCTTACTAAGCCCTTTGTGGTGAAAATGATGTGAAATGCTCCATTCTACATCTAATCACATATTTTTTGGCTTACGCTATGGTCATCCCCTAACTGCTCCAATGTTGCATGACTATTGACTTCCCTTTATTGCTACTTTTTTGGCTTCAACTAATGTTAGTCACTGACTATCCCAATGATATGAAAACACCGCACTTCCTTCTATCACCACTTCATAAGTCTAAATTATTGTTGTTTTCTAGCCATCACAATCATGTGAAACATGCAACTTAACTGTTACACCACTTCACATGGTTATGGAAATAGGTTGTCCAACTAGTTATGATCTTGCAAATGTCGTGTGAATGAAAGTTTGAACATCCTTGGTGGCTTATTCACTGGCCTTTATTTGATGTGATCTACTCTTGAGATCATGAAAACAAAATCTAAGCTAGGGCTAGAGTAAACCCTAAGATCCTCCTATACCATACTTCCCCTTTGTGAAAAAGAGACTAAGCTAGATTAATTGGCAATAATACCAAACTAATGCCCCATTTTAAAAAATCATCTTCATCAATCCATGTATCCTCTATAGTAGGTACTCCCTTCCATTGAATGAGATACTCCATATATAGTCAATGTCTACTTGTCTTCTTTACTCTAGAATCTAGTATCTTCTTAGCCTGTAGTTTCTGATGTATTGGTATATTGATATCCTAGGTATCATTCTCTATTTTTCCTTTCTAAGTATCTTCTACTAACTCAGGTCCTTTATATTTAATTAGGTCCTTCACATTGAAGATTGGTGATAACCCTAATTCCTTAGGTAAATCCAATTTATACGCATTATGTCCATACTTCTCCAAAATCCTATAAGGATCAATTCTTCTCATTTGAAGTTTTCTTGAAACTCCTTTCTATAATCTAGATTTTTTCAAGTGTACTAAAACCAAGTCTCCAACTTGAAATTGTACATCTCTTCTACATTCATCCACTTTTTCTTTCAATTTCTAATTTGCCTCTATTAGAGTCTTCTTGACCCAATCATTTACCTCTTTCATGGATTGGGAGAATTCTTTAGCATGCCCATTGATCGTTCCATGTTCTTTCATTTCTCTAGGTTCACAAACTTCTCTGGGGTGTCTTCCATTAATTATTTTAAATGAAATTACTAGTATTCTTGTTGATGCCACCACTATAGACAAACTCAAGCTATGGTAAAAATTGATCCCAAGTCTATCCATATTCTTGTTTTAAACATCTAAGAATATTTTTGAGTACTATGTTGATTACTTTAGTTTGACCATCAGTCTCTAAGGATGGTATGTAGAATTGTGGAACAAATTTGTTCCCAATCTCCTCCATAATGTCCTCCAAAAATGATCCATGAATTTGACATCTCTATCAAACACAATACTAATTGGTAATCTATGAATTCTGACTACTTCGTTGAAAAACAAGTGTACGATGTAGCTTGCCTCATTAGTGGTTTTACATGGTATAAAATGACTCATTTTGCTGAACCTATCCACTACTACAAACACACTATCAAAATTAGTTTTTGTTCTAGGTAACCCCATAATAAAATCCATACTCAGACATTCCCAAGCTCTCTCAAGTATGGGTAATTCTTGATACAAACCAACATTTGATGATGTTCCTTTTTATTTCTGACAAATGGTACATTGTTCAACATACCTTCTCACATCTCTTTGCATCTAAGGCCAATATTAATATCTACTTACAAGCTATAGGGTTTTTTTTAACCCAAAGTGTCCACTCAAACATCCATTATATTTCTCTTGGATAAGGTTCTCTCTCATTGAGCCTCTTGGAATAGAAAGCTAATTATCCTTAAACAACAAATCATTTTGCAATGTATAATTAGAAAACTCACTATGAAAACAATTTTCAAAGGATGAGCATACCTTGTAGGCTTCTAAGAAATCTTCATCTCCTTCATAGAGATCCTTGAATTCCTCCACTCCAGTGCTTTTCAACTAAATCTCCTGCACTTTCAACAACCTCCTACTTAAACCATCTACCACTTTGTTACTAGTACACTTCTCGTGCTTAATAGTGAGAGTGATGGACTACAAAAATTCCACCCATTTGATGTGCCTCAAAATTAGCTTCTCTTGTGAATTGATAAAGCTTAAGGGTTGATTGTCTATGAAAAGCACAAATTCCTTGGGCAACAGATAATGTCTCCATTTTATGAGTGCTTGCACTAATGCATGTAATTCAAGATCATAGGAAGAAAACCTTGATTTGGCTTCATTCAACCTTTCACTAAAAAATGTAATAGGTCTTCCTTCTTAACTTAATACTTCTCCAACAACAATGTTCCTTGCATCACACTCCACTGTAAATAATTTCTCAAAGATAGGTAATACCAAGATTGGTTTAGTAGCTACCTCTTTCTCTAGTCTTTCAAATCCTTTATCTACCCTTTTTGTTGATACAAATTTTGTCTTCATTCCTCGTTTTATAGTGTCCAAAATAGGAGGACATATCTCACTAAAGTTTTTGATGAATATCCTATAAAACTATGCCAAACCATGAAAACTTCTAACAACTATACCTGTCTTTGTGTAGGTCGAGTTAAAATTGCTTTGACCTTGTCTTCATCCATCTTCAAACTACCCTACTTTCTTCATTAAATCACATGTTTCTAGGTTAATGGCCATTTTTTCTTCTTGCAACTTGCTCAAGACAATCTCCAAAAGTTTGAGGTGCTCTTCTTTACTCTTGCTATAAATCAAAATGTCATCTAGGTAAACCACCACAAAATTACCAATATAATATTTCAACACTTAATTCATTAGTCTCATAAACATGCTTGGTGCATTTTTGAGACCAAATGGCATGACCAACTATTCATATAATCCTTCTATGGTTTTGAAGGTTGTTTTCCACTCATCACCTTCCTTTATTATAATTTGGTAGTAACCACTTTTTTAATCAATTTTAGAAAAGTATATCCATCAAATCCTCTATTATAGGAATGAGAAACCTATATCCTATGGTTATCTTATTTATGGCTCTAGAATCAATACAAATTCTCCACTTGCCTCCTTTATTTGGTGCTAGCACAACTGGTATTACACATGGGTTGATGCTTTTCTTGATCAATCCTTGATCTAGTAGTTTTTGAATCTACCTAGCAATATCCTCATTCTATTCAAGAGTCATCTTGTAAGAAGCCTTGTTTGTAAATGAAGCTCCTAGTACAAAGTCAATCTAATGACTTACCACTCTTTGTGGAGGTAGTGTGGATGGTGTACCATCATTGATGATATCCCTAAATTGATCCTACACAGCTTGTACCTCCTTTTGCAAAACACTAGGTTTCTTCACCTCTTCTTCCCTTGGCTTCAGTAGGACAAAAAACCCAATTTCTTCTTCTTTTAAGTCATTTAGGAACTCTTTCCCACTCATCAATAATTTCTTGGCAATAACCTTCTCTATCTTTTCTTCCTCCACTATGGACTGTATCCTATAAGTGACCCCATCCTTCTTGAAAGAATACATATTTTCCTTCCCATAATGTACTGCCTCCCTATCATATTGCCAAGGCCTTCCTAATAGTAGATGACAAGAATCCATGGGGAGCACATCACATAGAATCTTGTCTTGATACTTTCCAGTAGTGATGTCTACCCATACTTGTTCATTCACTAGGATGTTATGCCCTTTGTTCAACCAAGTCACTCTATAAGGACACACATGTGGTATCTTTTCCAAACCAAGCTTTTGTACTACTTCCTTTGACATTATATTGTTAGTAGACCCTGATTCTATGATAACTTTGCACACCTTATGCAGTATTTTTAAAGTGGTCGTAAATAATGCCCTTCTCTTCTTGGGTTCCTCCTTTACTAGTTCTTTAACTAAGACTCTCCTCAACATGAGATTCTCACCCTTTTCTACATCAAGGTCCACCTCACCTATTTTGGGATTGTTTTCCTCTTGGATGTAGGTGATATTCTTCTCTCCATAAGATGATGATGCTTTCTCTAGAAATCTATAGGAAGGATGCCCCAACTTTCCATAGTTGTAACACTTCATATTACTAAAGTGTGAGCCTCTATTGTTGTTCCCATTTCTATCCCTACTACCATTGTTGGATCATCTTCCTCTACTAGAGCCACCTCTCTAATTGGTTTCACTAGTCTATTCATTCCATTAAGAATCCCCATAGCATCTTTGTTCATTTTTCCTTCCACTAGAGC
This sequence comes from Cupressus sempervirens, assembly GCA_028749045.1. Lineage (NCBI taxonomy): Eukaryota > Viridiplantae > Streptophyta > Pinopsida > Cupressales > Cupressaceae > Cupressus > Cupressus sempervirens. The sequence continues at coordinate 503,395,748 of CM053784.1, forward strand.
CTCCTCTTGAGCCATCTTTGAAATCTTTACCTCTACCTCTATTCTTAGAACTTGAGTCCCATTTTTTCCTCAACTTATCTTCTGCTTTCCTAGCCATTTTAAAATAGCTCTATAATGTAGTTAGACTAAAAAAAATCAACTCATCCTAAATAGACCACTTGATTCCATTTAGATACCTTTCCACCTTGATTCTCTCTGCCTCCTATACCCTCAACCTTAGAGCCAACTTTTCAAACTCCTCAGTATAGGTAGCCACATCAAGATCCTTCTATTTGAGATTCTATCTCTACTTGTGTAGTTAAATCTCATAGTCCTTTGGAAAATAGGTTTCTTTTATCTTTGCTAACATAGCCTTCCATCTAGCTATTGGTTTCTTCCCTTCACTTTCCCACTCCTCTTGCACAAACTTCCACCAAGTTAGTGCTTGTCCTTTTAATCTAGATTTTGCGAATCTCACATTTTGTGCCTTTTTTGTCCCTTTACATTAAAAATAGTTTTCTATACTCTCAATCCATTCTAGGAACACCTCAACATCCATCTTATCATGGAACAATGAGACATTTTTTAGGCTCTTTCCTCCAAATGCCTTGAGGGCTTTGAGGAATGGTTCTTGTTCACCAAGTGGAGGATCTAGCTTAGGTATTTCATCCTCCAAATTTACCTTCTCCTTACCTTTGCTAAGCTATTCATCTTCTTTTTCTTAGGCTACTTCTTCCATCTCCTTTAGCTTATGTTTCATATCCTCTATAGCCATGTCTAAAAGTTTGGTCTTCTCTTCCATGACTCTCTTCTATTCATCTACCTCCTTAGCCAATTTAGAATTGGTTTTCATCCTTAAAGAACAACTTGATTTAGGAGTATACAACATACCACACAAGAAATCTTATGGATCTAATACCAATCTTATGGGGAGGTCATCTTCCACACTAAGCCCTACTCCCTTTTTGGACTCCTTGAACTCACTCTTGAGCCTCCTAGGGTTACAACCTAACGCTAGCACTAGGGAACTAATCCTCTTCCCCTCTTCAAGACTTCCTACCCACCAAAAGACTATCCAATTACTCTTCCACTCATGACTGACACAAATCAATCATGCTCTCCTCACTCTCACCTCCTTACTACAAGTTCCTAATCGAAAAATACTCTTCTCACCTAGGCCTAACTTGAATTCCCAGCTAGCTTCATGACACACACAAATAGAAAAACAAAGAACTTATTTATAGAAAATTCTTCTTGACTCTAGTAGTCTATTTGAATGAACACAAAGATCAAGAAGAATCCATTTATTGAACTACTCATAAGAAACACATGTTGGAAATCTGATTGAAAAGCTCATTGATGAAGATCAAAAAGGGAGATTTTTGCAAAGAAGGAAGATTGTTGTTTTCAATCATTGTTTTGTCATTGATGTCAAACCTACTATTTCTAGAGATGAAAGTTTCTTATAAGATCCAAGTACTATCACTTAGTTGATTGATAAAGAGGATTTGATCAACAAGATGCAACAAGACTACCTAAGGGAAAGATTGAGTTATGATGTTGTAATCAAGTGCAAGGATCAGTTAAGGAAATGGTTAAATGATGTATTGATAACATACCCAAAGATATAGAGTTTTTTCACACTTAGAAACATTGAAGGAACAAGTTGTAAAAAGGTTGACTGCAAAGCTTAAAATAAGATCATATGTGGGTGTCGAGCAAGTTAGTTGAAGCTAAGAAAATTCTTAGTTGGAGATGAGTAATAGGAAATTATAGTGTGTTCCAAGTTATCTTTAGGTGTTGAGCATCAAAAAATCTTAGTTGGTGCCAAGTGATCTTCAAGTTTCAAGCATTAGGAAAAACACAGTTGATGTCGAGTAACACAGTATGTGTTGAGCACCAGTATTCCAATAGTGCTGAGCTATTGCATTATTTTTAATAATGAAAATTCATCAAATCTAAGCCAAAAAAGTGGTTACCTTGAATTTTGTGAACTAGTTGGAAGATAACGATAATGAGCTAGTGGCACAAAATTCTATGTAAACCATTTTAAGGAAAATTCAAAAAGATTATTCAAGAAGTTTCTAGAGGAAATAAAATATTGTTTAGATGCAATGAATCATACCTAATCCATACAAATTGAAATTAAAGAAAGGAAGAATTGAGTAGGAAAAGAACACCAAGACTTCTATTTAAAGAGTCACAGACCAAGAAGCAAATGCTGCTAATGCTACTACTGCCAAAGAGCCAAATTGCAAAGTGGTTAGAAGGGTGTCCAAAAGAAGAAATCTAGAAGAAGGAAGAGAAAAGAGGCTCTACTTCTACAAGTGGTCATGAAGAGATGATTTCACTAATAAATTGAGCATAGAGACTCAAGGAGACTAAGCTTGAAAGGAGACCAAGTTGTTAGAGTTGCAGAGATTGAAGGTCGGGCAATGGTATGAGCTAAGAAGTGATCTGAGATCCACAAGATAAGTTGTATGTTTTAGTTAGGTCAAAGATTCTCTAATAATCTCTAGCAATTGTATTAGATATGAAAATCCTATGGAATTAGGTTGTTTTAATAGTCATTTGAAAATCCTTTAACAAGGTGGCATTCCACGTGAATGTTCTAAAGTCCTCCAACCAAGCCCACTTCTAACAGGGTGGTTAAATCCTCTAACAAGGTCACATTTAATAGTGTGTTGTAAGCCTTTAACAGGGTAGGTCTCTCATAGGGCATCACTTCAAAAGAGTGAGAATTGAGTAGCATGTTACTGGTGGCTTTTCCCAAATTGGGTTTCCACATAAATCACTATGTTATGTGTTGATTTCTTATGTGTTATGCTTGCATGCTGATTTATAGTAACTTGCTGGTTAAAAAAGTTAAAGCTTGGATGAATGAATGGTTGAATGGGCTCACTAAACTTAGTGAAAAGTTTGAATAGAAAATTTGGACCTTGAATAACTAATTCAGCCCCCCTCTTAGTTATTCTACAGCATTTCTAACAATTGGTATCAGAGCCATCTGCTGAATTAGTTTCAAGGTACTAGAAGTAGGATGATCAAGATGTCCAAGAGAGAAGTTTCCAAGCTCAACAAAGACAAATTTTTTGCATGGAAGAGTCTAATAAAATTGCACCTTGGATCAATAGGTAACTATGCACAAACCTCAATTGGAATAGAACATGTAAATCCAACACGACCTCTTACAATAAATGATTTGAATAAAAAGAAGGAGCACAATCAAGCAATGCTAGAGATTGTCTCTGCACTTAGTTATGCAGAATATGATGACATGAAAGATTGTGACACTACATTCAAGATTTGAAAAGCCTTATCAAATATCTATGGAGGAGATTAGAATGTCTAGGGAGCAAAGAGAGAAAGCTTAAGAGGAAAGATTGATGACATGAAAATGGAGGAAGGTGAAAATGCTACTCAATATGTTGCAAGAATGAAATAGGTGGTAAGTGCAATAAGAGTCTAGGTGGTCAATTGGAAGAAGAAACTATCATCAAAAAATACTAAATAACTTTTCTTCCTATATATGCTATTAGAGTCTTAGCCATTCAAGAGCTAAGATGTGTACAAGGAAACACACTAACCTTTGAAGGAATAGTGGGAAGACTTACTGCATTTGAATTGTCCAATTTTGATAACTACGGACCTGAGAACCTTGAATCTACCTTCAAGGACAAAATGACAATAAAAGACACTAAGGAGGAAACATCAAGCAAGAAGAGAAGAAAGGGAAAACATGCATCCAGTGATAGCAGTGCAGATGAGGAAGATGTGGACTAGTTAAAAACACTATTGGCTAGGAGATTTCATAGAGGCAAAGGTCAGCTCCCTATCATATGTTTCAATTGAAATGAAGTAGGCCATATTGCTGCAAGATGTACATAGAAGAATAACTACAAAAAAGGAAACAAGTATAGGAATAAGAGAGAAGATGACAACAAAGACTACAAGGAGAAAGGCAAAAGATGCTACATTGTTGAAGAAGATTCTGATAAGAATGATGATGAAGTAGTCTATGTGGCCATGAAAGATGAATCAAATAAAGATGACGATGAAGCAACAATATTGGTTACCTATGTGACCAAGAATGACAAGTGGATCATAGACAATGGATGTTTACATCACATGATAGGAGATAAAATTAAGTTCATTACCTTTACTCAATATGATGGAAATAGTGTTAAATTTGGTAATGATGCTCCATTTCAAATCAAAGGAAAAGGCTCTATTGAACTCATAGAGAAAATTTCATGTGATAATGCATACTATGTTGAAGGAGTGAACTACAATTTGTTGAGTGTATCATAGTTAGGCAATGTAGGTTGCAAAGTAGTGTTTGGAAACAAAACTACCAAGATCTATGACATTGATGGAAATATGATAGGAAAAGGTGAACAAACTAGGAGTAATCTATTTTACCTAGATATGGAAGATGAAATATGTCTTTTTATTAGATTTGATGATGTGTGGTTATGGCATAAAAGGTTGTGTCATGTTAACTTTGATAATCTAATTAGCATCAGCAAGAAGAAGAAGGTCAAAGGGTTGTCCAAATTAAAGAAACCTAAAAACACAATGTGCAAAAAATGTCAACTAGGGAAGATGACTAAGTCTAGCTTCAAAAGAAAAACATACAATTCCAAAGAAGTACTAGAGTTAGTCCATATAGACTTATGTGGTCCAATAGAAGTGAAAAGCTACCTAAGAGACAGATACATAATGCTATTTGTAGATGACTACTCTAGGATGATGACTGCTATGTTTTAAAAAAAAAATCTAATGCATTTCAAATGTTTAAGTGGTATTTGGCCAAAGTTGAGAAGGAAACAAGAAAGAACCTAAAATGCCTAAGGTCAAACAGAGGAGGTCAGTTCACATCAAAAGAGTTTGAGATATTCTACAATGACAAAGGCATCAAAAGGCAAACATTAGCACCAAGAACTCCAACACAGAATGGTATTTTTGAAAGAAGGAATAAGTCAGTGATTGATTATGCTAGAACCTTGATGATGGAGAAAAATGTTGCACTAAAGTACTAGAGAGAAGCTATAAGTACTGCAATCTACACACTAAATAGAGTCCAATTTAAGAAAGGTACAAATGCAACACCTTTTGAATTATGGTATGGTCACTCACGCAATGTTAAATATTTCAAAGTATTTGGATGTAAATGCTATATTCTTAAAGATACTAGAAATGGAAAGTTTGATGCAAAAAGTGATGAAGGCATATTCCTTGGATAATCCACTAGAAGCAAAGCACATAAGTGTTTGAACACTAACACTAACAAGATTGTGAGGAGTGCAAATGTAAATTTTTATGAGCATGTATAAGTTTAGGTTGATGAAACTAAGCAATCAGAGGATTATAGATCCTTTCTATACTTCTATGAAGGAATGCTTGTTGAAGACAATGCTACAAATCAAGTTGGGAATCGGCAACAAATTTTAGTATTAGCTAAGTCTCACCCAGTGAATGTAGAGCTACATTCAGAAGCCAAGCTATAGAATGTAGAAAATGCACATTCTAGTTTTGAAAATAGTATACATGAGAGAAATGATGAAATACTAGATGAAAAAGAACAAAATGACTCTGAAGCTAAAGGATCAAACATTAAAAGAAGGGCAGAACCAAGAATAGCCAAGTATGTGAGAAGACATCACCCTGCAAAATAAATCAATGATGACAAGGATGCCAAACCAATGACAAGGAATAGACTAAGGAATGAATAATATTTTTTGAGCAAGGTTGAACCCAAAATGGTGAAGGATGCACTACAAGATGATGACTGGTGTAAAGCCATGGAAGAGGAGATAGATTAGATTGAGAAGAATAAAACATGGACCATAGTTCTTAGACCAAATGATAAGAATGTGATTAGTACCAAATGGGTGTTTAGAAACAAACTTGATGAGAATGGTGAGATAACAAGAAATAAAGCTAGATTAGTTTGCAAAGGCTATGCACAAGAAGAAGGACTAGATTATGGGGAAACATTTGCCCCTGTTGCAAGAATGGAAGGAGTAAGAACATTACTTGCATATATTGCATACAAAGGTTTCAAAGTGTACCAAATGGATGTAAAGTCTACTTTCTTGAATGGTACACTGGAAGAGGAAGTCTACATAGAACAACCAGAGGAATTTGTTGATGATAAAAACAAGAACATGGTCTACAAACTGTACAAGGCACTTTATGGATTGAAGCAAGTACCTAAAGCATGGTATGAGAGACTACACAAATATCTTGTAAAGATAGGATTTGAGAGAAAAGATGACAACAACAACTTGTATATCAAATCCGAAAAAGGTAAAGACATTTTGATATCAAAAATATTTTTTGATGATATAATATTTGGAGGAAAAGATGTTCTATGTAAAAAAAAATTGCGAATCAAATGAAGCATGAATTTGAGATGTCAATGTTTGGAGAAATCAAATTCTTTATTGGATTATGAGTACATCAATTAAAACATGGTATATTTGTAACCCAATCCAAATACATCAAGGAAATACTAAAAACATTTGGATTAGAAGACTCAAAACTAGTTAGCACACCAATGGCAATAGGACATAAGCTATCCAAGAATGATGAATCAGCTGAAGTAAATTAGACATTGTATAGATCAATGATTGGAAAGCTGCAATATGTTGTACATAGTAGACCGGACATTGCATTAGCTATTGGAATAGTGGTAAGATTTTTTGCAAATCCAAGAGAAAATCACTTAATGGTAGTAAAGAGAATACTGAGGTACCTAAAAAGAACTAATGACTCTGGTTTGTACTACAAGAGGATTCAAAAATTTAAACTGAAAGCCTACACTGATGCAAATTGGGGAGGTAACATTGATGATAGAAAAAGCACCAGTGGAGGAGCACTTTTCTTGAGAAAAAGGTTGATTACATGGACCAACAAAAAGCAAAGTTGTACCTCACTATCCACTGCTGAAGCTGAATATGTTGCAGCTACTATAAATTGCACCAATATTGTATGGATCAAACATTTGCTACAAGGTATGAAAGAAGAGGTAAATAAGCTTACAATACTTTATTGTGATAATACAAGTGCTATTAACATATCAAATAATCCTATAATGCATGCTAAAACCAAGCACATTGCAATCAAGTATCACTATGTAAGATAGTTGGTGGAAGACAAATAAGTGAAGATGGAATATGTTAGCTCAGAAGAACAGATTGCTGACATCTTCACAAAAAAAAAAACCTAAAGATGCTTTTGAGTATCTTAGAGGTAAGTTAGGGGTGATACCCGTAACCAAGGCCACTTGAAGAAAAACCAAGACTGCCCTGCATCAAATGAGCTGAATGTTGAAGATTTTACACATTGATGCAAAGGATTCTTACTTTAGGACTCATGTCTAAAGTAGTAGAAGTGCTAAAGTTCCATATTAGTCACAAGCAAGGTGACAAAGGGAGAAATTGAATGAACCTACAAAAGCTGCACTTGCATACTAAAATGCTAATATGTCTTTGGCATTGTTGTCAAAGAGGGAGAAGATGTGAGAAACTGATAAATAGTATGTAATAAAATGAAGATAGAAGGAGAAGTTGATTAGAATAGCAGAAGATGAGCAATACAAAGGGAGAAAAGCAAAAAACAAGGATACAATAGTTGAGAGGGAGAAGTAGAAATGAAGCAATTAGAATAGTAGAGGGAGATGTGAAGTTACAATTTACTTTTTGGCATTTGACTTACTATTCTAACCTAGTTAGCTTGTGGTTGAATAGTTTATTCTAATGGTTGATCAATTTAGTTTTCCATCAATGCCAAAGAGGGAGATTGTTGAAAATCTGATTGAAAAGCTCATTGATGAAGATCGAAAAGGGAGATTGTTGCAAAGAGGGATATTGTTGTTTTCAATCATTGTTTTGTTATTGATGTGAAACTTGCTATTTGTAGGGATGAAATTTGCTTATAAGATCCAAGTACTATCACTTAGTTGATTGATGAAGAGGAGTTGATAACCAAGATGTAACAAGACTATCTAAGGGAAAGGTTGTGTTATGATGTTGTAATGAAGTGCAAAGATTAGTTAAGACAATGGTTAAATGATGTATTTATAACATACCCAAAGATACAGAGGTTGGCCACACTTAGAAAAATTGAAGGAACAAATTGTAAAAAGGTTGAATGCAAAGCTTAAACTAAGATCATTAGTGGGTGCCGAGCAAGTTAGTTGAAGCCAAGAAAATTCTCAATTGGAGTTGAGTAACAAGAAATTCTAGTGTATGCTGAGTGATCTTAAGGTACCAAGTGAAGTTCAAGTGCCGAGCATCTAAATATCTTATTTGGTGCAAGTGACCTTCAGGTGTTGAGCATCAAGAAAAACACAGTTGATGCTAAGTAACACAGTATGTGCTAAGCACTAGTATTTCAATAGTGCCAAGCTGTTGCATTATTTTAAATAATGAAGATTTTCTAAATCTAAGTTGATAAAATGGTTACCTTGAATTTTGTGAACTGGTTGGAAGATAAGGATGCTGAGCTAGTGGCATAGAATTTTATGTAAATCATTTTGAAGAAAATTCAAGAAGATTATTTAAGAAGTTTCTAGGGGAAACAAAATATGGGTTAGATGCAATGAATCCTAACTAATCCATACAAATTGAAATTAAAGAAAGGAAGAATTGAGTAGGAAAAAAACTCCAAGACTTCTATTTAAGGAGTCATAGACCAAGAAGCAAATGTTATTGATACTACTACTACCAAAGAGCCAAATTGTGAAGTGGTTAGAAGGGTATCCAAAATAAGACATCTAGAAGAAGGAAGAGAATAGAGGCTCTACTTCTACAAGTGGTCATGAAGAGATGATTGCACTAGTACATTGAGCATAGAGACTCAAGGAGACCAAGCTGTTAGAGTTGCAGAGATTGAAGGCTAGGAAATGGTATGAGCTAAGAAGTGATTTGAGATCTACAAGATAAGTTGTATGTTGTAGTCAGGTCAAAGATTCTCTAATACTCTCTAGCAATTGTATTAGATATGAAAATCCTATGAAATTATGTTGGTTTAATAGCCATTTGTAAATCCTTTAATAGGGTGTCATTCCAAGTGAATGTTCTAAAGTCCTCTAACTAGGCCCACTTCTAATAGGGTGGTTAAATCCTCTAACAAGGTCACATTTAACAGTGTGATGTAAGCCTTTAATAGGGTAGGCCTCTCATAGGGCATCATTTCAGAAGAGTGAGAATTGAGTAACATGTTAATGGTGGTTTTTCCCAAATTGGATTGCCACGTAAATTAGTGTGTTATGTGTTGATTTCTTATGTGTTATGCTTGCATGCTGATTTATAAGAAAATTTAAAGCTTGGATGAATAAATGGTTGAATGGGCTCACTAGACTTAGTGAAAAGTTTGAATAGGACATTTGGACCTTGAATAACTAATTCACCCCCCCCCCCCCCCCCCCCCCCCCCCCCCCACCTCTTAGCTATTCTAAAACATTTCTAACAACACAATCCTACTCGATCAATTCCTACCAGTTAAATGTAAATTATAGATTGAAATCACTTAACACACACTGAAACTATATTTATTGAATTCTAAAAATCACATTACATTTAGTAACTTCTATCCCCTATAAATTTCTAACTATTACTCCTAGCTCCTCCTAACTAGTTCTAACTTTTCATCCTAATTGGTGTCACCCAAGAATATTTAGGTTCTTATATTTCCACTTCCACTCATTCTAGAAAATCATCAAGATTTGGCAAATTGAAACTTCCAACCACCCTTCAACTTTGTAACTCCTTGGCTTGTAACTACTTCTTGGGTTGACGTGGTTTTACTCTCTTTCTGCATGTCCATTCTCTCTTTGTCATTACTAGGTTGCAAATTTGTGAAGATGTCACTTTCACCCTCTCACAATTCCCTTCTCACTATATTTTTTTAAAGTCAAGATGATGAACTCAACTATTCCTTGGTGGTTTTTTCATGTCCCAACTCATTCTCCAACTACTTATATTCACGTTATGATGTTGCAGATGCTTGGCATGACTTTACACCTACTTCCTTTGGTGGTTTAGTTAAGCTTATGACCTTGCAAAATAGTGCTTAGTGCAACTCCACTACTTTTCCCCCTAACTATCCACCTACCCTTGTGATCATGTGATGAGCTTTGTTCATGACTTTATTGAGGTTTCACTTATGTTTGGCTTGACAATCTCGATGATGTGATATGGTCTATTGCTACTTCACTATGATTATGTTGGAAACTCCATTTACCCTTGCAATGTTGCAACCTACCTTTGATGCTACTTTGTGGAAATTAGCTTGACTTAGCCCTTTGTAGTGGTGATGATGCAAAACTATCCATTCTGCCTCTAATCCCATCTTCACTAGCTTACTCAACAATCATCCCCTAACTTCTCTAACATTGTGTGACTGTTGACTTCCCTTTATTGTTACTTCATTGGCTTCAACTATTGTTAGTCATTGAATGTCTCAATGATATGAAAACACCACACTTCCTTCTATTTCCATTCTATAGGTCTAAACTATTGTTGCTTGTTGGTCGTCATGATCACACAAAACATGCAACTTAATTGTTATGTCACTTTGCATGGTTATAGAATTAGGTTTTCCAATTGGTTGTGATCTTGTGGATGTTGGGTGAATGAAAGTTTAAATGTCCTCAATGGCTTATTTGATAGCCTTTATTCAATTTGATCTACTACTATGATCATGAACAAAAAATCTAAGCTAGGGATGGAGTAAACCCTAGGGTGCTCCTAAACCATTATAATTTTTAAAAGTATATAATAAAACAATATTTATAAGATGAATTGAATTTTAATAATCAAATTATGATAAATTTTGTATTGATATAATTCTTACCACTTCTACACATGATGTTTTGAAAACAATTCTATATAGTTTCTATCCCTTATAACAAAATCAACTTACCAAACAATGCTATTGATAAAAATTTATCAATTAAACATAGATTATGATATGCAACAATTTCATTTATGGGAGTTTCTCTTTCTCAAATATTAAGTAGATTTTGTTAAAATTTTAGATGTATGTATATTTTAAGGAAGCTTAATATTTATTATATACTACACTATATAAATTTTAAAAGAATTTGAGTTAAAATTATTTCTATTTACAATTATGATTCTATTTTTAAATTAATTATTATTAGTAGTTTTCAATAAAAAAATTATTAATGTATATTTAAAATATTTATATATAATTAATTAATAAATTTTATCAAATAATTAAAGATGGGGAAATGTTCAACAAAAAGATTAAATGGGTGTTATAATAAAAATTAAATTTAAATGGATATTATTGCATTTATAAAAAATAAATGAACAATTTTAAACATAATTAAATATTTAATGTATTTGATTATTTACTATCAACATAATATATCTTATGCTTCTTACTGGAAGTAAACAATTAGGAATATCATCAGCAACAATATCTTTAGATTAAATTGATTCTATCATGCTGGGCGCTCTAACAGTTTTTGAATTAGCAGGCTCGCATTCAGGTGGGAAACTGGTTGGGGAGAACCTGGCAGGAGGTACAGACCCTGGAGGAACTGTGGGGGGACCTAAAAAGATTGTTGGGTCGAGTTTCATTGCTGTTGGGGATGATGGTAAGTCTGGACATGTTTCAAATACATTTTGTGGGGTCCGTGACCCACCCTTGGATTCAGCCTTTGCTTCTCATGTGTTGGGTCAGGAAAAAGAGGAAAAGAAAGATAATGTGGAATCTAATAAAGTTAATTCCTCTATTGGAGAGAAGGTAGGATCCTCAGAACATAAGACTTGGTCATCACTTTTTGGCAAGAAACCAACTGGCAAATCTTCTTTCCCGCCGGTGACTTCTAAGACTAGTTGGGAGAAAGGTGAGTTCCAAGTTTTTATCCCTAACCCCTTAGTGGATTTCTCTATTTTCTCCATGGATTTCACACTGGTGGGAAAATTTCTAGGGGGAAGACTAGATCTAGTTCCTCTAAGGAAAATGGTTAAGAGGAAATGAGCTATACGCGGGGAGCTGGACATAGCTCCCATGCTGAATGGTTTCTTTCTATTTATTTTTAACTGTAAGGAAGATATGAATCTAGTTCTCTGTGGAGGACCTTGGTCTTTTGGAAAAAGTTCTGTTACAATCAAAAAATGGGAGCCTAATATGGTTTTATCAGATTCCTTTTTCCTAACTACCTTGATTTGGGCCAGAATTCCTAGAATCCCTCTTGAATTTTGGCATGAGGACATTTTTAAGGGTATCACCAGTTCTTTTGGTGAACTGGTGGCTTTGGATGATGCTACTATGAATAGATCCAAACTCCAGAGTGCTAGACTATATGTGAAGGTGGTGGATCTAAATCATCTCCCAGAAAAGGTGGATTTAATTTCTAAGCTTGGTAAGAAAACCCAAGAAATCATTTTTGAAGATCTTCCTAATGCTTGTTATGCTTGTAAGAAATAGGGTCATTTGGTTAAAAATTGCCCCTCCAAGAGTAAAAACCACTTGAATAGTGAGAAGGAAGTGAAAAAGACTAAGGTTCAGCAAAAGAAGGTTTGGAAACCTAAAGACGTTCATCTCAAAGAGAAGAAAGAGAATGAGAACTCAAAAGCTCCACCAGCAGTTGTGGATAATGTCTCTGAGCTTCTTCTCGAGGATGGGGCTAGGCTCATGTCTGAGATAGAGAATATGAACTCTGAAAAAGAAGTGAATGGCTTACAACTAGATCCCATCCTGCCTAAACAAGGTATAGATGACCTACCGAATTTATCAAAGCAAATTCTTCTTTATCAAAAGATGGAGGATAAATGGGGTGATCTTGATGAGATGATTGAGCTTGAGGAAGGAGAATTCTTGGTTGAATCTGGAGCTCATAGTGAGGAAGATGAAACTCAGCATAGGGAGATGTAAGTTTTTGACCCTTTATTTTCCCAGGATACCCTTATTAAGGACCCTCCTGTCCTAGAATCTATCAAAGAAGATGGAGTAATCTCAAATCTTAAACCAAATTCAAGGAAAAGGGCTGAAAAAAAGAATAACATAAAGGGGGTCGAGACTCAAAGCAGTAAATTAGATTTGCATACTAAAGTGAATCCCAAAGCTTCAACCCCGATAAAACCTAGAAAAAATAAAGACCAGCAGTCCAAGGTGAAACGAGATGTTGGGTCTCCGGATGGATGTGGAAGGAAATCTTCTAAGAAAATCAGGGAGTTAGAAAGCTTACAGAATATTACTGATGGTTTTCAAGAAACTATTCTGGATTATACCCCTAAAATATGGAAATGAAAATTATGAACTGGAATATTAGGGGGTTGAACAGTTACCATAAACTAGATGTTGTTAGGAATTTTGTTAGAGAACAAAAACTTGATTTTCTTCTGCTACAAGAAACTAAGATGAACAAAGAGAAAGCAGAGCAGATAAAAGCTTTTAAACATTACTCTATAAATGCTAGTATTTCAGAAGGTGCTTCAGGGGGAACCTTGATGCTATGGAAAAAAATTGCTTTGCTAGGACTATTTTGAGTGGTATTAAAAACTTTATGATTGCTAGAATTAATAGTGTTGATCAAAAAGAGGACTGGTACATTGTGAATATATATGCACCCAACATGAAAAGCCAGAGGAAGAAGGTTTAGGACTCTATATCCAATTTTAAAAGTATGGATTACTCTGGACGGTGGATAATCATGGGAGACTTCAATGTCCCTCTTTATGACCATGAAAAAATGGGAGGTAATGCTACCCAGCTTGAAGGAAGAATGGACCTAAAAGAGTTTAAAAACAAAGAGGGATTAATGGATATGGATCTTCATGGTATTTAGTTTACTTGGAGTAATAAGAGAGTTGGCAATGATTGTATTCAGGCAAGGCTTGACCGTGCTCTTATCTCTCCTGATTGGACAAAAGATTTCATTTGCAAGTTGGAAGCCCACCAAAAAATTGGTTTTGATCATTTCCCTCTTATTTTCACAGCTAATAAGCTTAGTCCTAAGATGAATTTTCCTTTTAGATTTGAGAAGATGTGGATGCAACACCCCCAGTTTGAAAGAAAAATGGAAGAATGGTGGAACATCAAAATTGATGGTACTTCTCTCTTCAGAGTGACTTCTAAACTTAAAAATGTCAAAAAGAAAGTCAAAATTTGGAACAAAAACTACTTTGGGAACATTTTTGAGGATAAATCTATATTGAAAGAGGATATCCAAAAAATCTAGGATAAAATTCAGAAGGAGAGATATACCCCATACCTTCTTTTAGAAGAAAATGAAAAGCTGACTTAATACCATGACATCATTACTAAAGAAGAGATCTACTGGAGGAAAAGATCAAGATTGATATGGCTAGCTGAAGGAGATAAAAATACCAAATTTTTCCATCTATCCACTCTTAAACATAGATCCAAATCTCACATTTCACATCTTATGAAGGGAGATTTGAAGATTGAGGAGGATAAGGACATCATGGATGAAATGGTGACTTTTTTCTTTGGTATTATGACAGCTGACCCAAACATCAATATGGAACACCAGGCTGAGTTCCGCAAAGTGATCCCCACTCTAGTTTCAAAGGATCAGAACAAATTGTTAAGCTCAATTCCTAAGAATGATGAAATTTTCAAAGCTGTTTGTTCTCTAGGAGGAGATAAAGCTCCTGGTCCTGATGGCTTTCCCATGTTTTTCTTTCAGAAACTTTAAAAGATGTTTGTGATGCAGTGAAGGAATTCTTTGGGGAAAAACAAATGCTGAAGGAAGTTAATTCCACCTTCCTATTCCTGATTCCTAAGAAAATTGGAGCTGATTCGCCTGATCAGTTTAGGCTTATCAGTCTTTGTAATTCTTTCTATAAAATTATCTCCAAAGTTCTTACTTCTAGATTGCTTCTGGTGACCCCTTTGATCATTGCTGACCAACAAAATGGCTTCACTCTAGGTAGACAAATCCTCAACTCTATTATTTTTGCTCATGAGAATATTCATTCCTTATCTTGTTCTAACAATCAAGGATTTGTAATGAAAGTGGACATTGCTAAGGCTTATGACAGAGTTGATTGGTCTTTTCTCTCAACCATTTTGATTGCCTTTGGCTTTGAAACAAGGTTGTTGGAATGATTCATCAGTTGGTCTCTACTTCTTCTATTGCTATCCTGGTTAATGGTAGCTCTTCTCATTTTTTTAATCCTTCTCGGGGATTGAGACAAGGGGACCCTTTATCGCCCATCCTCTTTTCTATTATGGCTAATTGTTTGGGGAGGTACATTGGGGATCTAGTGCATAGAGGAGTTATTAAGGGATTGCAACCCTCTTCCCATCCTCTTATATGTTCTCATGGCCAATTTGTTGATGATACCATCTTTATGGGGAAATCTGAAGTCAGGGAAGCTAGAAATTTGAAGCAAGCAATAAATCTTTATTCTTCTACTTTAGGCCAACTGGTTAACTAGGTAAAAGTGTTGTGTTTTTTCTCAATACCCCTATTCTTAGACAACATAAAATTGCCAAAATCCTTGGATGTTCTATAGGTTCTTTCCCTTCTTCCTATCTGGGTCTTCCTTTAGGCTTGAAGGCTCTGAATTCCTTCTAGGAAGACCTTATTAACAAATTCAGCAAGAAGTTGGCTGGTTGGAAATGGAACCTTTTAAGCCAAGCTGGTAAATTAATTCTTCTTAAAGCTTCTCTCCAAAGTATACCAAATTATGCTTTAAGTCTTTTTAAAATCCCCACTAAATTTGCTAAGGCTATTGACAGAATTCAAAGGAATTTTTTATGCACTGGTTCAGAGGAAAAAAAGAGAATGCCTTTAATTTCTTGGGACCAAGTTTGTAAACCGGTTAGGGAAGGTTGACTAGGCATTCAGAAAATCAAAAGCATGAATAAAGCTCTTCTAGTTAAACAAGGATGGCGTGTTTTACATGAAAAAAAAGAGTGGAGTACCATTTGGAAACACAAGTATCTTCTTAATTCTATTTCTCTTTCTGATTTCTTCTCTTCTTCTGATGTTATTCATCCTTCCTCCATATGGGGAGCTCCGCAAGGAACAAAGAAAATTCTTGGAGAAGGGTGCTCTTGGAAAATTGGTAATGGGATTAGGGTGAGATTTTGTGAAGATTTCTGGCTTAAGGATCACCCCTTGATTGAAGATGTTCAAGATATGACACAAGTTGACTTATGCAAGCAGAGATATGGCACTCTTGTTAGTCATTAATGGCAGAACGACTCTTGGGTGAACTTGAAGGACATTGATCAAAGCTTCAATCACATCCAATTATCTCTCAATGTTGTTTCTCTCCACCCTTCTTTTGAGGATGAGATTATTTGGTATGCTAATCCTAGTGGCCAATTCAAAGTTTCTTCCTTCTTTGAAGGAAAATCTTCCCTTTTGGTCTCAGGCTTGGACTAAGGGCCTCATTCCTAAAATTAACATCTTCTTTTGGGTCCTGCTTCAAAATAAAATTTTGACCCTTGATAACTTGCAGAAAAGAGGTATAAATTTGGTGAATAGGTGTATTTTATGCAAGAATGGATTTGAAGATAGAGACCACCTATTTTTGAACTGCTCTTATACCCAAAAAGTTTGGACTGAGATCCTAATGTATTGGAACTTGACCTGGGTTCATCAAAACAATGTGGAATCTTCTTTTAAAAGCTAGAAATGCCCTTCTAAGAATTCTGATGTTCAATCCCTATGGAAAATTAATCTTCCTCATCTCTGGTGGGGTATTTGGAAAGAAAGAAATAACAAAATTTTTAGAAATAGAGAGGTCCCAGGATGGGTGCTTGGTCAAAATATTATTAGAGATTTTAAGGAGAATTTTAGATCTCTGAAGAACCCTGATCAAACCTTTCCTATTGATAATCCAATGCTTTCTAAAAATCCTAAACTTCAAACTGATAACCCAAGATTGACCATCACTTGGAGTTCCCCACTAATGGTTGGATTAAAGAAAACTTTGATGGTGCTGCTAAGGGCAACCCGAGAAGTGCGGGTTGTGGAGGTGTGTTGAGAGATCATATGGGAAATGTTAAAGATGCTATAGCAATCCCTATAGGCCAGACTAATAGTCACATTGCTGAACCAACGACTGTCCTTTATACTATGAAAAATTCCGTGAATTTGGGATGTCCAAATTTATGGTTGGAAGGTGACTCTTTAAATATTTATTAATATCCTAAATAATAAAAGTTCTATCTCATGGTCAATAGAGGCCAAAATCAAGGAGATCAAATACCTTATTCAAAAATTTGAAAATGTTGTCATATCCCATACCTTTTGGGAGGACAATAGTGTTGCTGATTGGATAGCCAACTATGCTGTCCTAACGGGGCAAATGGTGAGGTGGACCAATAAATTAACTAACGAAGTTGATCTCAAAGCAATTATTCATTATGAAGCCATCCATGCACAAGTGGGAAAGATTTTTAAAGATTAGAAAGTTAATGATTTCGTGGAGTGATCATATTATTGCTAGAATTTCTTCCCCAATGAAGTACACTCAAATGAATGCGATGTGGTTTTTGCACGTATCTTCGAAAAAGAGAGTCTCTTTTGATGGAATGAAAAATAGTTTTCATTTTAACCCTTTCATTCTCTATGTCTGGTTAATCTGGTTTGAGTGTGTTCTCTATTCTCTGCAGATGGGGGGCGAACTGCGCAAGTAGGAACCAAAAAATTGTGATGCCTGGAAGGCTCGTGAGGATGTATGGAAAATTTTGCAAAAAGGAAATGTGACTTGTTATCTGGAGCAACTCAATGGTTTTAAGCCACACATCACTACGACTTTCTTTAAGAACTGGTCCAATGATAAAGTCACTCTCCATGGTGTTACTGTGAAACTTGCGGAGGATTTTATTGCAGAGATCACGGGGCTCCCCACAGTGGGCATAAAATTCACCAAGCAAACAAGTATTTCAAATGCAGCCTACAAAATTTTTTTGAAAACGGAAGATGAGGAGATGCAACTGGAAAAGAGTGGTGATTTCTTCAATGTGCATCAGAAAAAGGAGATCTAGAGGGATGTTCTTTGTTGTATCTGTAAGTATTTCATACTTGATGGAAGAAGTAAAAGAATTCATAAATGCCAGTTTGTTTTTTTAAATCACTTTAGACACAAAGATAGAATATCTTTCCCCTTCTTTTTGCAATTTTCTTTACTTCATAGTTTAGAAGCCCATAAGAAGAAGAAGTCCAGACCCATTTTACATGAAGGGCTAATTCTTCTTATTGAGAGGTATTGTAAAAATAAACACATTGCCTCTACTCCCTCTAAGGAAAAGAAGAAGGACTCCATTAAGAGTAAGAAGGGTGACTCTGTTAAAGGTAAAGATAAAGCCCTGAATTTGAAACCCTCGGCTTCTCAAAAACATGAGGATGAGGAGTCTGAGACCAAGAAATTGTAAAGCCATGAGAATATTAACCCTGAGGATGAGGATGATACTAACATCAAAGATTTAAGCTCTAATTTGGATGGGTACCTAGAGACTGAAGGTAATAATGAAAAAGGGAAAGAGGAAGCCAATAGTGAAGGTAATTCTGAATAGAGTAAATCTGTTAATGAGGGTAACTAGGCTATATCTAGTAGGGGTGATAAAGCAGAAGATAACACTGTCGGGAACCTTGTTGAGAAGAGTAAGGAGGACCATACGACTAAGACTACTTCTCCTATTAAGGGGATAGAGGAAGAAAAAAGGAAGGACTCTGCTAGGGCTCGAAAGGAGGATCAAATGGAAATGGAGGATAACAATGACAATGTCCACTTCCCCCCTCACGAGACTGCTAAAGATGATAGTGATTCAATGCATAGGGATACCATGCTCACCTTCCTGCATTCTGCAAAGGTTAAAGTCGACACCATGCTCAAAGTAGATTCCTGGATCTACAATAAAATGATGGGTTTGAAGAAAAAGGTGGAAATCCTGCAACAAAACCAGGATACTATCAATGCCAAAATTAGCCAACTAGAAGGGTAGATGGGAGACATCCCTAACAAACTTAACAACTATGAGCAGAACCTCAGAATGTTAATCAAGGAGAGTGGCACTAAGATGGAGCAGGTCACCTTGAGTATATGTGTGGCCACTGCAAGCCTGTACAAAAGGGATAATGAAGAAATCACTTCGGCTGAGGGTCTGAGCAAAAGAACAAGGAAAAGCTTGAGGAAGAGTGCAATGAAAGTTGTTGCTACTTTAGTTGTTGATACCATTCAAGAGACTGCAACAATTGGTAAGGAAGCTGCTAAAATGATCTTAGAGCTGCAATAGTGGCTCTGGGTCGGGTTCTCTGGTTTTTTTCCTGTCTGGTGCTGGTTATTGGTTGGGGTCTCTGGTCCTAGTTTTTGGTTTTTCTCCTTTAGACTATTAGTGGTTTCAGGTCCCTGTAAAACTTGGGTTAGTTTGTTTTTGCACTTTTCTAGTGGTTTCAAGTCCCTGTAAAACCTGATTTTGATTCTGTTCTACAGTTTGTTGCAGGTTTCTTTTTCCTGTTGGGCTGTAATGCTTTATCTTTTTGTTTTTTGTTAAAGGGTTTCGGGGTCCCTTCAAAACCTGATTTTACCGTAATCTAAAATATATCTTATTATTCAGTTTCTTAAAATCTTGCCAAAAAAGAAGAACTATGGAACTTGTTTCTAAAAATAGGGGTTCCATAAGGAACAATCAAAACAACCAATCAAATTGATGGAAATTAATTTTTAGAAAATATGAAATTCATAAATAAATTATAAATCCTTACAAATATTTCAATTACATAAAAATTGTAATTGTTGATTGGTGCAAATAAATTGAGTTATAGGAAAAAGTGAATACAATAGTGTATTGGAACTTTTACAAAATAATCTACTTGATAAATTAAATTACCCTTGTGATTTTATTTTAGGAGAATTTAATTAACACTACTTGAAGTATATTAATAATGTTTTAGGATAGTGGTATTTGACTGAAAGAGAATGCTTAGTGACACTTGCGCATAATTATTATTCACTTTATAGGATTTTGTTCTTTATGTATGATTAAAATTGGATACTTCAAATCTTGGTAAATAACAAAAGTTTAATTAAGAAATAGAGAGTTTCATAGCCTATAGTTATTCTTTGGAATTGAGACTCAATGGAAATAGAACCCTAATTACTACATAACATTGAGCAATAATTCTTGAGATATTTTTATGATTACTTTCATTGTAAGTTATCATTTAATATATTATTAATCATGTAACCTATTTTTTTTTTAATGTTATATTGAAAGGAATTAGATTTCTATCTTGGAATATAGAATTTATATAAAGATATTTCTCAATAGACTAACATTCACTAAGTACCATCATAGATCCTTATAGTAGTAATGCACACAAGACATCTTCTTTGAGATTTCTTAATAATGGTTTTATTTTGTTAATTTTATTTGAAGGTATGCAATTGTCTTAGTATCAATATGATCAAGAAGAAATTAACAAGTCAATATAAAGATATTTATTTCTATAATAGATATATTATTGTTAACCATTATCCTTGGAATGTTTTACATAGTATTCCTCCAAACTTAGATCTTGTCTCTACTTAAGTAAGTGGTAGTTGACAAGATAATGGTATGGGGTATATGACCCTAGAAGGGTTTGTGTGCCATTTTGATACACACTATAATGTATGATATTTTGTATTTAATTTTCCTTTATGAACCAATATATCATGGTTCAAGATTAATGGGTCAAACTAAAAAGTTTCTAAGCATGAGCATAGGCAAGGCCATCAATGATGAGCCCTTGTGGCTTAGGTCCAGTCCATTAGTCAAGTTAATTTTTTAATATCAACTAATGATTTACATAGTTAAGATACTAATGAAGTATTTATTTATGATCATGTATCTAATGTATTGCAACTAATAGGTTAGAATGTGTGTAGTTACAAGTGTTAGACATAGTGGTCACTATGAAATGGCAAGTTAGCGATGTTCAGGTATGTAACCATAACCATTGTTAGTTTAACATGAAAAGTAGTGTAATATATTAACTCTATCAAGTTTTACAATGTAAATCAAATATAATTTTAACTTATAGGTTATATAATTTGGATGTTATAGTGAATGTGATCTAACCTAGTAGTGCAATTAATGTTGTTTAATGTAATGATGTCATGGGATCTTTGAGAAAGTTAGATGGATTAATGTAATTTTTATTTAATGTTTGATCATGTATGAATAATTTTATATAAACATAGGTTAGCTTGCTATTACAGAATATACATTATTTTTCTTCCACATTCATGTGCTATTATTCACATCTAATTGTTGAAATAATTGATTAATTGTGTATTGTCTTTGATGTTACATAAAATGTCATATCATTACCAATTAGTGTATGCTAAGCTCACCTAGGTATTGAAGACATTTTTTTGTGTCTACCAAGAATTCTAAGGTTTTCCTAGTTCAGAAGAAAATATCTATTGAGTTCACTTGGGCATAAAAAGAGATTTTGCAGAATTTGAGTGTTAATTGAGCTCACTCAGTTAATGAAGGAAATGTTGGATGGAACCAATGTCAATCAATCTCACTCGATTGCCAAAGGAACTTTGTGGATATGTAGTGTTGACTGAGTTCACTTGGTTAACACTGGAAAATTATTTTTGAGTTAGTTTCTACCAAGTAGGGTCAGCTAACAAAGGATTTTCTTGTTTTGGCATATTAAGTTCAAATGAATTGTTTGTTGGTTCTAGCCAACTAAGAAGGTGAATATTAATGATTCTAAGTTGTATTTTAGCCGACTTGACAATATGAAAGATATAAGTATAAGGTCAAGTTGAGAATTAGAATGTGTGAAAAATGTATAAAAGAGAATTGAAGATTTGATGATGCTAAGAGGAAGCAAATCAAAAGGATAAATAGAAGAGTGAAAATCAATAAATAGTTGCAATTGGTATTTTTTGCCAAATTGGGTTTCCACATTAATCTTGGTGTCAAATGTGTTCATGCTATTTCTTTTTGTTAGTGTAGTTTTTTATTTTTCCTATTTTGCTAGGTTTTTCCTACACTTTTAACAATCTTGCTTAGGTTAATAAAGCATGTCTTATTAGGTGAATGGTTGTGAGGTGTCACCTTCCTACTTGTGAGCATCCATTAGCTATCTTGGGAAGATACTTTGCTATCTTTAGTTCGATAGATGGTTGCTCCTCATTGGTTGGTGTTGCCACCTCTTCCCTCTTCCTAGCCTATATAAGCATGCTATCTGGCTTGTATTTGTATCTCTTGTTTTTGCATCCTCTTAATGCTATTTTGCTTCCAGCATTTGCATTACTCTCTTGGAGACTAACTCTATGATGCTATTTTGATTTTGTATCATTTGCATTCATAGTTTAGATATTTATTCTTTGCACTAGTTTTTTGGGTTATTAATCTTATCAGATTCTAACATGGTATCAAAGCTTTTCTATGTGCAAGAGTAGATTTATTTTCCTTATTTGAGAGATTCGGACGGGGGGGGGGCTAATAAACTTTATTGTAATTTTTTGAAAAACAAAGTATGCTCTTCTCTTGCATCTTTGGATGATCCTGAGAATCATAAAAGTTTTGACAAAAATAGTTTTTCTCTAGGGTTTCAATCTCAAATCTGACAACCAACTTGCATATTTGGAGTTTTCAATCAGTATTGCAGGTTCCAACGTTCCATTGATGGACTTAGGAAGCTGATCCAGCATTTGCATGTCATATTTTGGTTGCTAGGGTCATTTTTGATTTTTGGAGCCATTTTTTACTGTTAAAGGCATCTGATTTACACTATAGTAGCATCTTCTGTACATAAGCAAGAAAAACATTTTTTGAGTTTTTTTTGCAGCCCCAAAAAACCATCTGGGTATCTTTTAGATTTTGCATGCAAGCTTTATATTTTGCAGAATCGAGCATGGAAAGCTATAGCCATACCCCTCTCCGTTGGTAGTTGCAGATTTGAACACAATTTTCAAATGTCTCGTTCTTGCTCATACGGACTCCGATTTTGATGATTCTTGTTATGAACTTGGCTATTTTTTTGTGCTCTATCCACTAGTGAAGTTTTTTTTGATTTTCATGCATGAATTCTTTAGAAATTGCAGATTCTCAACTGTGACTGTGCATAGTTCTCATTTTGGAAACTTTGGAGTATCATAACTTTCTCATAAGACCTCATATCGAGGCGATTCTTTTTTTGAAAGTGTATGATTTTTCGAGTAGATCGCAGTGGTGCTATTTGTTTCTTTGATTATTATGCCCAAGTTTTACTTTTAGCATATGCTCTTCATGAGGGTTTGTAATGCATTGAAATCAAGACCACTAAGTATTTCTTTCTAGTGGTAGTTGTAAATGCACTAAAATAAAGTGCCAAATCATATTTCTTTGGGAGGGGTTCTTTGATTGAGTAAAAAAGGGGGGGGCATTGTTGTGGCTAGGTTCTCTTCTTTTTAGCATTTCTTTGCATTTCTTCATCATGGATCAAACAAATATGCCCATCCTAACTCCATACAATTACTTTGAGTGGAAATCACGCATGACAATTCACTTAAGAAAAGCTGGATTAAATAGGATAACTATGGGACTTGAAACTGAACCTGCTAAAGATGAAGACAAGCCTAAGTGGTTTAACAAATGTGATGAGGCATATGGAACATTGTGTTTGTCTATTTCTCCTGATTTGCTATTTCACATTGAGTCTTTGGATACACCAAATGAAGTATGGACTACACTAGAAACACTATTTGGCACACAAAATTCAATGAGGGGTCATATGTTGGAAAATGAATTAATTAGTTTGAGTCCAGGCAATTTCAACACAATCCAACATTTCTTCACCAAATTGAAATCACTAAGGCAACAGTTAAAATAATGTGGAATTGAAAAGAAAGATGAACAACTGATTCTTAGTATTCTCTCTAAGCTAAGTTCAGAATATTTTGTGTTTGTCTCTACCTTCTATGCTACTAAGGGTGCACTTGATACTCAATTCACCATGCCATCTTTAGATGATTTTGCTGTCAATCTCACTCGAAAACAAGACAAGCTAATCCAGATGGGCACTCTTAAGTCCTCTAAGTCACATGCCTTGGCTGCCAACCAAGGCACAAAAGAACAATAAGGACAAATTAGTAACAACAATAGTAAGGATAAGAAACAAAAGAATAGCGAGGAGAAGAAGGATCAGATATCAATTTTTTCAAAAGCAACTATTGATACACCATCTTCCAAGGGTGATAAGCTTAAGAAAGAAAAGGTCAAATGTGCCTATTATGAAAGACCTGGTCATGATGAACATAAATGTTTGCAGAAACAACTTGATCACTTGACATACATTCTTGAGAAGAATAATATCAGTGTTCTTGAGTCTATCAAACAAAGTTCTAATGAAGGGTCTAACAAGGAAAAAGAAAACAACAAGGGGAAAGGAAAGGGCAAGGCCCTTTTTGTAGTTACTTCCTCACCATCCACTTGGGTTCTTGATTTGGGTGCTTCACACCACATGGCTTCATCTAAGGAAGAACTTGCATCCTTGGAGCCATGTACTATGCCTTCCATTTTGATGGGTGATAACACTCCTATTGAGGTGTGTGAGAGAGGGTCTATTGATGTGGGGGATGGCACATTCTATGATGTTCCTTGTGTACCCTCATTGTTAACTAATCTCCTATTGGTATACCAGATCACTCACACAAGTTTAGGCAAGTGGGTTGAGTTCACTCCTAGTTCAGTGGAGATATGTGAGTTGCACAAAGATTCTACAGTTGTAGTTGGGAGAGCAGATCATCAGTCATGACTCTATATATTTTCTCACTTTGTTCCTGATCCTCCTTTGACTATTTCACTCACTCACTCTAATGATGTGAACAGATTATGGCATGAGCGATTTGGCCATCTTAACTTCCACTACTTGCATCAGCTTAACTAGCAGAGTATGGTCACAGGGTTGCCTTCTACTTTGACATTGGAGTCACTTGGAATACATGATAGATATTCTAATGGGTCAGATTCACTTGAGCAGTCTTCTACCTCCACTTCTCATGCAAAGAGTGATTCAGAGGACTCACATCCTTCCTCTCCTAGTAATCATTCATAGGTTGATGATTCTCCTCTAGATTCTCCATCTTCTGGTCCACTTTGGGCTAGAGAGACCTTGCAGTTTGCAGGTGATTGGGTTGGGGATCCATCAAACACCAAGAAAACTTGTTCACAATTCCAAGATTCTTTGCATATCTTCATTGCTACTGCGTCAAATCCACAATCTTTTCATGAGGCTTTTGCTATTTTTGAGTGGGATACAGCCATGCAGAAAGAGTATAGTTCCTTGATCAGGAACCACACTTGGGATCTTGTCCCTTTTCCTAAGGGAAGAAAACTTGTTCGATGTAAGTGGCTCTATCGGACAAAATTTGCAAGCTTTGCTGGGGGTGTGAGATGCTTCATCTTTTGGGGGGGCCTCTTCCTCTCACTTGGAGTCCTAATTTTCTTTGGGGAGTCTCTTTTCTCTCTCTTTTGGGGGAATTTTATGTACATGGGTACCTCATCAGGCTTGACTTACCGAGACCCATTTCTACATCCACCTAAGCTTCGCTTATGGGGGGGTGTTAGTGTATTTTTTTATTTTTTCTATTTTGCTAGATTTTTCCTACACTGTTAATAATCTCGCTTAGGTTAATAAAGCATGTCTTATTAGGTGAATAGTTGTGAGGTGTCACCTTCCTACATGTGAGCATCCATTAGCTATCTTGGGAAGATACTTTGCTATCTTTAGTCTGATAGATGATTGCTCCTCATTGGTTGGTGTTGCCACCTCCTCCCTCTTCCTAGCCTATATAAGCACGCTACCTAGCTTGTATTTGTATCTCTTATTTTTGCATCCTTTTAATGCTATTTTTCTTCCAACATTTGCATTACTCTCTTGGAGACTAACTCTATGATGCTATTTTGATTTTGTGTCATTTGCATTCATAGTTTAGATATTTATTCTTTGCACTAGTTTTCTGGGTTATTAATCTTATCAGATTCCAACACTTTTATGTATTTAAAACTATGTTAAAGTAGTAGTAATCACAAATAACATCTTAATATTTTTTTTGTTAAATATTTGTTGAGCATCTTTAGTGTTTACTGAGTTAAAACATTTTCTGTATGTTTGTTGAGCATCAGTAGAGTTTATGTTTTTAGAGTTTATTTTGTACTGACATCTAACGGATTTGGAATTTATTTTTGTAGTAATTGATTCATCCCTCCCCTCTCAATTACTCCTCTTGTATTTAAAATAATTGGTATCAAATATTTTGGTGCTTGAAAAGAAGGTTTCAAGGACCTAAGCTAAAGATCAAGATGTCTTACAGAAGAGAGATTCCCAAGTTGAACTGAGATAACTTTGTAGCATGGCAAGGAGTTATGAGGTTATATCTAGGAACTATCAATGATTCAAGTTGTAAGTATCTTGATACTGAATACAAGACTCCTATTGGAACATCATTAGTTGAAGACATTTCTAAAAAGAAAAATCATAACATCATGATGATTGATATTGCATCTTCTCTTAATTATGTTGAATTTGATGAAGTAAAAGACTATACTATAGCTCATAAAATGTGTATCAAACTAGACAATATCTATGGAGGAGATGATAATGTAAGAAGAGCTAAAATTGAAAGTCTCAGAGGTCAATTTGATCAGATGAATATGAGAGAAGATGAAAATATTGTCAAATATGATGAGACAATCAAAGCAAGTGTGAGTGCAATCAAAGCATCTGGAGGAGACATTAATGAAAAAATAGTTAAAAGCAAGGTACTTAAAACCCTTCTTCCTATCTATGCAATTAAATTATCTTATATTCAAGAGATGATATGTGATCTAAATATCAATATAACTTTTGATGCTCTAGTTGGAAGATTGACAACTTTTGAGTTGTATAACTATGATAACTATGTTCCTAGCTCCAACGGTATTGAGTTTTCATTTGAAGTCAAAGTATCACTCAAGAAAAGGAGTATGAAATCAAAGGACAATCAATAAGGAAGTGAAGAAGAAGAAGAAGAAAGTTCTTATAGTGATCTTGAAGTTGTTGAATCCCTACTTGCAAGGAAATATTCCAAAGGAAGAGGAAAGTACAAAGGTAAGATTCTTCAAATCTATTTTTTTTGTGAAGAAGTTGGTCACATTGTTGCAAGGTGACCAAATAGAGAAAACAAGGATGAAAAGAAAAACAATAAGTACAAAGGCAAGAAGGAATTCAAAAACTACAAAGACAAAGGTAAGAAATCTTATTTTATGGCTAAAGATTCTGATAATAGTGAAGATGAAATGGTATATATTTTTTTAAAAGATGAATCTGATGATGAAGGATATAAGATGGTACTTATCTCTCATGTTATAAAAAATGATACATGGATTATTGATAGTGGCTACTCACATCATATAATTGGAGACAAAATAAAGTTTGAGCACATGGAATATTATGATGGTGGTAGTGTGAGATTTGGAAACAATGAACCTTGTTGCATAAAAGGAAAAGGATGTATCACATTAACCAATGAACTTATATGTGATAATGCTTATTGGGTTGAAGGACTAAAGCATAATCTACTGAGTGTGGTGTAGTTGAATAACATTAGATTCAAGGTGGAATTTATGAATAGGAAGGCCAAATTGCTAGATGGAAAAAGAAATCTAGTTGGATCTAGCAAACAAATAAAACATAATCTATTCTATCTAGATCTAAGTGAAAATTCATTTTCTATTGCTTAAGTAGAAGAAATCTAGTTATGGAACAAAATATTATGTCATATAAACTTTGATAATCTGGTTAAGATAATCAAACATAGAAGAGTGAGAGGTATTCCTAGCTTGAGGAAACCTGTTATGGGTCTATGCAAAAATTGTCAAATTGGTAAAATGGGAAAGACTGGGTTCAAAAGAAAGAACTATCATTCTGAAGCCTTAGAACTTGTGCATGTAGAATTATGTGGACCTATTATAATAGAGAATTATAGTGGAAACAATTTTTTCATTCTTTTTGTTGATGACTACTCTAGAATGATGAATATAATGTATCTAAAAGAAAAATCTAAAGCTTTTTAAAAATTCAAGTGGTATCTAGCAAGAGTAGAAAAAGAAATTGGAAAGAAGTTGAAATGCTTAAGATCAAATAGAGGTGGAGAATTCATCTCCAATGAAATCAATGAATTCTAAATTAAAAAAGGAATTAAAAGATAAGTATTAGCCCTTGGTACACCTCAGTAGAATGGAATAGCTGAAAGATGGCGCAGATCCATCATGTATTTTGTAAGAACACTAATGATAGAAAACAATGTTGCAATCAAATACTAGAAGGAAGCAATCAGCACTGTAATTCATACTTTGAATAGAGTACAACTAAAGAAAGACTCAAATCAAAATCCTTATGAACTATGGTATGGCTACAAACCTAATGTAAGTTACTTGATAGTATTTGGTAGTAAATGTTATAGCTTGAAAGAATCTAGGAAAGGTAAATTTGATGTCAAAGGTGATGAAGACATATTCTTAAGATACTCCTGTATAAGTAAAGCATACAAGTGTTTTAGTTTGTCCACTCATTAAATCATAGAAAGTGCACATTTTAGAATTGATGAGTTTGTAGAAAATAGTGAAGAAGAAAGCAAAAAAGAGCCTAAGGATTACAAAAGATTTGTTTACTAAGAACTTGATACCCTACCAAATCTATCTAGTAGATAGGAGGCTTCACCTCCCAAATCCCCAAAATCTCCAATAGCTATCAAGTTACAGATAGTGCAACCCAAGTCATATTCTAAAGGACCCAAGTTATAGTTAGAGGCTACTGAGCTAGAGCAAACTAAGTCTGATGAACCTAAGTCATAGACAGTGGGACCCAAGATTAATATAGAAGCTCATGATGAAATTAGTGAAACACCCTCCAAATCCAAAAAACCTATGTTAGCAAGATATTTTAGAAGGCATCATGCACCTAATCAGATCATTGGAGAAAAATTAGATGGAACAATGACAAGAAACAAATTCAAAGGTACATGTTTACTTGTTGAATTAGAACCTAGAAATGTTAAAGATTCTTTGGATAATGAAAGTTGGATTGAAGCAATGAACGAAGAAATAGAACAGATAGAAAAGAACAAAACTTGGACTTTTGTTCCTAAACCTAAGGATAAAAATGTAATTGGCACAAAGTAGGTATTCAAAAATAAGCTAAATGAAGATGGAGAAGTTTCTAGAAACAAAGCAAGGTTAGTATGTAAAGGCTATTCTAAAGAAGGTATTGATTATGGTAAAGCTTTTGCTCCTATTTCAAGATTAGAAGGTGTTATAAATTTACTAGCATATGCAACTCACAGAGAATTTAAAGTTTATCAAATGATGTAAAATTTGCATTCTTGAATGGAATTCTTGATGAGGAAGTCTACATTGTGAAACTTGAAGGTTTTTTAGATCCTAGCAAAAAGAACATGGTCTACAAATTACACAAGACATTATATGGTCTCAAGCAAGCTCCCAAAGCTTGGTATGAAAGACTTCATAACTACTTGATACAAATGATAACAATAGTTTGTATATCAAAGAAGGACCAAACAATAAGATTGTGTTGGTAGAAATATTTGTTGATGATATTGTATTCACATGAAATGATGACTTGTGCAAGGCATTTTTAGAAGAAATGAGTAAAGAATTTGAGATGTCTATGTTTGGAGAAATAAAATTCTTTGTTAGATTATAGATCTAGTAGAAGAAAGATGGTATCTACATTACTCAATCTAAATATATCAAAGAGATACTAAAAAAAAATTGAATGGAATTTTTAAGACTAGTTGGAACCCTTATGTCTACTGGACATAAGCTTTGCAAAAATGATGATTCCAAAAAAGTAGATCAGACCACATACAAATCAATGATTAAAAAATTGTAGTATGTAGTGCATACAAGGCTTGATATTACATTAGCAGTTGGTGTGGTGGAAAGATTCTTAGAAAATCCCAAAGAAAATCAAATGATGGAAATCAAGAGAATCATGAGATATCTTGAAGGTACTGAAGAATATGGTTTATGGTACAAAATAGGAGGCAATTTGGATTTAAAAGTATTCACAAATGTTGATTGGGCAGGAAGTATTGATGATAGAAAAATCACTAGTTTTGGAGCATTCTTTCTTGGTAAAAGACTAGTGTCTTGGACAAGAAAGAAACAAAATTGTATCTCTTAGTCCATAGCAGAGGTAGAATATGTGGCAGTAGTAGGCAATTATTTTAATATTGTTTGGTTCAAACAACTGTTAGTAGGTTTGAAGATAGAGATCAAGGATCCAGTAGTCATATACTATGATAACACTAGTGCAATCAATATATCAAAGAACCCAGTGATGCAGACCAAAACAAAACACATTGCTATAAAATATCATTTCTTGAGAGAGCTAGTACAAGATAAAGAAGTCAGATTAGAATATGTAAATACAAAAGAACAAATTGTAGACATATTCATGAAGCTATTATGTAAGGATGTATTTTTGTATCTAAGAGGTAAGCTAGGGGTCATTCCACTAGTTGAATCTCACTAAATGAATTTTAGTGATGCATTAAGAAGAGCTTGTTGAAGATCAATTAGTTGGTGCACAAGGGCATATTGCAAATGAGTTTATATTTGACGTACATTGATATTTACTTATCATTGTCTTTGGCATAAGATGTCAAAGAGGGAGAAGTTTTTCTATCACATCTCATAGAAATTTTTGTAAACAAAAAGAGAAAGAGATGTCAAAGAAGGAGAATGAACTTACTCTGATACCAATGGTAGAGTTTTCTATCAAAAGAAGTTTTAGTAGAAAGAAGTTTTCTGAAAAAGGGAGAAACTAAAGGAAGAATAAGTTCACACTGATAGAGGGAGTTCTCATGAATGAGAATCAAGGATAATTACTTGATTTATTATTTCTCTAAAAAATTCATAATATTATGACATTTTGTGTTGTGATCAATGCCAAAAGGGAGATTTTTGAAAAAATTGGTTAATTGTGTATTATCTTTGGTGTTACACAAAATGTCATATCATTACTAGTTAGTGTATGTCGAGCTCACTCAGGAATTGAAAATTTTTTCTGTGTCTATCGAGTGTTATGAGGTTTTCCTAGTTTAGAAGACAGTATCTACCGAGTTCACTCAGGTGTCAAAAGAAAGTTTGTGGAAGTTGAGTGTTAACCAAACTCACCTAGTTAATGAAGGAAATGTTGGATGGAACCAATGTTAACTGAGCTCAGTCGGTTGTCAAAGAAACTTTGCAAATATGCAAAGTTGATCAAGTTCACTTGGTTAATATAGTAAAATTATTTTTGAGTTAGTTTTTATTGAGTAGGGTCGGCTAATGAAGGATTTTCTTATTTTGGTATATTAAGTTCAAATGAATTGTCTATTGGTTCTAGCCGACTGAGAAGGTGAATATTAATTATTCTAAGTTATATTCTATATGAATTGACAATAAAAAAGATATAAGTATAAGGTAAAGTTGAGAATTAGAATATGTGAATAATGCATAAAAGAGAATTGAAGATTTGTTGATGCTAAGAGGAAGTGAATGGGAAGGATAAGTAGAATATCCTTGTGGACCTGACAAGATGAATTTGATCAAGAAGGATCAAGTATAAGCTAGAATTGAGATCTATAATCATAAATTTAGTTGTATCCAAATCATATCATTCCATTGTTACTCTCTAACCATTGTAGTAGTGATCTAAATTTCTTAACAGAGTTGGCTTAACAACTATTTGTAAATCCTCTAACAAGGTGGCATTTCTATTGAATTGTCCATAAACCTCTAACAAGGCCAATCTTAACAAGGTGATTAAATCCTCTAATATGGTCACACCTAATAGTGTGTTTTTTAACCTTTAATAGGGTTGGCTTTTAACAAGGCTCACTTTAGAAGAGTGAAAATTAGTAACTAGTTACAATTGCTAATTTTTCCCAAATTGGGTGTCCACATTAAATCTTGGTGTCAAATGTGTTCATGTTATTTATTTTATGTATTTACAACTATTTTAAAGTAGTAATAATCATAGATAACATCTTAAGTCACATTTAGTATTTTCTGAGCATCTTTAGTGTTTATCGAGTTACAACATTTTTTATATGTTTGTCGAGCATCAGCAGAGTTCAATTTTTAGAGTTTATTTTGTACTGACATCTAAGGGATTTGGAATTTATTTTTATAGAAACTGATTTACCCATCCTCTTATATTTCCAACACTAATATTAAAGAAAAAGAAATTATTGTGTCAATTATATGTTTAGTTATTTTACTTTCTCATGGGTTCTTGGGTGGGGTGTTATACCTGGGATCCTAACTCCATTTCTATGCACAAGAGAACAAAAGTAAAGGAAACATAAAGAAAAACAAAACAAAAGACCCAAAAAGGGCAATACTAAAACCCAAATCAACTAGTGAAGAGACCTCAATTGAAGAAATGTGCCACTCACCAATATCATATTTGGAAGGCTATTATAGAGTGTAAGAGGTCACATAGTAAAGGAAAGAGAACCACAAAGGACTATCATGATTATATTCCATCAACATGAGAGTATACATGTGTGTGTGTGTGTGTGTGTGTGTGTGTGTGTGTGTCTATATATATATGGGTAAAAGCACAAGCCTGTGTCACTTTTATAAAGAAACGAGATATCAAAATGCGATAGTTCAACATTAATGACAAAAAAATAGTATTTGTGTTTATAATTTAAAGATGATGTAAACTAATAAAATTTGTAGAATTGGATGAATTTTATGCTTATAATTTTTATAATTTTTTTGAGTAAGAATTTATTCATTTAATTTTATTTTGAAGTCCTTTCTTTAACTATAAAAAATATAGGTTGTAGTTCCCGTCAAACAAGTATATGCAAATCATCTTTTTTTGTTCTGATTTGAAAATATCTTATAGATGACATGTATAGCGAGGGAACCAAAAAAAGAAATAATTATTTTTTATCTATGTTTTCTTTGTTATAAGTACTTAAGCTCAACCTTATTAGAATCCAACAATTTTGTCCTCCCATCAAAACTTCCCTATCAAATCTACACGTTCTTGAAAAAAAATTACATATTCATGAAGATGACTCTCTCTCTAGAGACAATTATATTTTTTGATTTTTTTGATATGATTTATTATTTTTTTCCCTTTTTGAGGGAGCATCTTCTGATATATCAACTTATAATATTTTGAAATTATAACATATTATAAGTAATCAAAACACTCAAAAATTTATATAATGATGATATTGAACGTAATATCTATAAAAGGTATTTTTAGTTTTTGAAAAAAATTGAGTTTTGATATTGAAATAAGATTTGACCAAAATGGGTTTTGGTATCCTAAATAGTGACATAGATCTATGCTTTTAAGTTATATACGTGTGTGTGTGTGTGTGTGTGTGTGTGTGTGTGTGTGTGTGTGTGTGTGTGTGTGTGTGTGTGTGTGTGTGTGTGTGTGTGTGTGTGTATTTGTTCTCCTTGTGGATGGACAAGGGTTTTTAATTGATAGATAAAATATGTTAGTTTTCCTAGGATAGAAGTATCATTGATACCTAAGATTTAGCAATATAAAAAATGTGTTTCCTTGGGATGGAGAATTTTTAGTGATACCTACTAAGAAATGGCACGAAAATGTAAACTATAGTACAAGAAGGTCATATGTACACCTCTCCTTATGATGACTATGTATCCTTATGCATTATAAGGAAGAGAATCAAGGATAACTACTTCTACCAATAAGGGCATACCCTCTAAAGACAATGTATGTCACAAACTAAAGATAGATGAATCTTGTTAGTGAAGAAAAATAGATCAATTCTGAAAGGATATTTCTCTTATGAGAAGAGACCCTTGAAAGTACAAGATCTTGTGTACAAGACATATACCTTCAAAAGGAGTTTCATGAACAAAGATAATAACTTAAGGACAAAAGAGGGAAAGAAGAACAAGAATGTACCTATTCAACTCCCTTTAAAGGAAAAAGTAAGGAAAAATGTTAATTATGAACACATTTTTCCAAATAAATAAGACATGGTGATTAAAAACTGTACCTCTTAGATATAAGAGAGTCATGATC